>VZRU01004388.1:0-85105 GCA_013398155.1 Pedionomus torquatus | reverse complement strand
GGGGGGGGGGGGGGGGAACGGGACAGGATGGGACACACGACAGGTGTGGGTGGGGTGCAGAATAGTAGCTTCTGGCAGCACAATGGTATTTAAGAGAAGTCTGCCACACTATTAACATGTTTAACATGTTTACAATTCCAAAGACTTTTTTTCCTATCCTGAATAAAGGCACTGAATGGTGCTTTGAATGACCAGCCTCAGTAAAAAAGGGGTCAAAACAATGCTGAATTACATGTGAGATAACATTAACTCGAATCAAACGTTACGTTTAGCATGCAGAATCGGCAGATTGATTAGTCAAAGGCAAGACAGTTGACTAATTGATACCTGTTGCTGGTACAAATGGGTCCCAGGGCAGAATGGAGAGTTTATGTTAGAACAGCTAAGGAAAAAAAGATACTACCGAGAACATTCTTAACAATACACAATTCCTTAGCTGTAGCTATTGCAAACAACTATACAAGCTATGTAGAGAAAGCTAATGAGAACCACCATATTGGCTATGCAGAGCAGAACGCATATCAGAAAGCAATTCTCTTTAGGAAAAAAAAAAAAAAAAAGAAAAATCAAACAACACAGCAGCTCTTATGATCTTATGTAAGCTGACACTTCAAACTTGAAGTTGAAACAGAAAATACCTGTGCCTTTATCTAGCATGTTTGCAATAGGTAATATCCCAAATCCAAGCCAATAAAAAAATTCAGTGAGGAGTGTTTTATGGGTAACTGTATGATGCTTTGTAGCATAGGCTTAGCGAAGTCTCGCAGTACTCCTGATTTACTAGAGACACAAAAAAAGGCATTGTGATAAACATAAAAGCCAAGTTATGACCAAATGACACGACTGATAAAAGACAATTCTGACAGACCAAGTAATTTTCTGATGGTTCTTTCCCTCAAAACAATTACTTCATTTTTCACAAAGCAGCATCATGCAGCCTCAACAGCTAAACTCGACAAGCATTTTTGCCTCCTGGGGTTTTCCAGCGGTTATTTTGACTACTGATAAAGCCTGTAGTGTTATGAAATTAAGTGACGGTAAATGAACTGAACAGAGAGCATTAATCTGGGCAAATTACTTCCAACAATTAGATAACCACAGCTGTAGCAAAGTCAGACAATAGTTTCCATCAGAGAATAGGAAAATAATGCTGTATGTAACCTCTGTTCTCTTAGACCCTACATACAGCACAAGAAGTGGTTTTTTCTACCATAATAAAATTTAGAAAATATTTGCTGGATCCCTGGTAGAGTATATGCCTAGTTTTCCTATTATGTTATCCATAAGTGCCTGGGAAGATGGGCAAAACCACGAATTTTTGTTTTGGAGAACCCTGAATTCCAACTGAGGAGGAAGGTATGGGAAGAAAAGGGAAACATGGCGTTCTTTCATTTGTTTTGAACAAACGTTATTGGAAGTTAAAGCTAACTGGTTATATTTCTTTGTATATTGGCAAAGATGGTGCCATCTGCAGTAACTTCTACACAGTAGTAAGGCTTGGAAGAAATAATTAATTCTGCATTAAGGCTGTAGATAATATGAAAATAGGGGAAGTTTCCACAGCTCAAAAGCTCCCATTCTCTCCTCTTTTGAGATGTTTCTCCCGTATTTCAGCCATCCGATCAACTATATTGAGTAGATGCTTCTAGTCAATCGCTTCTAATACTGAATCCATTCTAAAAAAAAGCCTTATCATTGTCTGTCTTTATTATGTATGCAGCCCAGACTCACAGAAAATTAAACATCCTAGCACATCAGAATAGACTCTGGGAACAGTCACCTGAGTTATTTATCTTATAATTAGAAAATGCTTTTGCGACACATTTACAGGAAGCCTGCATATGGTAACTTGAGTAAGTGTGTGTTTCTCCCCTGAGTTTCTCTGAATTACCAAGGACAAAGGTTGTAGCAGCTAAATATACTTCCCTATTAGACACATTATAATACTGAGTGTTATAGTGTTAAGTTGGTCCCCCTCCCTTGTTTTTGGACTGTCAGTAAAACACAGCAATGTTACTGATTACTGCCACTCACGCTTTGTGGTGCTGAACAAGCCTCCCTGTTTGTCCTGCATGGAGTAAAAAACATACGCAATATGACACACCCCAGTACCTCAAAAGAGTGAAAAGTCCTGAAGTCTTACACATAGTATCAGAATAATCTTTCCAAAAGCAGGGAATAATCTTTCAAAAGAAGAAAAAGCTAATAGATTTATCCTTTATTTAGCCACTACTGACAATGATTTCAGTAAATGCTCAGCTCCATCTACCAGCAAGCAATATTCCTAAACTGGCAGTCTGAGAAGAAAAAAGTCAGCTATGATAGCATTTTTCATTCTGATCACCACAAAGTTTGTGCTGAATGTTGAAGACAAAAACAAAGCTGTCATTGAGGCAAATACAGAGAGTGCCTCATTCACGAGAGAAGGAGAAAAGGAATCAGGAAGATAATGACATTTTGCAGGCATGCAAATCTTACTGAATTGCGGGGCAAGAGCAGTTTTCTGAAATACTACCCGTGGCAAATTGCCTGCACGCAGTCTATTCACAGATGTCTTAGCTCTGCCAATCTAAAGTAGCTATTCTCTTAGTCTTTTAAGAGTAAATACACACTTGTGACGCATCCAGATATCACTGACTGCATTCAAGTGTCTATCATACAAAACCACTCTTGAGTTCAGCGAGGCACTGTCAGGCACAGAAATTTTTTAGTTCTTAAAGGTCAATAATGAGAACTTCATTTCACTGTTCTGTGCTGAGGATTTTTTCCATGCAAAGCCCTAGTGTCAACTGAAAGAGTGGTACAGAACCAGCTCTCCCAGCTGCAGAAGTCATAGTTTTAAGTCAACAACCTCTGTCTGCTCAAAACCATCTGTGACATGGCCATAACAGAATCTGCCTCAAAATTTCAGTAGACTATCTGTTCTGCGAGACCAACTCCTGACACTGTCGCAACTTTCAATGGAAAATCTAAGCTTTTTATCGTTTCTAGTAAAGTGCACTGAAAAAGATATTTCTTCTGTACAAATGTACGCACATATCCTCAGTGAGACATCTACTCTATATTAATGGGCTTGTGTAAGATACAATCAAGTATCTTTGAATAGCTGAAGAAAAGTGTGAGAAGTAAATTGTGGAAACGAGGGTGTTTCATCATCTTTGTACTTACAATTACTAAATTACATGCTTCAGCATGAGGAAGAAATGGACAATTTGAATGCCTGGAGAAAAGTGGACCAACCATCACATGTCACAGTGTGGCAACTGTCGGTAGAAAATATCGTTTGGGGCACAGGCAGTGACTACAGCCAAGTTTCATTCTTAAACATTGGCTCGCTACATGTCACCAGTGAATAAAAGGTCATTGGAATTTCAACTTCAAATTCAATCCCTTAAGGCCATTTAAATGACTACAAGTTAGAAACAAGAATAAATGGAACCTTATTTGTGTTCATTCTTAGGATCACAGGAAAAATCAGGTTGGAAAGGACCTGAGGAAGTCTCCAGGCTCCTGCTCAAAGTAGAGTCAGGAATAAAGTCAGACCACGTTACTCGGAGTAAAAAAACTCATGAAAAGGAATTCCAGAAAGCATCCTCTACACAAAAACCAAGGGGCAAAATATCCCTTCCCACTTGATTCCACCACCATCACTGTTTAAAAGACTGTAGAGAATTAATGTTAAAAGTACATCTTCAGCAATCGTTTGCCACCTGTATTAATGACAGTGGCATACCAGACCAGTTTCAGCAGACAGCAAATAAAAGGCTAGATTCCTTTTTCCAATTAACTGATGTGAACATAGGCCATCGATCTAATGAGTGTAGGTAGTTAAGAAGTGTGTGTTTTTAAACTAACAGCTACCAGTCAGCAACCAGTCAGCTCAGGTAGAACAATATTTAAAAGCATAGTTAAAAAGACACTTAATTTGTCCTAAATTGTAACAAACTTACAGTCTATTAATATAATATAATATTAAAATAATATTGTAATTTAATTTTTTTTAATTGCACAAACATGAAATACCACAATAGTATCAGCACAGCCTCTGGAAAAATTTGTCTCATGTACAATGGTGACCTGCTTTGGTAGCTACTTTTGGCAAGCCGTATCTAATCTATAGTCTGAAATTAGTAAATTGACTCGTAGTTTATAGCAAAAAAAATGGGTTTGGTTACAGTTCTGGATAAGGATACTTTCATTTCTACAGGCTGACAAAGACTTATTTAATATCAGCATGTTTACCTAAGACACGGGCCAGATTCTTCTGCAATCCATACTTGCATTTTGATAAGGGAAATTCCCAGATTTTATTTCTGGCCCTTACACCAAAACCAGCCTGTGGCACAATCTGTCACAGCACAGAAATCAATACAAACCTATGCTCCTGTCTGTCAATTCCGTCTGATGGTCCACGCTGTGCTGCCAGCATTGTCTGTCAAGGGACAAAGCAATGGGAACGCACTGGAGGGTCTGGAACAGGAGTCCCTGTGAGACTGCTGTCAGCGTGCGCTGCGAGGGACTAGCAAAGCAAGAGAAGCAACCTGCCTACCCACACCCACCAACAGCACACCCCTTTAAACAAGACAGACCTCTTGCATATTGCAGAGAACTCCCCTTCCATTAAATATCCCTCTCACTTGACCACAGGGATGCAAAAGCCTGCTTCTGCTATGCTTCTTACTGCGTAGACTTCAAGCTAGTGCTCAGTTTCTTCCAAGCCCAGAAGTCTTCTTACCGCACCTTTGTCATAATTTACCCACTACCTCCTGTAAGTATTGATACAGCTCGTAATTTAACCTTCCAGACATACTTTCCAGCAGGAAGGCCAACTGTGTCCCACAAAGCTAGTTTTCTAAACCAACACCAGCGTGCCTCCAGGATAACAGCAGCACTGTTTTAAGAAAACACTTCAACAAAACCCAAATTCCAGAGTCCTTCCTCTCCAGAGGAACTGGCCACGGTTTAAACCAAAGTACTCCAGTTGTTAATAAGGTCAAAAATAAAATCTGAGAAGCTTTGATACTGAATAAGCTTGCTCTTGCCATCAATACCTTTCAAGGCCCTTATCTGGAACTAATGCCTCTCTGAGGGCTGACTGGATGCACATCTGCCACTCACAGTGACCTTCTATCCTGAACACGCTTTAAATAAATTTTCCAGCTCCTTTTTCAAGAGCAAAGCAGGTCAACTCAAGGCACCCCTGCTTCTTCCAGGGGCAGCCATAAGGAGCAACTATAACCATTCAGTACTTAATGGTAAGGTTTCTCCAGCACATTGCTTAACTTTTATCTCATTCATATCTCATTTCACTCAGTCAAGTGAAAATACCAGCATTGTATTCCTCAGCCTTGGGGCCTTCAAAAACCTGCTAACAGAACATACAGACACAGAACAAGTATAAAAACACTCATAAGAGAAACAGGGACAGGAGCCCTGCTGAAAGCCTGGCTGTGAAGCACAAGGGGAGGTCTGCTACTTCTCTGTTCTAAGGGGACTTTTTCTTTAAGTGTTGGTCTACTGCCTAGTCCGTGTCAGCGTGGTAGAATTCTGTGTGCCTTATATGGTTTGTTCTGAAATGGATGGTTCTTTTAGTGACTTCACAGATTTTTTTCATCCTGTAATCACATAAGAACATTTTCACATAACTGTCTTCATTAATCAAAATAATCAGTGCACATGAGAATATATCGTTGGCACAACTTGGCTGTGAAAATCTTCACATGAAATTATTAAGTGACTTTACATTTTATTTTAATTTCCACTATATATCCTGTTCTGCTTTAGAAGACACAATGCCTTGCTTGACACCTCACATTGTTCTTTTGCCGTGTACTTGAATAAAATGGGTTCCAACTATGAGACTGCTGTTTCAATGCTGGTTTTACACTCTTTCTGGAGAAACACGTATGCGGTTTAAAACAAGCTTGGTAAGGGAACCAGACCCTGATAGGTTGCACAGAATTCCCCCTCCCTCCCCACTTTTTAGAGTGCAAAATGGTGAAAAGAGACTCAGAAAGTCTTCCGTTTGTTTGGCAACTAACAGAAAAATATTTCTGTTTGCACTTAGCAACACTCTGGATCAGCATTTTTAGTACAATATCAGTTTACTTAGCCTATGCTGTTACTCCAAGCTCTCTGCAACAGTTTTACTCCGGCTTCCTCATTTAGAAATCTTCAGGGCTGAGAAATTTTTCAGGAGACTCAACTCAAGAAAAGATCTCCACAGCTTTCCTTCGAGATACTGCTCTCTCAGAGTATTTTGCTTGTTTTTTAAAACATAAATCCACAAGACAGACAGATACCAATAAAAATACCTCCACAATTAACATGGGAAAATGGAAATACCATACTTACGTAAAATGACTGTAGTATGCTGGGTTTTTTTTGCTTTATGATAGGAAACAGATCTGTACTATCTGCACAAAAAAAATGAGACAATTGTTTTCAGTCTCTAGTATATTAGACAGGAAGGTTTTTTAAATTATAATTTGTAACCTTATTAAAAAGCATGCAGTAAATTATTAAAGTAAAAATAGGTAAAGTGTAAAGTTTGTACCTTCACAGAAGTGTGGTTGCTCTCTCAACTGCCATCTGAATTCTCATCTAGTGTGGTTCAGAATTAAAGTAGGGAAGTTAAGACCCGACGTTGCTTCAGTTTGATAGAAAGACATTAATTGTGGATCCTGATCCTGAATATATTATGTAACTATCTAAAAACCCTGTTGCCTTATTAAAAAAACAAAGAATGGTAAAAGGGAATATCTGATAAAAGAGTTTCAAGTCAGCTGCCTAGATTTTTTCATGGTAATTAGCTCAATTCATAGACTTCATAAATATAAACAAGACTCATTAAGTACAAAAGAATTACATTTTCTACATTCATAAAACTATAGATTGTATTTGCAAGCCCTCATGAAGGCATCTAGCCCTCATCCTAAATAGATATTGTAAGTTTAACACCTAAAAAAAAGGCGGGGGGTGAGGGGAGCAGAGGGCAGATATCTACTGTTGATTTCTCAATTATGGCCTTTTCTATCAGACCAAAATTAGGCATGTAGGCTTTGAAATACATAATCCCAATGCCATTTTCTGCAGTTATGAAAAAAAGGAATATGCTAACAACAAGGTCAGATTCATATTCTGGTATTCCACTTAACTCTCTACATTTTAAGGGATGCGGCCTGAGGCCGCAGTCATGACAGTGAGCTTCACAGAATACTAGCAATAAAACAATTATAGAATCCTTGTGGGAACTGGGGGGAAAATCCAGTATGCATAAATGCATTATATTGGAACAGTAAGTCTAATTCAGGAGTCTTGTGATATACCTTTTGTAGGATCTTTAGCAGATAACTGAAACCTTAAGCAAAAGTTCACGTGGTTTATCAAAGCATACACAAAAACAGTTGTCCGCTTACCTACAAGAAGTATTTCTGATTGTTCTTCAGACGCGAGAATGATTCTCTATGGGCCATGTGAATCTCAGGCTTGGTCCTGGCTGATGACAAGAAGCTGCACATGTTCATATTGAGATCTGCAGTTCAACAGCAGCTTCCTGCGGGAGAACAAAGTGCTGTGGTCACAGACATTTTGTACTTTGAGACTGGTCACCACTGAAATAACATTTACTTTTTTTTCCCTCCATCTAATCTAGAAGAGTAATTGGGTGAGCAGGGCCCATCAGACTGCAAGCTTCTCATCTCCATAAGAGATATATCTACTTAGCAGCTATTCTCGGAGGAAACTGGAGATAACTTGGCAGTCTGCTGTAGTAGCAGAATGTAGCTGCTTTTGAATTGCAGAGACAAACACACTCAGAAGACAATTACAGAGTATCTGTCACTTTTGAAAAATATGAATGACTGCAGTGGAAGCACCAAGAGCTCCAACGCTGTAAAACAATTAGAGAATAAACACATTTTGAGCAAAAGATTACATCTTGACTATGTCATGCAAGATACTACTGCAGAAATCTGCCACACAACACAGAACAAGTGTGTTCCCATCAGTGTGGTACCGAGGAGAGGTTTGTTACAGCTGGGCTGCTCGTAAATCCTGCGGTCTCATTAAGGTACTGTGTGGGCATATCCTGCCGCAGGTGCGGACCTTGTACAAGCCTGCACTTGTACAGATGTTTCTTGGAGTTTGGAGTAAAAGGAGTGGAAAGACACAATAGTTGTTTACAAGCGAAAATTTTTAAAAAGGGAAACTGTAAACAGTTCAACAACTAAAGAGGTTTTGAAGAGAAGTCAATGAGACAACTGAACATGGAGGAACCTTCTAAAGGAAGTGATGGATGTGTGTAGTTGACAAAACAGGAACATTACACAGAGATTATTTCAATATTGGTATTTGATTTGAAATGATGATCAGGCAGGTCTAACTTCTCTCCTCATTTCCATCTTACTTCTCTCTCTCTTCTTTTCAAGTGGTATTAGGATGACATTTCAAATATCAGTGCATGAATTACAGAATTCTTTTTGCCAGTGGGAAGGGAGACATACAGCATCTGAATGAATGCAAGGGAGCTTGATCAAAATTTTAGCCTTGTGTTTTTTTCTGAATGCTTGCAGTTCTCCTTTCAGATCTGGAAAATTGCAGATTGACGTATCTCTGGATTTTTTAGGTTGTGGTTCTTTTCTCCTAGGATCTATGCCCTACTGGTTCTGGGAAACTTGTGACCTCTGCATTTTTAATTAGAACTCGTAACTTTTTCCATAGCAACATATTTTGATGTCAAAAATACAGAATCTCTCAAATCAAAGAACTTCTGGCCAGATGAAGTCCAAATACATATAAATGCTGAACAGCAATAGGATGCATGATATGACATAGTTAAGAAAAAAATGAAAACAGACACCGAAAGAGGGATGGAAGTCTTGGCTTTGGTTAATTCATAAGTTTGATCTTAGTAATTAATGAATCAATACAAATGTAAAAGAATTACATTGCACAATGAACTGGTTTAGACGAAGAATTCTTAAAACACATTTTTTTGCACTTGAGAACAGATAAAATCCACCTGTCTGATTGGTGTGCCAGTACTCACATGGTACAAAGGAAATGAACTATTCTCAAGAAATATTATGGATGTGGAAAAGCCTTACTCACAAGCAGGCAGTGAAAGAAAAGGAAACCCTCTGCATCAAAACCTGAGTTCAGGAATAATGCAATTCAATACGATGGGTTAAGAAAAATAATTTAGTGTAATACAGTAGTCATAATATGTGTTTTTTTGAAAAACATTTATTTATGCTATATACCTTACATATGCCAAAAAGTATTTCCTTCAACGAGAAAAACTAGGAATTTTTGTCATTCAGTACACTATTTATGTGTTACTATAATTCATTTAATGGTACTTGATTACAGACATTTTTGCTATTACTGTTCTTGACATCTCTGTGAGCTTTTTAAACAAATTTCAGTGTCAGCAGAGACTTGCACAGACTAGTGCTTCCGGCCACCTTCTCCTTCTAATTACCAAGAAAGGCACTACCAAATTTCTTCTCTAATGTGAAAAAGTCCTATACAAAAATAGTAGTATTTTCTGATTAACCAGGCTTTTACTCACTCTTACCATAGTCAGTTTCTTGTGTTTCCTTTTCCTGCTTTTAACTAACATTCGGCTTCAGACTAAGAAACTGTATTTCAATGTCATTACTGATACCATGCAAGACAATGACCCTTCTGCAAGGACACACGTATGTAAGTCATTGTCAGGCTAGCAGCCAAGAGATATAAATGAGCTCATTAAGTTTTTTAAAACAAATGTTGAACTGCACGAACACCTTCAAGAAGAATAAGCAAACATCGATGTGGGAATAGCTGTTTCCCCACCCCCCCTCTGGTTAGTGTTAGACACATAATTACTATCCCTTTGTCTATTCCATCTGTTTCCACTTTCCATAAAACCATTGGAATATTAAGTTAAACTTGGCATGTTTTAAACTTGCATTTCATATAAGGCCTTTCTGGTATCCTGGGTCCTCCTCTATCACAGGCCCCCTTCCTGAGTACGCACTAGGGGAGAGAGGCACAAAACTACAAAAATATTTCCTAGCAGCTATCTGGTATTTCCCCTCATCATACAACATACATGTTGGTTTTTTTTAAAGAAAAAAAAAAAGATGGAACAATTCAATAAATCTACTGCTACATATAACATTAATTTAAGCTAGTTTGCTGGTATTGTGTATGAGAGAAAGAAGCAGCATCACTGTATTTACCCTTGCCTCCAAAAGGACCGTATTATTTTTAAAACCCAAATAGTAAAATTGGAATATTTCGGACTTATATTTCTAAGTATAGATTGTTTGAGGTTATACCTCCAGCAAACAGGATGTCTTCTGTCTAAGCAGCTGGGTGAGAGAAGCTGAAACTGACCTTGCTTTTACAAAACCAGCAGCATTTATTCACTTTCTGTGTTTGCAGTTTTCCCAGCTATTTCCACAGATCCTGGCTGCCTCATAACCTTAAACAGTCTTATAAATCTAGAGGGGGAAATGATCTGTCTCTTGTCTTAAGCAGAGAGAATAGAATGCCTACGAGGCTTTACCAGCAAAGTTGCTGAAAAAAGAGCCAAGACTCGGGGGTCCCTGACCTTTCCCAGCCTCCTCCACCAGGGCCAGCCTGCAGCCTGCTCTGTAGAAGTTGCTGCTCACCCAGGGAGTAAAATTAGAAGTCTTCTCCAGGGACACTCTCTCTTTCTTCCACCAAGCCGCTCCAATGTCCGATGAGACACGGAAACTAGACAGAAAAAAGTGAGTTTTAGAAATGTTAGTCACTCAGTAGGGGTTTCCCACAGACACGAACGGGGAGTCTCCCACCGCCCATACAGCAGGGCCCCACGCCTCGGTGTTCAGGTGAGCTGTGATGGTGTGCGTAAACACGTTTAAAGTGATTAACACCAGCACTTCAGTGTTCAGGTCCTCCCATCCCCACCGTTCATACAAATGTGTGTGGCGTTTCATTAATGGCATATTTGCTTAAAAAATTTTTGGACTTATGACTGTTGTATAAGGCTTTCTGAAGGCAAATGATAACCATATCTTTTCTTGGAAAAAAACTCCCGGTTAGTGTAAGTCACCACAGATCAAGGGAAAATTGATAAATGTAGAGTTTATTTTCCAATAAACTAAAAATGAGATAGTAAAAATAACCAATTGCAGTACATCTATGTCTTTTTAGTTCAATTCACTAGTTGTTGGGTTTTGATTAGCCTTTTTTAGTGAAACCTGTGAAACAGCTTGTCTATCCAATTTTTACAATCGCTTCTAATTCCTATCACAGGATCTGCAGAGGGAGGAGGTGAGGTTTAGAGATTTTGCACCCACCACCCAGTGAGGCGCTGATGGTGAGCATCGGCACGAGGGGAGGTGGCCGCCAGCATGGCGCCTCAGGTGTGTTTTGAATGGGTAAAATACACTCTATGCACAAAATCCATGTGAGGTTTGAAACTGCTGTCCCAGAAACACAGGTAGGATAATGTTCTTTCAGTAGTACAGCTGCAGCCTCCACACCATGAGAATCTCCTCTGCTTGCTTTAAAACTGCTGCCGCTGGTGGTGCTCAGTTCACCCAGAGCTCATGCTGGGAGAGGCCTCAACTAGCCACTGTTCCACTGGCTTCTGGGGCAGATCTAGTACATGCAGGGAGTTCTGAAATTGTATTAGACTTTCCTGCACGAATGGGTGAAGACACAGGACGAAAACGACAGTCTCCACACTTTGCTCAGGGGGTGCTCAGCCCAGGAGGAAAAGCTTGGTCTCAAAATGTCTGCTGAGAGCACAGCACAAGCCATAGAACAGTCCTGCTCCAGGCTGGGACTACGTACATGTCACATTTTTTTTCCTTAGATAATCATGGAACATCTCAAATTTTAAGGGACCTGTAAGGATCATTGAGTCCAACTCCCTGCTCCACACAGGACCAACTAAAAATGCATCGTATGACTAACAGCCTTGCCCAGAAATATCTAAATAAAATTATATAATATATGTTATACTATATCATGAAATACACATAATATGTTATATGTTGTATATACGTATGTACAAATATATGTAATCACCTGAAGTATAACAGGATGTTAAAAATACTCTCACTCTTAGACATCCTTGTATTACTGTAAGTAACCAGTATTTTTCTGTACCCTTTTACTGTTTTTCGTGCTGACGGTCATAGGTATCTCAGGTAGCCAGCTGCTCTCTGCTCACAGCTTTACGTGCTGGCATAGTATTTGTCCAGAACCAATTAGTATAAAAGTTGCATGTAAATAAGCAACACAAGAGCAGTTTCCCTCCTCCACTCAACCCTCTGTGGAGACGAAAGGCAAAATACATGAATGGAAGAAGATTTCCACTTTCAACTGTCTTGTTCAATGTAAAAACTGCAAAATTCATAATCGGACTTCTGTTTTCAATAAATGCCACATTACACTGTGGAAAGTAAATGTAACAAATATTTAACTTCCTTCCAACAAAAGTGCCCTCACAAAACTAGTGACCCAGGTCAAACATCTGCTTAGCTAAATATCTTGCTTCCTCCAATAATGTCTAAAGGGTATAAGATTACTACATACACATATTAAAGGGTTCCAGAATATTCTCTCACCCTCCAGAAACTTGCATTTTAGGGGTTTCTTAAATCAGAAGACAGCATTGGTCCTCCTTGGATTTCCTTTCCAGGAAAGTGTTAATTTTCTCCTGAACTCACACAAGTTTTCATACTCATATCACTCTACAGCAACAGAAGACCGGTCTTCTCTTTACTCTGAAAGTGGCTTTTGTTGCCCCCTACTTCTCATGTTGGGGAAAGCACACTGGCATTGCCTTTGCAATGTCTCTCATGATTTAGCAGACTTCTATCAGGTGTCTGCCTTTTTTGCCATTATTTTAATTCTTTCCAGATTAGAGTATTAGCTTATTAGGCTGCATCGGCAAGAAGAATAATTGCATAGTCTTCACTGTCCTCTTCACTCTTCTTTAAACCTTATCCAGTTCTACGGTCTTTGTTCTGAAGCAGTGGAACCAGAACTGCACAGGGAATTTTTAGTGACAGAATTTATTCTGCAAGTCACCTTGCATTTTTCCCAACATTACAGAGTAATTAAAAGCAAAAACCTCCAATGGCTACTAGAGTAATTTTCCTTATTTTTAATATTCAGCTCAGAGCCAACAACTATAAATGTAAAATCAGGTTTTTGAGGGTTTGTTTGTTTGTGGAGTTTTGTGTTTGGCTATTGTTCTTTTTTTTAATCCTGGCACATTGCTTCACATTACCTACCGTGACCTTTATCTTTCATTTGACACCTAATTTAACAACAGCCTTCTGTAATTCCTCAGGGAGACTGAAGACTCAAGCCTACTATGAAAGAAGAGGCTCCTTGTTATTTTTCCATCTTAGGAACGCTGATGAGCCCGTGTAGGACTCATCAAGACCCGTGTAGGACTTCCTGGAAATTGATTATTTCATCACGTCTTGTTGCCTACCTTCTAAATGAATCATTTCAGTGTATAAGGACTCTACTCTCATAAACCATGACAGCCTAGCGGTTTCAGTATTGAAATGTGGTTTCTGAAATGTATCATTATGATTTTGATATCATTTTTACAATGCTTTTATTTGGTTCTATTTAGGCACATTTCCCATTACCAGGCTTTAGCATAAGAGGATTTTGCACATCAGCTGTTCAGCAATAACTACATGACTTTTACTCCAAACAAGCAGCCGTTCCCTGCCCAGCAGCTCTGTCTCCAGGGCTAAAGTCTTCTATCGAAGGACAAGCCTCAGCACACTGCAAACACCAAAGAGAAGTATTACTAGGGGGTGCTCACTCAACCAAAGTTGGTTAAGGTTTTAATTTCTACAGTTAAGTTACTTACAGAATTTACGTAATTAAATACTTTCAAAAGACAGATATGCAAACTATAACTACAGTAGCTATAGTATAGTAGTGCAGTAGATATGCAGAGGTTTTTTTCACATCACTATTTTAAAATTAGGTGGCCAAATTCAGCCCTCTGATTTTTCTGAACTTTGAATCTGGCTCTTTATGTAAAGTTTTTTGAATATGAAAGACCACATACAAATATCACCTGTTATGTGGGTTGGATGGGAGGTGGTATTTTTGGCAGCGTTAAAATTTTATACAACTTCTTTAGGTCCAAGATTCCTTAAGTATTTATTATGCAGTTATGTGTCCATGTCCTCCGGGAGTCTTGGTCTGAGAACATTCTGCTGTGGCTTTGTTCAGTATTTGAACTAACATTCAGTGTCTTTTTTATGTCATGGAGTCATGCTTCCTCCTCCTTTCCCCATGACTGAAGTTTGGATTTCTTTATCCCTCTTTGGAGAACTTTCTATCTGACATTAATCCCGTCAGCCTAGAGATTAATAATCCTGGTTTATTTAAATTCTAAATTTTATAACAGTCAAACGAACAATAACAGTGAAACATGATGGTATCTGAGAAGAAACATTACTTTGACAGATCAGTGGCAGCATCTCTCAGGAGCATATGGAATTTGTTCTCATCTAGTAGCAGTCAATGAATCTTATTTTACTTTTCAGGGGAATGACTAGAGAGTTTTATTTGCTAATGCTAGATGGCTGAAATATACCAGTCCGTCGGAAGTTGAATCTGCTACATTGCAGTTCCATTTTATAGAAAGAAAGCCACTGTTCCTCAGGATATTAACACCTCAGAAATGCCACTCTGTACTTTGTTTTTTTCTTGTCTGTGAGGACAAGTATAGACTTTAAACACAGGCAATCATGCTTTCTTTTTTTTTTTTTTTCTAAGTGGAAGATATGCAGAACTCCCTTCATTAAAGAGCATATGCAAATATAAAGCATAACTTTAGAGAATTCAGAAAAAGGAACAAAAATCCACAGTTGCTGTGTCTGGAGGGCTGCAGACCACAGAACCACTTCACCCATAATAAAAAGATGAAAAGGAAATAGACTCCAGCAACCTGTGATACATAATCAGATATTCGTATTTCAGTCTAATAATTTTTGAAGACACAAAGGTATACTCTAGACAACAGACTTCTCTTCTACTGGACACGGCATCCAAAGAAAACCAGAGAATGCTGTACTATCAGGTTTAGTATCCCTAACTCCCTTAATTGCTCTGGCTGCATCTGAAATTACTCCATGTTTTGCACTGCTTACTGTTCTTACTTTTAAGCATTTCAAGGGACAGTGGAATACCATGAAATGGGATAGCAATTGTAATAAAAATAAAAGCAGTGACTTCAAAACATTGTCTTAAACAACTACGTAACATATGCTGATGCTTTGCCTTAAGGTTAAAATGGATGCATTCGGCATCTGTTACTGAGTCACCATGACAGAGATTAGAACATTGTTTGTCTTTAGATTATCTGCTATAAATGCATCTGGGTGACCCTCCTGGATTTAATTTAAGGAAGTCTGTACACATTTGTGTACTCTCACCTTATTGTTATCTGGTCCTTCCAAGGTTTATTTGGCAATTCTGTAACTACCTCCCCCATTCAACTAAAGGAAGGGAAATTGAAAATGGAAAAGGTCAGACTTCTGAAGTAATCTTCACCATGTGCTTAACATTTACATCATAAAAATTAATAGAATAACTCTAGCTGCAGGCACACAAGATAAAGGACCTTCTTACACAGAATCTGTCATTGACTCTTTTCCCAGCTGCATGAGATTGACTTTCCATTCTCTTCCAAGATGCCAGCAACCCAGCATCTTGCTAAAGTTCACTAAAACAACTATTTTTGGTTTTGCTTGATGAAACTGTTGCATCACATTCTAAACACTTGCTCTTTCCACCATCATAAACAGGCAGAGGAACATGAGTGTGCTGATGTGGGGTGCTGGAGATGCATACAGGCTTACATACCATGTCTGTTAGTTGACTAGGATCACTAAGGAACAGAATACTGCCAAATTTTCATCCGGCCTTTACTAAGTCACACTATTAGTCCCCATTAAATGCCCATTAAGTCCCCAATTAAATGCTAAACTATTGGGACTCTGAGGTCTTCAGAGAACAAAATCTTCATAAAATTACTGAGCCCAAATACACTGACTGTTAGTATTTCCTTTCTCACTATGCCAGTTCAAATCACCGCTGTTGGTGGGAGTATGAACCATTTTTAAGTACAGGTTATTGTATGAATGGAGTTTTCCTTCTAGTGAACTGGAGTTTTCCTTCTAGTGAACTGGAAGCTCTAGTGAACTGTCTGACATGAAGTCCAAAGACAGCCATGCTATATATTTCACTGAGGTAAACCTGGGCCTTGAGGTCTAAAACCAGCAATATTTTGTGTGGTTCTGGTTACATATCAAATAGCCTCAGCCTCTCAAATCCACTTTGCAATAGCAAGCCTTTGAAATAGAGCTCAGTTCTGTATGTGTCAGCCAACGCAGGCAACTACACTCACAGCTGTTTTACCATCCTGTAACTGTGACTGTGTATCGTGAGCAGACAAAGCATCTGGATCCTTTTGTTTTGTTACCTGCACCCACAAACCAAAAACTGAGGCAGAGAACTGTATGCCTTCTTTAGAGCAGCATGGTGATAACTTGTGGCTATTTTAATTACGTCTATTTAATATGGGCTTTTTTTTCATGTATCAATTTATGTTGGCATGTTGCAAAGTAATTCCAAGGGACAGCCTGAAAATGTGGTACACGATTGCTTACATCCAAAACCATGGTCATCTTACAGTACGAAAGGAAAGGAAGGAAAAGGAAAAAGGCCAGACCTGCAAAGGAAGCTGAACTCCAATGCACAGGCAATGTTGCTTCATGGAGATCCTCCAACAAAGTGGTGACAAGATTCAGTGCTCAAAAATGAGGAGACTGACAGACTTCTATGACTTTGATAGAAATGACACAATACTGGAGATATTGGAGCAAAATCTCCTACATAATGGCAAAAGGTTACTAGCAGTAGCCCCCCAAAAAAGACAACAAACACACGATAGGGTGCTAAACACAATCATTTCATGTAGTATCTTTAAGTCAACAGCTACAGTTGTCTAGGACAGGCAAACTCAGGCTAAGACAACAGAAGTTGAGGCTTATGTCCTAGGGTCGAGATAAAATTTAAGAAGTGATAGCTTGCTTTTTTGTTATCTGGGAGCTAATATGAAGGCACTAATTCGGTTCTCAACATCCTCACTGAAATACACTCACTGCTAAAATTAGAAGTGTCCTTGAAAACCTCAGAAGTGAGGACATGTGAGGAGTAATGAAGTATCAATACTAAAATTTAAAAAAAAAAAAAAAAAGAGAGAGAGAGATAACAAAAAGAAAAAAAAAATAAATAGATACATAGCATACCAAACCGTAACAAGCTCCTGGGATGACACTTACGTCAACAGCATAGATGGTGAAAAGTACCAGAGTGAACTCAGTGATGGACAGGAGCTGGATTCCAGATCTGGAGTCAGGAATGCATGCATCGGGATCAAAGGCAGACAAACAGACAAGGTCTTCCTTGTAGAGGTCAGCCATTGAAGGAAGAAACGCTGACTCTTTGATTCCTCAGCTTCTATACTGAGCATGATGCGGATGGGACGGAATACCTTGTTGGCCAGTTTTGGGTCCCCTGTCCCGTCTGTCCCTCCCTACAGGTGTGACTCTATGCTTTTCTGCTTCTGACCCTCAAGTGGGGCAAATAATGAGATTACCTGACCTTGGTTGTTATAGCAGTAAGTATGAGCAAGGGCCTCTCTGCACACCGTTCCTTGGTGTGATCAGGTTTATCACTGTGAGAATGAACAGTTTTCTGAACAATACGCTGATAATTTCAGAGCTTAGTTAGAAGAGGCCCAGCTAAAAAAATAAAATTACTGAACAGAAGATTGGTTCTGTTTACCTCAAACCAGGACAAGTAAATAGTGCCTCCCTTTTGATACCTAGGCTTGTGGAAACTTTTCTGAAACAACCACAGCGAGGTAACAAGATGCAACCACTTACAAGATGTTATATATTGTGAGGGAAAACTACCAAGAACCATATCTTGCATTAAAAAGCTCCCTAATCTACTAATTTACTCAGAGATGGCACCTTGAAAGCATATGGTCTTCTGAAAGTGCCTGCTGTAGAGCACAGCCTGAGAAACACATGCAGAGCTCTAATTTCTAACCTGAACGCATTTTAATCTAAAGCTGTTTGAAATGTTAGACAAATGCTTCAGTTTAGCAGATCTCAGTACAAAAGAACTCTAAATGCTAGAAAGCTCTTAGAAGATACTACAGAAGCCGCTTCTTCACAGAGACAGTGGAGAAAGTCACACCCAATTGCTCTCACAGACAATGGTATCGGAAGCCTTCTTTGCAGCAGGTGAAGGAAAACACTAGTTTAGGTAAGGAATCTGCCCCAGATCTGACACAAGCTCCAGCACGATAAAAGAAGGCCTGACACAAGTTGTCTGTGAAAGTGTTTATAACGTCAGCCAAGTCCATTCTTCATGTCGCATGAGCTAGAACAGAAACGGGCAAGGTCCAGTTTTCCAAAGTGACGCATTTTAACTGTGATGGTGTCACAGTGAACCTTTCACATTAGTGTCAGCTTTGTAAAAGTTAACATCTGAATTATCTGCCTTTGCTGTTTCTTTTCTACAACAGTTTCCATGTGGCATACCGGCTTTAACAACCAACATAAACCACCACTTTTTAGGGGCACTAATTATCACTTCCTTTTTCAGTTTTATAATGCAACAGAAAAAATCTGAGAAAAAAAAAGAAAAGTAGGTTGTGAAGTCCACAAGAAGAATAAGTTTTAATATAATGCATTAACTTCTTCTAATTTGATTCTATTGAGGACAATATGATTCCAGGCAGATGTTTGGTCCAAAAGTTTTAATGTCACTGATATTCTAATCTTTAGAAAACACTGGAAGATGAACTTTGACTGTATAGACCTTTAAATAAAAATAGCATTTTTACTAATGTGTTCTTCCCAAGTGCCTACTTCTTCCTAGTATGTTTCCCATCCTAATAATGTATGTTTTTGCAGCTGGCAATTGACACTGCCAATGAGCCTTTATGTTCAATGTTACTTAAAATATTCCCATCAGAAAGCTATTTTTACTATTCAATTTCAGTATCTTCTTGATGTGTCTTGCATGTAATGTTCATATTTTAATTTGCATTTTTTCCCATAGGATAAGTAAATAAAGATTCAAACAACAATATTGAAAGAATTCAGGCTTGTTTGCTGAGAGAAATGATTTTTTGGAATAGAACACTGCTTTGTTTTAGCAAAATTACAGGAAAAAATGCACTTTATGCTTCAGATGGCTATACTGGAGATAACCAATACAGCACCATCATAATGGGATCCATGCATTTAATGTTACAGGTACAGGAAAATAACATGCTCAGTTATCATTATAAATGTTAGGATGAAAAGTTCTCAAAATACTTTTTTAAAATGTCTTCTTAGAACAATGTCTTATGCAGCTACAACTGGCCCTTCAAGAGGCAGTCTGTGTGGATTTGTGTGCATGTGCCATTTTTCCCTGAGACTGGCGATTCCTGGCCTAGCATTACGTGCCGTGGCTGAACCCATGCCACCCAAATTTCCCCTAATGTTTCAGCACACAGTTGTGAGGAATTGCGCATTGCACAGTCCTGAGTTCTGCTGTCACCGCCTCTGGGTGACGCAGGGGTAACCTTCAGGAAACACCAGCTTGTTCTAGGGCTCAGGACCATTCTTTGTGCCATGAGCATTTGAGCTCAGTGCTCTCCCAATCCACCCTAGATTTACAAACATGCAAAACTCAAAATACCTACCAAGATGGAATCAGTTCCATCCCAGAGCACAGCAGCAACATTGATTACATATGGTTCTTTCATTTACACTTCAAATATACTTTGCTCATTAAACTCTTTTGGCATTTTGCCTATACTGCTCACAAAGCTCACAACAGCACTGTCTTAATTTTCAGTGTTTGAAAAGTGGATACCATTTACATATGTTTCTTTACAGTAAGATGTACATTTCCTTTCTGCTATATTCTACTCAATAAGCATACTCTGTCCCTTCCCCAGACTGAGAAATTTTTTATTCACATACAACTGGTATAAAAATACTGTGACCTGTTTAACAATCTTCAAGTCAATCTTTCTGCTGAATTGGAAAAATAATCTTATGTGGCTACAGAAATAATGTTTGTGTTTTATCAGAGTTGCTCCCGCCAAAGGCTGGATTATCTGTTTCACATCCATTTAAACACAGGAAGGTTATAACAGGGCAGACAGCAATCTGGGCTTTATTGGCTGGGAAAACTGACCTCATAAATCTGATTTGATACATCTGTCCTTTCGGCTGTCTGCATATATGCCCATGCATCCCGCTGGCCATGTGCCTGCTCAGTGATAGATCAGCTTCTGTGGCTACTGCACAGAGGATTTTCCATTTCGCCCTCTCTGCTACCAAAATAAATATATTGAAAGTGCAGAAGGGAAGCCATGTTTATGGTTGCTTGTAGGTGCTTAAAAGAGACATTGTACTGTTATGATGAACAACCAGGAAATTACTTAGAGCAACGTTCATTATGTCTGTCCATCTATTTCTGTAAGCAGACACACTACTCTCATTGGCACATTTTCTGAGTACACAAGAGTGTCTAAGAACGGAGTACATCATTACACACTGTCACAGGCCATCTCACATCCCAAACACCTTACAGCTCTCACTTCAACAGTGAAAGATTGGTATCTATCACTTGAACGCAGTTAAAAATACCGAACCTTCAAAGAGACCAAGTTTCAAGTAGGGAACGAAGGGCCAGAAATAATACTGTAAAGCTACAAAATAGGTATTTTGATATAACAGTTATTCTAGGTACGTGAATTTGCTGAATTGCATTTACTAGAGTGAAATGTTTCTGGTTTTTTATCACCAAAGACACATGAAGTCTGTTA
The DNA here is from genome assembly GCA_013398155.1 of Pedionomus torquatus. Classification (NCBI taxonomy): domain Eukaryota; kingdom Metazoa; phylum Chordata; class Aves; order Charadriiformes; family Pedionomidae; genus Pedionomus; species Pedionomus torquatus. Next base: position 64,170 of record VZRU01004388.1, on the reverse strand, counting down.
CTCTGCAGCACAATGCGTAATAGTGAGCTTTTTGAAGGGAGTCACCTGCAATCCCTTTTTCCTCCTGTGTTCTGGCAATTCCATGCTTCAGGACTAGCTATACAGGTTTACATACATCATGGTTTCAACCAAGTTTCTAGCTAAGAAAGTAAAATTGTAAAACAGAAAATTGGTTCGTTTTACCTCAAACCAGGACAACATATTTTGTTTTCTACTAGTAAATCAATTTAATGTCACTAGGGAATATCAGAGAAATTTTTTAAAAAGAGCATATTTCGCTCATTGCCTTTTCCAAACAAAGCCTGCCAATCTATTTTTAAAACAATCCCTATACCAATAGATGGTTTTAAAAACTGCTCATGCTCTACCTGGAAAAGTGACACTATATGATGAAAGCAGGAACGTATTTAAAAAGAAATATTGCAGTTTTAGAGTGTTTCCCTTATGCCTTAGATTTTCTTTTTTGGTGGACACACAGGTAATTTAATGACTGACAAACCTTTCTGTTTCAAATGTCTGACTCAGTCGCTAGATGCATATACAGCAGTAATGTATATACCTAAGCAGCGTAGTATCTGCACTGATTTATGCTTGTTTCAGGAACTGTTGTTTAACTTCACAGTGGGAGAGCAGAGGATTAAAAAACAGATTAGCCTCCACACTCTTGATGGATTTGGCAGTCCAGCTGCTTAGAGGGAAAGCAAAGAACAGGCTCATGCGATTGATCCAATTTTCTGCTATGTGCTGAGAGGATGCACAGTTTGATCTGATTTTACAATTACTCCACTTCCCAGCAGCTCTTCTAGTAGTGCAGGATAAGATAAGAAAATCATGGGAATGGGAGCTGATAGAATAATCCACACATTGATTTCTCCTCCCTGCTTAGACCCTGTGCTTTAATTGAATTTTGTGGTTCCGCAGTGGTTTTCAGCCTGTGCTTTCAGAGTCAACTACAGTACAGAGTAAAGCAATGGGAAAAATCAAATTCTTGAATTTTGTCCAAATGGAATTGGACAAAAATAGACTCAAAGATTCTCATTGCAAATTTGACTTTGGAACGAAGGTTGTGTTGGTAGGTTTTTTTTGTTCTGGTTTGGGTTTTTCTCCTTTTCGCAGCAATTCTTTGCAATAAGGGCAATGTGAAAAGGAGAATGTTGGGAAAGAGAAATTTTCTTGTTCCCAGCAATCAGGTTAAAACATTAGGAGAGCTGGAGTTTCTGAAGAACTCACTTAGGACTCAGAAGTCACAGAAGAAACTTAGCAGAGTGGGACAAGCTGGCATCAGTCGCCTCTTACTTAAATACCGCCTTTGCCAGTCAGGCCAGAACCTGGTTTGCAGTCTCTCATCAATGCACCACGTAAATGCTAATAATTTAAATGCTAAACAGCTAACGGCATTAAAACAATAAATGTAATTCTGAAAGAAAAGGAGACATTTAAAAATAGAGATGAACAGTTCGCTTCCACTTCAGCACTGGGCAAAGTCTTTACATGCCCTGCCTTCCCTGTGCTTAAGTTAAGCGTCCATCAAGTAATAGCGTTTTATTCCACCTTGAGAACATCCCTCTTGTATAGCTCTTTTTTGTTCTGCATTACCTGGAGAAGGCCTTTAAGAATCTCGGAGCTAAGATTTACAAACACGGATGATGAATTGCTTGATGATTTACTAACAACCAAGACTATAGGTGATAAGCTTCAATTCAGCATCTCCCTGTTCTCCAGCCTCCCACACAAACTGCAGCTAGTACCTTTTCTTATTTAGCAGAGCTGTCCCATACGCATGGTTTCATTCCAAAAGGACAGTGCATGAACAGTGCTGTATACTTTTTCATCAGTTCAAGCAGCTAAGGAACTGACAGGCCATACGTAAACAGAAAATACATGATGTCAAAAAAAAAAGGTGGGCACACAGCTTTTTGCTCTGACTACAAGTTTGCAACTTAGGGACCACTAAAGAGCTGCATGCAGGAAATCAAGATCAGAGCTGAAGAATAAAGGATGCACTCTGACTAACCCATAAGTTACCCTGAACTTCCAGAACTCCTTAGTAACTGTTCTTTATCAGAAAACATTAAGCATACATATTACATGAGATTTATAAGTTTGAGTTCTGCTCTTAATATAGCAACACTTACAACTCCTAAGTTAATTTCCAAGCAGAATTACTTTACCCATCTGACCGCTTGCATTCAGAATGATAAAAGTTTCAGAAACACTTATGGAATGACAAATGCAACATAAAATGGTATTTGCATGTCCTAAGGAGAATAGTAAGAAAAGAAAAACCCAAAATACCAACTGTCCCTTTCTGCAGAATGAATAGTTTTAAAACATGATGTGGTTCAGCATTTCAAAGGAATCACAGCATAGCAAGGAGAGCAGTGCCAAGACACATAGCAGAATGGCAGGAACTCATGCAGCGCCAAGCCTTTAAGACTGCAGATGTTGGCTATTCATGCAGAAGTCAGGCATAGTGCTACCCACAATGCCACTACATGTCCATGTCTCATCACCAACTACACTGCATGGTCCCTCAGTTTACAAGAGCAAAGACAAACTGAGGTAAGAACCTTCAGTAATACTGATTATCTGCACAGTTTTCCAAACAGCAATCATAGGACAGACAATCAAAACTCCATTCTAAGGCAATGACTGATTTATTCTTATCTTCTTCATGTTTGGAAAGAGGATATGACATCTGCATTGCATCAAGGAAAGGAAGAATAAGATTGATATCCAGGTTAGAACCAGAAACTGTCTCTTGCTTGGGAATCATCTGGTCTAAGTGGGGTTCTTCCTGCCATCCAAAGAGGGCCCAAATGAGTTTCATAATGGGCTCAAGATGAGCTATCCAAAACATGAGCCTTCTGCCACTGGCCTTCTGACACTGCTTCCAGAACCACATTCTTATTGAAAGACTGTAAATTCACAAGACCAGAGGCAGTGCTGGCAAGGTAATTAACCCATTGATTCCTGGTATAAAATACAGTGCAAATCTCATACTGGTAGTATACCCGCTTCATCCATAGTCTCCAATTCTTCAAGAGCATGCAGAGTACGTTTTTGTTTGCTGAGCACTACATGACCACATTATATAAGGCTGCTGCTAGCAGTATCAAAACATATTAAAAGTTTAACTAAGACAATGTGTTTCAGAAGAATTTGCTTTCTTTGGAGCTGGAATGTCCCCATAAAAAGGCATGATCTGTACTAGACTGAGCTGCCCAATGATCTGCAAATGCTGCACATGGTGTCCTGGAGTAAACCCTGCTTTCTTCAAACCCAAATTGGTTTGGATTCCTCCTGTGCATGCAGAGAGCATTTTCAACTAATGCTACAGCTGCAGGTCTTAAACCTGCATTTTGATTCATACAGTTGACTTTCCCAGATGTACTTTCACCTTACGGTATTGCAAGTCTACGGACAATTCCACAGAGCCTCTTCACAGTATTTCTGGGAGGGGGTGTGCAAGGAAGTGTCCCTGAAAAGCACAGCTTTTCCCATTTTCAGAGTTTGATCCACTCCCCTGATTTGGGGAAAAAAAAAAAAGTGCTTTTTTTCCCCAAAAAATTCTTCCTCTTCCTGCTAGACCACTGAAAATTCTATTATTTATGCAGATCTGTGCAGCACACAAAACTGTAATTCAGCACATGTGCATTTTTAATTTTTCCCTCTGCCAACACAGACTCGTGGCTACCAGCAACCTTCTGCTTCCCCTGAATGCCTCTGTCCTCATCTNNNCCTGAATGCCTCTGTCCTCATCTCACCTGGCCTCTCACCACTACTTTACCCCATCTTCTGCAGTCTCCTGTATCTCTACTACAGCTCAGTCACTATTTCTCCTTAAAGGTTGGTATTCCCCAGTCTCCCCTACCTCCCCATTTATACTTGTGGAAAAGTATAAGTCTTACTTTCCTAGAGTAGGAAAGCCCAGGACACATAAAAGTGAGCCACACTGGATCAGTCCAAAGGTAATTCTGGCCTGGAATTCTGTCTCTAGCAGTGTTCAGAAGATGTGCAGAAAACAAGTGCAAGAAACAGGGCAAGTGCAGAGCAACTCACTCTTTGACATACCCTCCCAGTTTACTGCCTTTTTTAGTAGCAAAGACAAGTTGTAAGAAGTTGGCAGCAAGTCCTAGCTTTTTACACTTTCACCAGTTCTATTGTTGTTACACAATACAGATCTCAGGTCCTGGAAGACAAGTATGATATGAAATACTTTTAAAGCATTGCTTTAAATGAAGTCACTTGCGCTTCTTTTCAGCTTTCTCCTCGGGGTTCTTTAAGAATTAACACTAAAGACAAGAAGATACTGGACACACAGAAGGTGAAGATTAAGTCCATCCTTTCAGTCTTCTGGTGTCAGGGGAGGGTCCCTCCAACAGACACATTCTTTAAGCTATTTTAAAATGTCCCACCCCAAGCAGTCAAATGCATCTCACTCTGAGTTTGATGTTAAGCCTATGTTCCAAATTTCATAGCAGGACTTCCTACTACATCCTTTGTACTCTCTGTAGATGGTATTGAAGGGACTACAGCTGAGTGCAGCAGCTGGTTCAGTCACAGCTAGTGACAGAAAGTCTTCCTTTGTGTTTGTTTACACACACAGTGAAAGAATATTTATAAATGCATTGCATAACCCTCATGCTTTAAGATAATACTCAGATTCTGCTATCTAGTAAAAGAAAGGCAGTTTATAAAAATATTCATGATGACTGCCCTAAAAAACCCCATGGGCTCCCTCAAAAATAGAGAGAACTAGCATCTTATCTTAGCAACATGAAATGGTGTTCGGTAGGGTGGGCTGGTGTTCAGTATGAGATATGATTCATATGCCAGAAGAAAAACTGCCATCAAGGTCTCACCTTACTACCATGAAAGTAGAAATGACTTGTCAAAATCTCCAGAATTTGAACCAACAGAAAATCTAGGAATCAGACTGACACCTGCTGAGTCTCCATGCAGTTCTAGTCTAGAAAGGTTCTAGTCTAGTTCTTGGTCTAGAAAGGACCAAGTGGAGTTAGAAATGGTTCCTAGAAGGGCATGTAAAGAGATTAAGATGATGAAACAGCTGCCTTAGTGGAGAACTGGGGAGGAACAGGGTGGGACAGGGCATGATGAAGGTTTTCAAAATGAAGAAGTTGGTGGATAAGGTAAATATGGAACTGTTAAAGAAACCTGACACCACTGAAACCTGTAGACTCTCCTTGAAATTTATATGAGATTACTCCAGAAGACCTACAAGAAAGGACTTTAAAGACGTGGTAGAGAACTTCTGGGGGTTGTTGCTGCAAAAGGCTGTGGAAGCAAATAATGCCTGTAGGTTGAAAAAAGAACCAGGCAAGTTCACAGAAAACAGGTTCACCCAGATATAAATGGAATTAGGGTAGAGGTGTGCTTTGAACATCCCTAGTTCAAATCTTATGTCCTATTGCTGCTTCTGGGGACAAAGTGCATTTTTATTAATCTAATTCTGCTGTGGCCATCAAATATTCTTTTCTGTTCCTAAAGTTTTAATGGGGAAAAAAAAAAACCCACACAAAAAAACCCAAACAAAACAAACAAACAACAACAAAACCAACCAACCAAACAAACAAACAAAAAAACAAACAAAAAAAAAAAACCAAACAAACAAAAAAAACCAACCAAACAAAACACCAAACCCAATACATTCACCACAGAATACAGACTAACAAAGCTAGTGCTTTTGAGCACTGATATATAAAGAGTGAATAACAGTACTGTTTCTAAGTACTGCCATGCAACAGTGCTAGGAACAGAGAGCCATGTTTTACAGGAACTCCTAAGTGTGGTCCTTCTTGGAAACACAGGGAGAATCCTGCAGATGGGATTCATTTTCAAAGACTGAATCCAACTTACGGAAATTAAACCTTTAATTTAATTTCACAGGGACGCAACCTGTGCTTGTCCCCAAAATATGACCTCTTTCATGGTAGCTGTTTTATCGTAAAGTACAGGTAGCTTAAAAACTTTACAGAGCGTTAGTGTGAAGAAATTTGCTTCTGTTGTAAAGCCTGTCCTGGCACCAGAGCCTGGACAAATCCCAGATGAACTTTAAAGTAGCCATGTAATACATGCTATCATAGAGTAATTGCCAACTTTACTATTTTTTACCTTAACTCCACAGCTTGGTGAAATTGTGCCAGTCAGGACTTCAGTCTCCTCTGTTGTGGCCCAAATATTCTCTTAAAAACTTTCAGCAAAACTGGTGACCCTGAGAAAGAAATTTTAAGCTGCACGTTTACAGAAAAAAAAAAATATGGGCCCAGCAAGCTGGACCTTGTGTGACTGTGTTCAGACCAAAGTGCAGGAAAAGATATTTAACAAACAGTCTAATTTTACCCTTTAAAAATTCAATTACATAACAGCAACTTAAATGTTAACCGGTTTTTCACCACCTCCTACATAGGATTTAAGTAATGAGGCAACCTTCCCTGATAGTACCGAGTTCTCCTCTTGTGGTCTACTTTATGACAAAAGGTCAAGGGACACCCTGAAATGTTTTATGGCACATTGTATCATTCCTGTGATGTTCCAAAACCAGTTGCTACCCAGGGCCACTGAAGCCTCCCTTAAGAACAAGCACAACATGCTGCCCTGTGGGGATTGCCTGTAGGGCAGGCTGAGACACACCGAATTCAGTGCACCTGTGTCTCTAGCAAGACCCGCTGCTGTATATGGAGATTCAGTACTGCAAGCCTGAAAGAAGGAAAAATTCTGATATGATCATATGTCATTTGCCCACTAACATGGCAAAAAGGATGAGATTATAATACTCATCCCCTGTGGATATAAAATCTCTTCAGCGGCTGCCAACTCCAAAGGTCATACGCAAAGGATGGTCATACTGGCAAACTATTCTCATTATCTGAGTGCACATTGTGCACACATGATGAAGCCAGACTTCGACAAGAAGATATAGTTTCTATTAGAGCATAGCAGAAGCGTGGCAGAGAGCAAGAAGAGAAAAAAATGAGGCCTGTTTCATAAATCGTTTCAGAATCGATTCTTTTCTCCAGTCCCAAGTGCCTTCCAGCAAGCAGTGGAGCACGCTGGAAGCCATGGTTTCTCAGGAAGTCTGCAAATGATGGTCCAGCCATAAGTGGCACGTCCAGTCCTCACTTCACGCTGACATTGTGTGAGTGAGTCTAAACAGCTACGAGCTTCACTGACAATGCTGGTACACCCCAAAAAAAGAATACCACTGTCACACTTGATGGATCTTAGAAAGACTAATGCTAGCACAGTGTTAGTAGCATATAACCCAGGCAAAGAACACCAACCCCAAAACACGGGAAGCATGCATTTTGCTAGGTCTTGAAATGCTCCTGTCATGGAGATGATATGAAAGGTACTAGAGACCACGTGTGCTCCTTAGAACTGCATCAAAGGAGCTTTTGTCCATGGAGAGAGACCTCATACAGAAGTCTACAACTAGTGAACTCTGACGAACAAACTCTACGATTTCCAAGGAGAATTCAGACTTCAACCCAGGTCTGGTTCAGCCAAGTGCAAAAAGCTATGCTCTGGGAAAAAAACTTTGCAGCTACTAAGCTGCAAAAAGGCTTTTATCCTCTCACAGAAGAGCATGGAATAAACATGTGAGTGCTGATTTTCAAAATCCATAGTTCCTGTAATATTTTAAATAGCGTATATGCTTTCATTTGACCCTCACTGCCAACCAATAGTGTTAATAAAAAAGATATTCCAACAGAAGTGCAGGCCTTGTGTGTTCCAGCAATATTTGTAATCACTACGTATCTTTCCAAGCAACTATCAGGTAAAATCTCTGCAGATTGTGAAGAGTAATGTTAAGTTTTCCTCATAGCTCTGCTGTGTCTATATGTCACTGCCATCAGAATTACATTCTCTGTCTGTAACAGCACTCGAACTACCGACAGACATTTTGCCTCTAGCAAGCTCAGGCTTTTGACGTTTTCATTTATAGTAAAATGGCTTCTTTCTACTGTGCACTATATAACTAATCAAAAGAGAAACAAAATATTAGTGCAAATCACTTCCATAATTCACCATAAACAAACATTTCTAATCACTGCTTGGTTTGAATTGCAGTATATTGGAAATGCGTCACATATAGATCAATTCTCCAACACAGCTAAGCTACAGTCTGTATGTGTTATCGACTCAACTGGGAAGCCATAAGGCAGGAACAGTTAAGAAAATATTTACAGGAGACTGAGTCCTACAATACATCAGTAATGAACTTGTTTGTCTGACCTATTTGTTCATGACCCATAAGTGAGCTGCTTTTTTTCTAGCAACTTCTACCATACATATAATACTACAAAGTAATGCTACACAAACTAGTACAGACAAAATAGCCACTTAATTCCTGTATCAACTTTTTTCATTTTTTTGTAAATAACATGACAAGATAATTTGCATTGTGGTCATTCCTTCCAACGTCTTGGTTAACGTCTAATCAGCCAAACATGAGCAAGCTTCCTCCAGCTGATTATTAAGGGAGAAGTTTAATATCACCTTACATTCAATTTAGCCTTAGGAAGAGAGCTTTCAAACAAGTTTACACAAGATAGCTATGCACTATTTTCTGGAAAATTTCAAAACTGGAAATGATAAATACTCTTTTAGGTAAAAGAGACACTTTTTTACACTTTGAATGCCTTATTTGAGATGCTTAGCCTTTTCCTGCATTCACATCAAAGCACCTCCAGGACAGATAGGGAAAGAGGGTTATTTTTTATACATCCTTTTTCATGTAGAGACTTAGTATTACAAGGAAGTATTCAATGTAACTGTTCATGCACACACCTGTAAATAAGTGTCTAAAGGAAATGAAACTTGTTAAACTCATCCCATCTCCCTAATACTGTTACAGGGTCTCTGAAAACTGTTTGATGCTCTCTGGACCCCTTTCTCAGTGGCCTGACACCTCTCTAAAAGGCCAAGATTCTAAAAATAGCAGCTGTATTCACCTGTATTGCTTCCAAATCCACAAGATTTCAGATAATGAGGACTTTCATCATTTCGGGCAGCTTTCATCATTAAAGAATGCTGCTTCCATCATTAAAGAATGCTGCTTCTAAACAGAAAAGCCCAGCCACTTCTCAAATGCCTTCCCTAAGACTTTCGGCAGCACAAAAGACAGGGACTCCAGGAGGAATACACTCACAGTCCTCAAGCCCTCTTACAATCCTAAACATACCACATCAGCATAGGACACTTTTTTCATACATTGTACCTCCTCTGCCTTCCAGCTTTCTTGGACAGAAGTGCTAATGCAGAAGTCTGTGATGATCCACAGTTGCTGAGCTCAGCCTGGCCATCAGAACCCAACAGCCCTGCAGTAAAGCACAAAACATTTTACCTGTAGTCATCACTCAACAGTGCTGCTCTTCATTTTGATCTGAGCACTTTTGTTTGCCTGAATTAAAATGCCTTAGTGCACTACATGGCAGTACTCAGGCACATGCTGGATTTATTTACTCTAGGGGCGAACTGGAGATTTTGTTTAAGGAAGCTCATGTAAGAATCATAGAATCATTCAGGTTGGAAAAGACCCTTGGGATCATTGAGTCCAACCATCAACCCTACTCTACAAAGTTCTCCCCTACACCATATCCCCTAACACCACATCTAAACGACTCTTAAACACACTCAGGGATGGTGACTCATCCACCTCCCTGGGTAGCCTATTCCAGTATCTGACCACTATTTCTGTGAAGATTTTTTTCCTAAAGTCCAATCTAAACCTACCTTGTTGCAGCTTGAAGCCATTCCCTCTTGTTCTATTGATAATTACCTGTAAGATCAGCACCAACCTCTCTACCATGTCCTTCCAAGTAGTTGTAGAGTGATAAGGTCTCTCTCCAGCCTCCTCTTCCTCAAACTAAACATTCACAGCTCCTTCAATTGCTCTTCATAAGATTTATTCTCCTGGCCCTTCACCAGCTCTGTTGCCCTCCTCTGCCCTCGCTCCAGCACCTCCAGATCTCTCTTGTGTTGAAGTGTCCAAAACTGGACACAATACTCAAGGTGTGGCCTTACCAGGGCTGAGCACAGGGGGACAATCACATCCCTACTTCTGCTGGTCACACTATTTCTAATACAAACCAGGATGCCGTTGGCTTTCTTGGCCACCTGGGCACACTGCTGGCTCATAATCAGCCACTTGTCAATTAGAACCCCCAGTCCTTTTCTGCCAGGCAGCTTCCAACCACACTTCCCCAAGCCTGTAGCGATGCATGGGATTGGTGTGGCCCAAGCACAGGACCTGGGAAACTTGAAATTACTGTAATAGAGGCAGAGAAGTAAGTGGATGCAAATCTGTGGAGAACCAGGATTCATTAGTTCTGTGCCCACAGAACTTGTCTTTATGCAGCTACTTCCCTGATCCCAGAGCGCATCTTTTACTTACTTAGCCTAACGATACCAGTCTCTCATCTTGTACGCAGTGACTTGCCAAAGCATGAAAATCCTCAGCTCATGGAGAACAAAAGGTTAGCAACCATACATGTAGTAAGACTTTTCTCTTTAAACCTGATACTCAGACCATTGCTAAAAGAGAAAGAAACATGACCACTGTGCAATGCTTTCAGTGACTCAGCCTGGAGCACAGTCGGCCACCTGGGATCAGGTATTTGCCTGTGCAGTGCTGGTGCGCCCACGGAGCACTTGAAAGCAAGAAACCATGTTTGTTTGTGTTACATGGGGACATAAGAAAAGAGAACACAAGCTAGTGCTTTTTCCCAGGGACTGCCACAGTTGTCTTGCTTCTTACTTGTATCAGCCTGCTGGTGTAAACTCAAGAGTTACAAGGATAAGGTACAAGAGGAGGTTTTTTCACGACAGAAATAAGTACTTGTGATACAGATTATGAGTACAGTAGATTAATCACTACTGTGTCCAAACAAGCTTTTGTGACCACAGTTTTAAGAAAAAACAGACAGTTCTTGCCAAGAAATCAATTGTAGAGATCCTAAATGCAAGTGTGCAATAACTTTTAAGTAAAGAAGAAAAAAAAAAAACCCACATATTATTTTATATCTCTGGTTTGATGCTGTTTGCTACAGTCACAAAAGCCTATAATGATCTTTCAAATTTTCCAACCCAAAGTCCTAATCTGAGGATATTCTAATGAAGCGAGACAAATGCTTAACACAAGAATAGCCTGGCATTTCTGCAGTGAAATATGAAACTAAGACCAAATCCTGAGGTCAAGTTTTACAGGCAAAACTTTCAGAAACTCTGATGGCTGGTTGTTGTAAATGAAGACAGCACACTTTGGCCTGTGACTCCTATCATGTACGGAAAGCATTTTTCTTATAGAAAAACAAAGCAACTTGTATAATCCTGGCAAACCAGGAAGGTAATTTTAGCACTTGCATCAAGCACTTTGTGCCACAATTTTCTTAAGGATATTGCAGGCAATTTTAAATAGACACCACCTCCAAGAAACAGTGTAGCACTGAAGCCACTGTTATCTTCAGCACTGTGGGGAAAAAATTTAAGGTTTATTTAGTAGTTTTAATAAAATATGAAGATATGCTTGCTTCAGGTTCAGAAAGCAGCTTATCCACGTGGCAAATAAGAAACGTAACTTCAAAGCTACTTTGCCTTCTTGCTCTATGCCTTGACACAGCACCCTCCACACATCTTTCCCTTCCCCAAAGGATTTTAAGGACAAGTCTCTCCATATGGCTGCCCTCTTCTGGATGGAATCAAAAACTGTTCTATAATTTCCACAAAGATAAAATGCAGTAGTCTGCTACTCAATGGAGGACAATTTAAAATTTTTCAATGTAGCATAATGTAATCATAAAGGTTACGTTATGCCACAGTGAGAACTATGAAATTCTAAGTAAGAATTCTATGAAATTTATAACTTCTCTACATAGTTAGCCAACTTTTTTTTGGAGTACAGTTTTTAGCCAATGCTGGGGTTTTTTATCTTATGAAATTTTTCACCTTTGCATTTATTTCCTATATTTACCACCGCTTAGAGCGCTCTATTTTTTTCCCTGTAAAGTACTTAATCCTCCTCTACAAACACAAAGGAAAGTATTTCTGTATCTTTTTGTTGCTTAAGGTAAGCATGTTAAAAACAGAATTATTGAGGCTGGAAGGGTTCTTATATAATCATTTCCTCTGCTCCAAGGCAGGGTAAAATATCTCTTTGCTACTCTATGAGTGTTCGGCTGACCCCCATTAAAGACACCCGATAAAGGGGACTGTAAAATTTTTGCAGGGAACGTGGTCCACGGCTTCACCAGTTAACTATTGGTGTTCCTATAGGCTTGTTTATAGCCTGATGACGTGAGTAAAAGGCTGTAGAGATTCTTTTTAAAAGTACCCATTCATCAGAGGGCTGGGAGTTTGTTTCTGTGAGTTCTCATCTTAAAATTGAGTGCAAGGGTTAAGATGGAAAGCAGAAAGGTTGAAGACAAAACGCCCCTTCCAGAGGGTTTCAGTTCTTGACAGTGGAACCAGGAAGCTGGAGGGCTTTCTCAGTATTATGTATGCACAGTCATACAACCAGTGCACGCTTTGAAACTTTCACTGCGCATCTGTGCATCACGGCATGGGCCAGGCACCAAGCCAGGCGCCGGATTCCTACGAGCCCGTGCAGCTCCCAGACGGGGACAGCGCTAGGACCCAGAGGGAGCCCCGCGCGTGAGTCAGTGCGGGCAGCAGAGCCGGGAGCGGTGAATGAGGCTGGGGAGCAGCGGGAAGGTGAATGGCTCCTCTGGCTTGGGAAGGTGCCTGCGCAGCCCTCGGGACCCCCTGTGCCCCCGCCGCCCCGGGTACCGCTCTTGAGGTGAGTGACCGCACAGCAGTGTGTTTTCACAAAGTAATGCAGCTGCTGCACCAGTTGTGGAAGTTTGGTATCTTCAAAATTAGCCAATGTGGTTTTGCTGTGCAGTGATTTTCACTCTCTTGAGTGTTTGTTGCTTAAAAAATAGCATTTGCCAGAAAAGCGTGGTCTAGTGAAACTGAAAATTGCGTCTCCTAATTCACGTTAAGCTGCACACACACTGGAAGGTGTTCGTAAAGGATTTGTGTTCAAGCTTAGAGCTTGAAAAACATCTTCAGTAAGAATAGCTTAATCGTAGAGAAGTGTAAGCATTATTCTCATCCTTTTTAAGCAGCTATATGAGAACTTCAATTATTATGAGAAGTTTTATTTCCATTGTAGAGCAGTTAGATCTCTACAAGAATTCTTTGCTGTCTTTGTTCTGAATATTAAGGCATACTTAACAGTTTCCATTTTTTTCCCCTATGATAATTCTGCTCTAGATAAGAACTCCTTTATTTCCTTCTTTACTAATACGAATAAATAGGTAAATCGTGGGTAAATATGTATGAATAAAGAGATAAAGCATGACTGGCCCAAGGCAGAAACCTTTCATCTATAGGCAGTAGTTCACTGGAGACTGTGTATCCTGTAGGATGTCCACTTGGAAAAGCTCACAAACGCCCTGCTGCCTGCTGTTGGTGACAGAATGGACTGGACAGTATTTGTTGACTTATATCCAGTGCTAACACTGTCTTACCTCATACACTAGCCAGAGACAAAAATGGGGACCCCTGTCAGGGGAACAGAAGGAATCTGTGTGCTTAGAACAAGAAGTGTTTGTGCTTCAGTTGCTTTCGTCACTTTAAATTCTCCTTATATGCTCAAGAAGTTTTAGAAAAACAGCGAAAGTAAGCATGCTTGTCAGGCTGGTTTTTCCAAGTTGTGACAACTTCGAAGTTGCATTGTAACTGTTAGACAGATAATTTATGGATGCTTTCATGCACTAGAGTATCACAATAATGTCTTTTGGGCAGTTTTTTTATGAAGCCAAAATAGAATGTCTTTATTACCTGCAAAAAGACAGAAGGGGAGTCAACTTGCCTGTAGGTTCCTACCATATGCACTTCTGAGCTGTTTCAGATATTATGGAAAACAGGCTTTTTGAAATAACCCTGACAACAACTATTTCAGGCAGTTTTCTGAAACTCAGAAGATTACAATATTTTCTGCCTTTTCACAAAGTTACAGGGATGGAATGAAGAACCAAAGAAACGGGAGTGTTCACATGAGTATGATACGAAAGATTTGGCCTTTAAATATATTAACAAATATATATGCATATATAACTAATTTTCTAACAAATCTCAGTAAGGTCTGGAGAGAAGCCCTGCAGATGAATTGGTGCAATAGACTAACAGTGATTTTACATTTCGATCAATCCCAGCCACTCACCCTAAAGGGATCTGTCAGTCTCACAATAAGGTAGTAAAGAAAGTTACTGTGGCTTTCTTTTTCTCATTCTCTTAGCTAAGCGGTGTCCATTTTCTCAATCAAAAGCTTAAATTATCTTTTCAGATGTCTTAGTTTAAGTTCAGTGGAGAATTACAATGAGCACGAAGGATCATTCTAACCCATATGCAAAGTAAACAATTGTTATGCAGAATAACTAGACAGTCGATGTAATCACCATCAGATGTTAATTTAAAAAATCAAGTTAGAAAAATACCTGAAATATGTATTCAGATTAGCATTTTCAAGGGTAAAATGTCCTTCTTTAATGGGTTACCTAGAACAAGGGTCAGATAGAATATCTTTAAAAGCTAGATTATTTCAATCAATAGATTAAGTCCTATAAATTCCACTACTGTTCCATGGTTTTGGCCACATAAAAATGCTCCTTTAAATGCAAATTCTATTAATTGGTTTTCTGTTTCCTTATGAAATGCTTTTAAGATTAACAGATATGGAATACATATTATTACTCTTAATCAATTTAAAGGCATGTGGAAAAAATATCGGTAATTTTAAGAAGTTAACATAATTCTGCATTTTCTTTAGTCTATATTTTTTTAGAACAAACTCTGCTGATAGAAAATAAAGTGTTCGTAAAATTAATGCTTTCCCCCCAAAAGATTCATTATTTTAATACCTAAAGTCAATGCTGGCTTGGTGGGTTTAGAAATATTTCTCTATCCCTCAAATCTCAGTCCAATAAAGTCTAGGGAAACTCAACTCCTTTCAAACTGGCAATGGTGACCTCTGCTGGCAACTGCCCTGTCAAGAAAAGGAGTTTACAGGGCTTATTCAGAAAGTGACCGTGATCTAAAACATTTATTAGATCAGTTGACACAGTTAGAGAAATATAAGATAACACTTGTTCCCACAAAAGTTGCCTCATGGTAAAGAAGTGAAAGGCACATGTAACAATGCTACTACAACTGCACTTCTTTCACAGTAAGCAGGAAATTCTCCCTTTTCTGAATTTGACTTGAACCTGGTCACAGAGGCCAATGTATTCAAGAGCATTTCCACGACAGAAGCGTCTCCCGCTGTGGGACAGATGTCCTATGGGATGTGTGTGGTTTGTTCTTCTGACACAATGCCCTTTGTGCAGCTCTGCTGAATTCATTAAATATTTGTGTGTGTGTGTATTTATGCCAAAAATCATGTGGCCAAGAAAAGCAAGATCATTTTTGCTGTCACCAAAAGATCGTAGTATCTCTTAATGTGAATTATGTGCACTCTTATCTGCCCAGTGCCACTAATACTAAAGCTATGTAACTTCGTTAGTGGAAAGACTACAAACCTGTAATGTCCCCACATCTGAATATTGATTGTAGTTTTTGTCATCATTTACATCTTAAAAACAAACAAACAAACAAACAAAAAACTAAACAAAGAAAAGGTGCAGCATGATGAAAGACCTGGAACATTTTCCATATTGAGAAAAACTACACAGATCATGATTTCTAAAGACATGGCTGAGAACAGGTATAATGACGATATTTAAAGTCATGATTATCCTTAAGATATATAAAAGGAAATGGCTGTTGTTTGCCTCCCAGTTCAAAAATCAAAGAGCAGGAAATAAACTAGCAGGTGGCAGGTTCAAGGCAAACAAAAGAATATGGCTCCTCTCTCCATGTCTCTGGAATTCCTTTCCACGAGATACTGTAGTTCACAGGAGTTCAGAAAGTCATCAGACATACTAAAATCAGAGACTACCTGTGGCTCAGGAAATCTGTGATTCAAAAATGCCTGCTGAGTGGGAGAGTCTGCCAATGAGATGATCAACACACGGTCACCCTATTTGCACATCAGTCCTTAAACACTGAGGGCTGCCGCAGGAGACAGCGCAGGACATGGATGAACCTCTACTCTAGTACAGACAGCCCAGCTTGCTTCTCAGAGTTTGAGTCTGTCAAATACTTGACCCATCCTAGCAAGAAGAAAGCTATGTAGTATTTACTACATGTAGTATTTAGTACTACATACTACTATGTAGTATTTACTATAGGCTGCTAGTTTGCTGATGAAAGAATGACGATTCTGGCAAAACAAAAATGTAAAGATCTATTCTTTGTTTTTATTTTTGTTCAAGAATTATGTGTAGGCATGTGTTCATGTAAGTTTCCACTACGGAAAGACACTAATGCTGAGATTTACAGCTATTCAGGCACATGAATGTCTAAAGAGATTATGACCGAAGTATTAGAGAAAGGCCTGTAAGAGTATGTAACTGGCTGATCTTTCAGTGAAATTCACTGAAATCTACTGCTAATGGGAAAACACAATTTTATCTCATATCTTTGTGGTCTGTTTATTTGTTGAACTGACACTTTTTGAAACTCATTATTGAACTCAATTCTTTTCTACCTGCTTTTACTAAGAATATTATACATACATCTAAGTAAAATGCAGTGTGGGAATATCACATCGTTAATTACACTAACCATACACCTTTCCCTCTGAGATCTGCATCACCCTGCAAAATGCAGCAGTCCAGAGCATGGCAATGCAAACAGCGAAACTTGAACGCCAAGAACAGCTGACATATTCTGAGGTTGAAAGGTGGAGACACGAGACATCAACCTGATTTTGCTAACCTGCCCCGAAGTGCAGGTGACTTGCTGCTGACACGTTAAACGTGTTTTTTGGCCTGTTTCTTCATGTAGAAGTGGGATTTTGTGCCCACAAATTTTGCTTCTCTAAGATTATAAAGTACTTGGAAATAAGTTACAGATGTAGTAGAACACTAGCACCTGGCACTTGTAAACAATGATGGGGACAGAGCAGAAGGGATGAAATCAAATGTAACAGATATACAAAAGAAGATGTAAGATGCTGACTGCATTGGCAGAGAGGTGGGAAGTCACCAAAAATACACAGAGCTGGATACAGCAATTCATTAGTCAGCATGCCTGCAAATGCATCAGCCCCAAGCCAAGCACAGCTGAGTACACCTCACTGCGTGGCTCCTCTTGTCTAGAAGAATGAGAGACAGAAAGATACAGTGCTAGTCCACGTGACTATATTCATGTGAAAGACATTCAGATTACACCGTTACTATACAGCAGGAGAAAATACTCAATGTTTTGAGTCTGCATACAGCTATTTAGATTATAATTGCTGTATGCACGTAAAAATCAGGCCCTACATATGTTTATATATACAAACAAGACTTCTCTGTCATATTAATCTAAATCCAGAATTAAAATGACTGCATTAAATAACACGCTTGGTAGCTTAACTGCCAGGCTTCTGTAGCATCATTTAAATTTCCTGTGCCATTGTTCAATGAATGAAACACCTTTGGCTCTTCCTTATCTTGGAGGCAATGTTTATTGCCCACTAAAGAGCCTTTACTCTTTTTGTCAGTCTTCGAGATTTCAAGACTTCTTTTGTTCAGTGATTTTCTAAAACTGAACATTGGACACAAACCACTAAACTGATTTAAAAAAAAAAAAAAAAAAAAATCTTTCCCCAATTTACGTTCATGGCTCCAAAATCAAATTTCCCATTCCCATAGGGTCCATAACAACATGCTTATAAGAGATCAAATTCTGCTCTCATTGACTTGTGTATTGAAACTCGAAACTCCCCTTGATGTCAGTGCAAAAAGACTGAAGCACAAAGACAGAAAAAATTAAATAGAAGGTAAGACAATTTCTTTGACTTTGTTTTGGGCCTTTGTTTTTGACTTTGTTTACATATTACTGACAAAATCATAATGACCAATTATTTTATACAAACATGATGCTCCTTCCAGGAATAAAATTAATGGAATGAATGAGCAATCAATAACATGAATCTGCTTCTTACACTTAGGGTTGATCTTTTCTTTTGAACTCCCATTATTTGTGAGAAATGTTGCTGCAATAAAGAGTATGCAACAAAAAATTATTTAAGTCAGTTAGACGTGAACTGCTCAGGAAACTAATAAAAGATTAGACTGTTTCTGACAGTTCTGACGTACAACAAGTAAATTAGCCCAGTATTA
Organism: Pedionomus torquatus; assembly: GCA_013398155.1. Lineage (NCBI taxonomy): Eukaryota > Metazoa > Chordata > Aves > Charadriiformes > Pedionomidae > Pedionomus > Pedionomus torquatus. The sequence continues at coordinate 45,871 of VZRU01004388.1, read as the reverse complement.
ATACTGTTGGGAAGCAGATTTGCTTTGACAACTTTCTGTTTGCTAAGTAAGGCTTCGCTAGTCTAAAAATAACTATTTTCATTTTTTCCTATTCTTAATTGTTTCATATTTTTCCCTACATATTGTATACGTATACAGGTGACAAAGATTTTGTTTGTGGTCTGGTTCACTGAGTGGTCAGGTTCACTGAGTGGTCAGGCACTGGAACAGCCTGCCTGGGGAGGTGGCTGAGTCACCATCCCTCTCCGTATTTAAGATGCAGATGTGGCACTTCAGGGCATGCTCTAGTGGCCAAGACTGTAGGGCTTTTTGTGTGTGTAGGGTTGGCCGCGGTGATCTCAAAGGCCCTTTCCAACTCTGACGACCCTGTGATTCTGTGATTTACTTTGATTGTCTTTATTTTGTTCTTTACATATCCGTATACGATCCAGGCTCTTAAAAATGAAAAAGAAAAAAAAAAAAAAAATTCTTCAGAAAATTTTGTGCTGGAAATTTGCCAAGCACCACATTGCCATATATTACTTCGATTGTGACATTTTCAACAGCTCTGGCTCACAGAATATGTGTTTTTCCATTCTGAAAAATATTTTTCTTCTTTTTTTCTTTTTGAAGCCTTTATGTGCTGGATGACTCAGGAAAAAAGACCTGTGCTTGTTCACAAAGAGACTTGCCCTGTGGTGAATGACACAGCTTGCATTTTCCAAAAGGCATCATTTCCTGCCCATTTTTCCACAACCTTTTTGAGACATCTCTGTACCAGCCTCAGACCAGCAAGGTGCTTAAGGCACACGCATTTCCACAGCCACACAAATCGCTCATTTGAACTATTCATTGCTTAACATGTTTCAAGAACAACTCCCAATTCTGATGAACATAACTAAAAATTCAGCCTTACTTTGGAACCGCACTTCGACTAATCATGACAATTATTACAATGTGGCATTTAGGGAGGGGTCAGCAGGGCATGTCAGCTGCACTGGGTCAGCAAGCAAGAATTCACCATCAAGCAGTACTTGGATGGATGTCTTTTGTCATTGCAGCTGCCCCTATCCTTAATTTTCCGGTAATTTCATATTTCAGACTGAAAATAACGCTTCTACACAGCAGCCTTTCAACAATGCCATTTTTCCTCGTTAATAATGGCCAAGGTGGCACAGGATAGCCATCTCTGAAAATGTACAAATTTTTCATCTCATTTCCAAGTAGGAAGCAGCATTTGTAACTGCAGTCAATGGACTGCTACATTGCACAGTCTGCTGGCAGCAGCTGCTCGGAGTGATTTCATAGGACAGTTTGGGCAGGATGATCAGCAAAAGAAAGGGCAGTTTTCTTTCAAAAGCAGTTACTAATTTCCAGTTGCACTGTATTTGTGTGTCATATTTAGGAGCCACTTAGCAAGCTCTGAAGCATCTGAAAATCAGTATGGAGTTGTTGCTGGGCGCGCAACAGCTTTGGTAATTTGATTCCAGGAACTGAAAAGTTGCAATATAATAACTGAGATACGCCCAAACAATGTGTTCTATAGGACACTTGCTAAGAGAAGTATGCTAATTTACATTGCATGGTACCACTTGTGTTTCTGGAATTCTCTAGGAAACAAACTGTATGTGCTGCTTTTGTGGTTAAATTTGTGTCCTAAGGTTTTAGTAGGTTAGAAACAAACAAAATAAATGCTTCCTAATAATTCACATTAAGTAGAGTCTCATACTCCATTCAATTTTTACTGCTGTTTACCTCTACAGAGCTCAAGGAGTCAAATACACTATAAGTGTGAAGTGCTCAAAGCCTGTGAGACAAATACACGTGCAGGCAATCTTAGGGGGATCTAAATGTTAATTCTTTTGAACTAAACATGCAGGTGGACATAGGCATTCTTGCCATTACTTCAAATAGCTACATTTCACTACACTTGAGTGATTTTCATACTCTTTAGAAAGGCAATGGATTCCTAACTACTGACTGTGTTCTTTCTTGTACTAATGTATCAAGCTTCTATAAGTTTGATTGGTTTTAACCCACATATAGAATTGTTTCACTTCCATTTTCTACCCAGCACCTTGCCTTGCTGGAGAATGATGTTGCACACGACCCACAAATAAAGGGAGAACTTCCTACTGTCCACTGACAGTAACGCACTTTGCATTGCAACAGCTAGAGCCTTCTGTCTCAATTAAGAAAATCTCCAAAATTGTGTTGGATTTTCAACATGAAAAATACTTCAAAGTGACAAAAATAAGTAACGTTTCCTTAAAAAAGCAGTACATAGAACAAATTAAGCAAGTCAGTTATACAGGGTCCCTTCAAATATTGAGAAGTATAGAATCAAAGAATAAATCAAATTGGAAAAGACCTCAGGAGGTCATCTGATCTATCTTCCTGCATAAAGAAGGATCTATATGCCATTTACGAGAAGGCTATGATTAGGTAGTCAGTAACAACAGCAAACTTTCTGCAATATTATTTTCTTGGATATATGTGATCACTAGAGATTTCTGGGGATGGCCAGAGTACAGCCATACAGCAGCTCTGTAAGGAACTCAGAACCAAGGAAGAGCATTATGGGTGACATTCAGTCTCCTAGCTAGAACCTGAATCTTCCAATGGCCTATATTTATTACTGTTGTGACACCTATGAAGTCTTCCATATGAGAAACCAACAATTCTTTCTCTTATTAGTCATTTTGGAGTGTTTGCTTACAGATGTCATCTCTTGTCTCATTACTATATTCTCATGCATTCTACTTCCTTTCCAATTCAGAATAAAATTGCCTTCTTTCAACTATTATGATTGTTCCTGATAATTGACTCAATAGACAAAAGCATTAAAAAAATAATACTGTAATAAATATAACAAGGTGCACATTAAATATCCAGACAAAGAAAATAAATTATTACCTACAATGTTAAATGATACAGTGGCAGTGAATTTCAAATATTTCAGGTTATTTGAACTAATTAATATCATCACACAAAACATGGAAATACAGATTTGAAATCAGACTTTACTTAATGCTTTTTTGTGGAGCTAGAGAGCGTGCAGAGTCCGGACATGGTATGCTGTCCCACCTTCAGAAGAGAGCCAAAGACTCTGTGGTTCTATTCACTTGTCACTTCACCTGCTGTGCAAACACACACATTTGATAAAGGATGTGATTCCTGTTCTTCACTACAGGAAAATATTTTTAGGTATTCTGTTCAGGGAGTTGTTCTATTCTGTCCTGCACCCTGCTGACTGATCTGCACTAAACTGAAATACAAACTAGAGTCATAATTATGTGGGGAAAGGACTATGTATTTTATTGTGTTCCCTCTGTCGTGACTCAGGAGTCACGATACAATGCTGCTTTTGTATGACACTACTTTTGCAGTAGGGCACAAAGCAGAGGAAATGGAACTGAACACTGAAGAAGAGCTCTAACAAAACCCTTTAACCTCCTTCTAGTTTCTTCAACTTTCACTTTTCTCCTAGTAATGCCATCATTCAACAAATTATAAAGTAAAAAGGAAAAGGAAGAATCTTCCATTTCCAGCATTTGTGTTGAGTAAAGCCTATTTGGCATGAGATAGATTAGTCATCTCGATCCACTGGAAAAAAAAACAAAAAAAACAAACAAACAAACAAACAAAAACAAAACAAAACAAAAAAAATGCAAGAAAGAAAAGTAATTGCTTACTTTGTAGTAATGGATTTTACCTAAGCCTGTCTCACCTGCTTCGCACAGTCTGTGACACATAGTGTAGTACAGTCAGATGAGAAGAAGCTTAATTCAGGTGCATGATTTGCAGCCACACATCTGTTTTCACTTTTCTCTGTACAAGACTGGTAATTAAAGACTACTGTGTCATATTGTATTGGGTCACAAAATTATTATGAATACTTTATCTGTGACATATTAAGGGCTTAAGTGTGCTTGGAATTTCCGATATAACAAATAGGATGGAATAGCTTCACATGACAAATATCAGATCTTCATCAAAGCAAGCCGTCAGTAAAGTTGTGCAACTATGTGGGTGCAGGAAAAATAGATGATTCATTTACAGATGTGCTGATGATAAATTTTTCATCATTGCATACAACCTGGGGTACATCAGGAACCAGACAAATTTAAACAACCACCGCTACTTTCAGTTGGACAAACTGTTGCAAAAAAATTGACATAAATTGACTTCAGCTCCTATTTGAAACACTTTTTGCTAGATGTAAGAAACAAAACCCATGGAAAAACCCTTTTGGGATTAATTCTCTACAAATAATAACTGAAAAACCTACCAATTTAACTCTAAAACCCATTTCCCTTTCAGATGTGATTTTTGCTGCCAGTAGTAATAACTGCAAGAGGTTAGTATTATTTATCTTTCTAAAAGCTTCCAAAAATTTATTTTAATTCCTAGAGGCTCTGCAAATTATCTGTCCCAGAAGCAAGGCAACATTGCAGCATCACTCAGAAAGAATGTGACAGAGGACAGGTGCTATGTTTCAGTCTGCTATTATGTACATTAACCTAACGTAACCCAGTAGTGCAACCTAAAGCAAATGTATGAAACCGAGATAAAGTTCTTCTACTAGGGAATCCTAGTGAAAATTCTTAAAAATATTACAAAGACCAATCCATGTTCTCAGGAAACAATTAACTTACTGACTGAGAACATCACTACTTTTTTATTTTCTTGTATCTAAAACTCATGGGCTAGATTTTGAAACATTTCGCTGAACTCAGTCACTCAGTTGTGGTTATCGTTTGGCATTTCCCTCTGTGCAGGCCGATCCATCGGGAACGCCATTTGTACCAACACTGGAATAGAGCAGATGACTCCGCTCTAACCAGCTTGCTCTTTTCTTATTAAGAAGCGAGTATTTGGCTTCCCCAACTGTTAAAGTGATAGTTGCCAAGCACACGTCATAACTCACACAGTTTTGGTCACCCCAACTCATCTTCTAAGAGAAGGAAAGTGATCTGTAACCTGCCATCTGCGATGCTGAGCACAGATGGAATACTGCACGCCGTGTTTCCTGTTCACCATTAAGTTCCTGTAATTTAGGGGGGATACATTCCCACTCTTGTTGCTTTCTGGTCAAGATTTGTGCCAAATCTGGAATCAAACATAAACTCTTTTGGGTTTATGGGTTTCACAGCAGTAACAATTGCTATCTTAAACAAGCAACTACTGAAAACAGAGCACCTGTATTTTGCTAAATAAATTTAGCCACTTCCTTAGCTAGAACGTAGCACAGGCTCCGTAGATGAGCCATGTCTCTAATTTCCAACCCAAAACTTTGCTGAATTTATTAATCAAGGTAATGGGGGAAAAAAAGGCTACTTGTAAAAATCTTAAGTAAACATGGAGGTGGGTTTTTTTTCAATAGGTAAATCACAACAGAAAGGTAGACAGTGTACAGGCAAAGGATGTGATCATTGTTATGCCTACAACGTAAATGGACTTAATGACAAAAGTTAAACAAATCTCAGTTAAAGGTACAATGATTCTAGACAGACAAAAACTCTGCCAGCTTCCCACTAACCACGTCTCCAAGCACGGAAAAGTTGCTAGCTATGTGAACAGCTTAGAAAGTTAATGACAGTAAAAATGGGATTCACTGGAGACTGTAATCTTAACTCCAGTAAGCATTGCCAGAGGCCCGACATGAAGAAACAAGTACTATTTCAAGCAGACTGCAAAGCCAAGGGAAAGATTAACATCTGCCAGAATCAGCTACAGATGAGATTCTTATTGATCCTTGAACGTCACAAGAATTTAGAAGGGCTAAAAGAAAATTTAAAGAAAATAATCACATCTATGGATTTATTTTGTAAATTTAGAATAACTTTCCCTACATTCCACTATATATTTTCAAATCTCTGCATGTAATGTAGCTCAATGTTACAAGGCAGAAGTAGTATTTCTTCCAACTTATTCACTGTCAAGCTTAGTCTTGTATGAAAAGTAGAGTCAGGGAGCAGTTGTGTTGCTGTAACTAGCATTGCTGTTACTAGCCTCCAAGCCATTGATTTTCATGTTTAGGCTGTGTTGCTGTGGATTTTCTTTCTATCTTATCTGTATCTATCCCTATTAACAAGATTAAGACTGTGCTCACATTCTTCTAATTGAAATGCAGTAATTCTGGGAAGAGATGCCAAGCCCTCTTTAGCAAGGTAATCACTATATCTATGAGTTCAAGTCACTAATTTTTAGCATCAAAGTTTGCAGGAAGAGAGCCCTCTTCCACACAGGCCACAGCTCTTTGTCCACGCTGGTTTCAATCACATGCTCCGTTTTGTAGTAGTGGTATCAACAGCATTTGCACACCACAGCTTGCTGCAGCACTACCTCCCGCTGATGAGTTTATGGGGTTTGGAACTGCCATCCTTCTCAGAGGCTAAGCAACCAAAGGCTCTTCACATCTTGACATGCTAGGAACATACGTGCACTTCTCTGCAACATTTTTCCCTTACTAAACTGGAAGAGGCATGAACTGAACTTCAAGCAGTATTGCACTTGCCAGCTGTAGCCTTGAAATATTAATTACAAGTTATTATTTCTGTAGCTTCTCAAGTTACTACAGCAAGTTACCATTCCACAACTTTCATAAGTACCTCCTTCAACTCTGACTCTTTCCCCCATATCTTTTGTAAGGTATGTGATACAGTACTAAAAGAAGTTTGTGTTTAATCAGCTCCTGCAAGATTGTTTTGATGAATGCAGGGTGAGAAAACTTGTTACAGCACTCATCCCCATTCCAAGAGCTCACACATTCGATCTATTGATTGTCCTCACTCAGGAAATGGCAAAAACCTGCATACCTAATACAAGAAAAGACAGCAAGAAAAAGAGTGCATTGGTAAACACAGTAACAGTAAACATCCACTCCTGGCCTGCTTTTATTACAACTCCTGCATTTCAAACTCTAGATACTAGGAAAGTCAGTGAACCTCACAAAAAACTGCAGTGTGAACAGTGTAAAGCCGGCAGCGACATCAGCAATTAGCAATTGCTTTGCAATTTAGGCATTCAGATTTATCCAAATTTAGAATAAGGCCAAAGAGAGTTCTAGAAAAAGTGTAGAAACATGCAAGTGCACAATTAAAAGGCAGGAGATGCGTCTTCCCCATTATTGTTTCTGACTGTAGCAAAAAAATGTATTCAGCGACCAGATTATGCCAGAAAACAGAAAACAAACATGTAAGAACCCCAGAAATGTAACACAATTGTGTTGCCAAATGCAGATTTATAAGAATTGTTGACGCTGGCAGGTTAAGCCAACTCCCTGCATCCTGTTCTTAAGCAGAGGCTGCTGAAGCCTGAACTTGATTTAAACTTCTTTGTACTTTGTTCTTTGCTTAAAAGATTCCCATTTGTGAGAGAGCAAAGAGTACTTCTGCAGATCTTTTCTTTACAAACACTTTTCTGTTTAACTTGTCCCTTTGCGCAGAATAATTGTATGACCAGGGGAACTGTTTAAAGACCAAGGCATTAATTTCAGAGACAGCTGTGGACTCCCAGCAAGGTAGAACATCTTGCACTCTGTATCTTATGCTGATTGTTACTTACTTTGTGTGAGGCGAGGACGTTGCAGAGAGATCAGGCTCCAGCAGCTGCTGCTTCAAGACCCAAACTGCTTTACCACATTTAAATTTCACCTTAAAAGTCTGGGTGGGGAAGAAAACTCTCCTATCTGAAAACATTCACAGCAGCTGTGTCCCCTCAGACTCTGACATAACACAAAGACAGAAGACTCCTACTCACCCACTGCTCGCTGGGCCTGTGCCCAGGAGCCTGGAGCTCAGAGCTGAAGGATGGACAGAGCTGAAGGATGGAGAGAGCTCAAACTGTCTGTGCTTCCTGGAAGCCTCCGTCAGATTCCTTTGAGCAGCAGCTGCCTGACACACTCAGCTCACACTAGAATACACGTCCAATTGCTGAAAATCTCATTTGTTTCAAATTTCTTTGTACAGTGGTACAAAAGTGAAAAAGGATAACAAAAATGAAAATTATGAGCTTTAATAAAAAATAAATGCTAACATTGCTGTTAGGACTCTGCTGCTTCTTATTAATCAGGGTTTGGACAACAATCAGGATTTAAATTCCCTTCAGAACAGATGGAGTAAGATTGCTGGTTGGAAGTTTACTGGCCCTTAAGGATACTGGATTTTTGTGCCTTAACTACTTTTGGCTGTAAAATGCAATAGTAACATCGTTACCTGATTGCCCTCATACTTTATTTTCCCAGAGGAATTCCATTTTGATTTTGCCAGCTTCATAAAGTCTGAAATTCCATTTCTTTCATTTCTGAAAATGTTGCATTGAAAACCTTGGAAAATGTGTAGAGGGAGAGAAGGGCAGGCCATACACAGACCCTCCACAGGTCTTCTGGACTCGCTCTTCCAAGCGGCAACTAGGGAACAACTCTCCTGCTGTGCTCAGGCAGGAGCTCTGGGTGAACAGCAACCCTACATGCTGGTAGCTGCCACAGGATGGAGGCATCTGTTGCCATAGACCTGAAAGGCATCCAACTTTATAGGGGTGGGGTGGGTTTATCCCGTTTACACTGCAGTAGTTTTTCTTTCAGTTAGTGACTGAGATCTTTAGTCACTCCTCTGTGCCAATGAATTAAGATTTATGAAACCCTGGAGTTCTATAAAATATATATACAGCTTGAAGTTTACATTGGAAGTTCCAAAGTAATCATCACATGTCAGTCATTAATTTTAGGATTTGCTTTATAGATGTTAATATAGGGATGATATACAACTGTAGTATGCTACAATAACTTATTCTGAGACAGCATTTTTATTTCCAGCACACTTCATTTTACCTGTTGCATGCCATTGAGGCCATTGCCTTCAGAAGAATCAGATTCACATGCTTACTCTAAGGCTATTTTCTGTTACTTATTTTCAGAGAGATTTCTCAGTAGTTTTGATAAGTAACCACTAAATCACTTTTCCTTCACTGTATTTCAAGACATTTTTATCCTGAGACAATTTCTGTATCTTTTATGGGATAGATATCAGTTTGTCTATGTTATCTTAAATAGGATAAAACTTTCTGTCAGGGTGGCTCTGTGCATGTTTAACACTGTGCTAGCAGCCAACCTGTCTCAGTAAGAGCTGCACCCTGTTGCAACTTTGTAATGGTATGGCCATCATGACCTGAATCATGTGCTGTTTCCCAAAGGAAACTGTATTTTAGATGACTGTTATGACTCTAAATTCCCATGACCGCATTTTACATGATGCCTAACGTTACATCCTTAGAAACAGAAGTCTCAATTATGTTTTACAACTCAGTAGTTGCAAAGTGAGCCTTTTAAAGGTATCCTTTGTCACTAGGAGTCTGACACCTACTGCATGAAACCACTGCCTGCTGCTGCACGCTGGATCTCTCCCACCAGGCAGCATCACTCAGCTCCCTGTGCTTTGAGGGAAAGGAAGGTCGATGAAGGTGATGGGCAGCAGACTTGTTTTTTTCTTCTTGGGCTTCTCTGCAGAGGCACTAACCATTGAAATATCTATGTACTGGTTCAGGAGCATAGAAGCAATAAAATTAGGCTCCTGCAAATAAGCCATTCCCAATAAGCATAAATAAACCCTAAGATGAAGTATTTTCCAAAGCCTTATTGGTTTCTTACTTGGTGAATCCCCATCCTGCAAATCAAGAGTCAGAGTGCTATTTTCCCCTTAGTACCCAAAACGGACAGATGCATCACGGGCTATCAAGCATTCTTGTTATTACCCTTGCCTAGACTAAACTTGAGTAGGTATTTGCTGCTGCACATCCTGTGATGACGATGGTCATGGTGATATGATGCACGCTCATCACTGCAGGGCAGCATTCTTCTCAGTCTACTGCTCTCCCTAGAAATACTCAGGGGAACATTTCAGTACTGGAGGCATTTGGAACAAAAGGAAGTATATGAGACATAGATAGCTTCCAACTGGCTCTCCAGCACACATAAAGCTCAGGATGAGTCACTGTAGATATAACAGGAATGAAATCTTGAGTTCAGGAGAAATTCCCATCTTCTTGCTCATCAGCTAAGATCAAGGGAAAGCTGAACTGTAGTGCCTCTGACACTCCTCTTAGTCATAATGGCTTAAGGATTCCCTTCAAGGCCTCTCGGGTCTCAGTTTTTTTTTCCCCTGAATTGCTACTGCTAAATTTTAATTCATATACCTGTTCAAATGTTTCAGTGAGGAAGATGTGCCAGTAGACACCTTCTCTTTAACAGCAACTTCAGCAGCAACTGCCTCCCTCATTTCTCACTTACTACCAGAGAGGTAAAACTAATACAGTCCTTATTGCTTATTTTGGTCACCTCCACGATCCTGTTCTGCTGCACAGGCAGCCAAGCATATCATCCATCATTGCAAACCATACCAGAAAACAAGTAGCAGTTTACTGGCTGCAAACCATTTGCTACCAGTAGCCCCAACACCGGGCATGTGCCCCACGCATCATTGGAAAGAACTCTGCAAATTTCTCTGCTGGGTCAAACTGTATACAGTATGAACAACTTATTTTGTCACCGTTGAATAAAGCAACCCCCTCTCATTTGTGAGATGGAGAAGTCTAATCCATTACTTTGGGGACTCTATTGGGTTAGTCAATACTCTGAAAACTATCATTTCCTGCTTTTATGATGCTGGTTTTCTTCTAGTTCCTGTAATCTAAATTAGAAAATTGGTAAACCAGATGTGTGTTCTCACAAGCCTAATTCCTTGTTCTTCCATATCTTCTGCTTGAACTGCATGAGACTTGAGAGTAACCAGCTTATTTGCATTAGGGAGATCACTTCTGAAGCACGTACAATTTCATAAATTCAAGATATATCATAATTTCTGTAGTTATGAGGACAAAAAGATTCAAGTATTCTGTTTGTTTTCTGCACATCCCTAAAATATGCCAACCACATCAAGAACAGAAAACAATGTTCCAAATTGCATCATGCTTTAGATTACAGCATTCTTAGCCTATGCTTATCGCATAAGTTTATATTTATTTAGAAAATAATTTACTTGCCATATTTGATGGAGCTAAACTAAGCATTAGTTTATCTTGTCTCTTACTAGCATAGGCGATACTTTAATTGAACATTCATGCATGTGCAATTAGAAGGCTGCACTGTCTTCTCTCTATTGAAATAAGGCACTAAAATTACACACAAACATGCTTCATTTTTTAACACTTACAGATAGTGATACCACATTGTTAATCCAATTAAGTTCTTTACTTCACCTAGTCAGGCATTAATGGAAGCAGCAGGATACCCAAGACCCTCAAGACCTACAAGACAGACAGGTCTCTTCTTGTCATTGGTTTCTGCGCACTAATAAACTAATCAGTACTTTGTGCAGCAAATAATAAGTATCTAGGATTCAAATTGAGACATAATTAAAGCTTTACTGGTGCCTCATGGGCAACAAACAACAGAAAGATTTGCCAAAGCATTTTGGAAAAAAATGTTCCTTCAGTTCAAGCAGCAGCACACTTCATGCAAGCTGAGAATGCTCCCTCCTGTTTAGTACTATGACAGTAATTATGTGAGGTGCCAGAGGTGTCCTGGTATAAAATCAAGGCTTGTTTCTTAGTTTCTTGGTAGGACTGTGCCACAATCATATGGCTTTACCAATTGCTCCAACAGGTGTTTGTTTATTTTCCTGGTCTTTCAAGTCTCATATCCTGAGGTTTCACAAAGCAATATAATCACCATATTTGCAGAACTGTATAATGCTAGGATAAAAATCTCAAAGTGGAAAAAAAATACAGCACTTTTCAAGGAAAGCAACGTGCCTTTCAGGCAACCCTTAGACCAGCTGGTAAATAGTGTATTTGTTTTACTGGAATTACCCATGAAGTATTAATGTACAAATAGCATTTTATATAGCTATAATGTGCCGTTACTCCTACCATGTGTGCTGAGACTAAGAAATAAGAATGAAGAAAGGATTATTTGTAATTCAGGTCTGTAATGCTGAATACGTGTAAATTCTGAAGAAACACTTACTTCAGTAGGATATTTTATTAATATCTGGGAATAGCAGAGAAATAGTATATAGATCCTGTCTTCAACATCATTTGAATAACACTGCATCATTTACTGGATTCTGCCACAACCAGGAATCCGGGAAGAAGACAGTAAAAGAACTTTGAAAAAAAGTCCAGCTGAAAATAAACTCTTTTGTGGTTAAAAAACAGCCAGTTGGAACTGAAGCAGTGTTTTCTTAGGGTGGCAGAACAGTCGGAAAAGTTGTTGGATTATTTTTGGCAGTGGACAGCATATTATAGCTCTAACATTACTGCTTCTAAACTGTCAAGAGCCCACTGAAAGGGTTATTACTTTACTAGTTCATTTTTGCAAAATAAATAGCATACCCATTATGGCAGCATGAAACTTTGAATTTTAGAACTTTGTTTGACCTTCCTGACACATTCATATCACTGTAACTAGCTCAACTCTTAAATACTTCGACCACTCAGATACAGCAGAACATGAACCATGATGTACAGACAGCAGCAAATCCAAAGACCGGACTAATCATTGCAGAACTGTTGCACAATGCAATACAATGAGCACAGAACAGTTTGACTCCTGTGCCCTGCATGACGAGAAAATTGGCTTGGAAAATTTCAGTGAACTTTTTAAAAATTAAAAACCTTATAATTTGGGTCTTGGTAAGAGCCAAACCCAGTGGCCACAGTTACTGACAGCCAGCTCTCCTGTGGAAAGAAATTGTGCAGGTATGAAACGAATCCAGTTCACGCTTCAGCACTAGCAGCATGGTCTCTTCAGCAAATGCACTTGAATCTCCATGCTGATTTCAGCAGGATCTTTTGCAGTACAGGAGCACTTCATACAACTCTTACTTATCTTACTAAATGGAACAGGTAAGCTATTTAAATACTATTGCTATCACTTTCAATAGCACTCACGAATTTACAATCAGAAATGTACTCTGCAGAGAAGGTGCCAGCATGCAGTATTTAATTGGAGAAAATAAGTTTTCCTTTGATTTGGGGTCTATGTGAGCATTCATAGTGCAGTAATTAAGACTGGAGTTTTATCTGTCTTCACAGTAGCCAGAGGACGAGCATTTAAGTATGTGCCTTCATGCACCTGCAAGTTTTGTATCTTCAGTTATTCCCAAGTGTCAGCCACAATTAGATAACTCTCTGCCAACAAATGGCAATCTGTGATTCTCTTTCTGATTATCTACTGAATTGACTAAGATACTTCCCTGCTGTTCTAGCTAGTGCTTTCAGCCCATTGCTTTCCTCCTCTTCGCTAGGCTTCAGCGGCTACCTTTATCTTCTGGTGAATTTCTATGAAACCTGGGAGCCCGTCTAACAGTTTATGTTGCCTCAATGAAAAGAGTATCCCAGCCAAACAGCTCATTTGGACCCACTTTGAATCACGTACCAAAAAAAGCCCCAAAGTTTAACGTCTTTATCCTATGAAAGGTCTTCAGATTCTCTCCTAAGCCAAGAAGACTCAAGTATGTCTGTGGCCCTCACACGATTCCTGCCTGAATAGTAGTAAAAAAAGGAGGCATGCCTTGAACAGAAAGAGGCAGAAGACACTGAGAAACTCAGTGTCTTTTCACCTCACCTCACCACTGCTAGTTTGCCAAAGGTCTTGATGAAGAGATGCCATTAGGTAAGGACACATTTGGTTCACCCACTAAAATGTCATCATCACAAGCTCATCTTCGAGTTTCTAAGGTTTTTTCCCTCTCCATTCACTTTCACTGAAAGTGACACTGCTACGAAGCAGCCCAGCCAACTTTGCAACTGCATCTCTTTACACTCAGCTCGAACAGTGATGGGGGGACGGAGAAGGCCAGAACTATCCTGCAGGTAGCTGGTATTTCATGCGGAGTATAACAATCACCGTGTTACCATGTGTATGTCGACAAAGACTCAAAGGAGGCACAGGAGTTACTTTGCATAAGGTACAGTGGTGTGCAGTTGGCAACCCTTCTTCAGGGTGTCCAAAGGACTTCCACCACAGAAAGAGAAAGCGTGGGGCACGAACTGCCCGAGATGTGTGTGTAGGTACTACAAACACCACTGGTCTGGAGTGTGTTAGTGCTGACAAGCAGTGCACCATTCTGAAGCAGTGTGACAGAAAAAGGACATGGAACTGGTGATAGCACCATTTAGACCAATCTGGACAATCAAGGAGAGCAGCTGCTGAGTACTCCATCATCTGCATTTGCCGGCAAACAGCTGGCAGTGCCATTGCTTGTAACCAGACTTGTTTTCTAAACAAAGTCGATGGAGGGTCTGAGCCCTCATTTGCCTATTGCTACTGTGCAAACAGAGCTCAGAGAGTGACATCAGCAGGGATTGCTTCACTGTGCTGCGCCTCTCCTGGTTTTGGTGAGCCTGGAAGATGCCCAAGGGGAATCAGGAGCAGCGGACTGTTAACTACAGACTGGTAAAAGTGCTAAATAAAGGTAGCTCTGTCTTACAAATGTGCTGCTCTTAAAAGTCAAGAACAGCACTTTAGACAGCCTCTAACTGTAACAGTGAAAAAGGCACAGTTTAGGGAGCCAAGTAAGTGGATTTGTCCTTGTACTCCTAATATTGAGTGGGGAATGGTACTGAAAACACTTATTTGCTGGCTAATTGAAACAAATATTTCTTCTTCTAGTGGAATGCAGAATAAGCAACTCCTAGACTCAGCTACGCAGTCCAACTAGCCTGATGGCATGTTGCAGCAGACCCTGGCTCGGCGTCTGGAGGAAATAAAGACCTTGCTGGGGGAGCAGTTTTTTGTGCAGTGTACTCAGAGGTAAGTACAACACACATACTCTTCTCAGAGCAGACTGAAATTGCCTATTACCAGTATCTCACAGAAGCACCTGAAGAGCTACACCAGAAGTGTTTAAATGACACTTGACCAACAACATACAAGTGGGGAAGAAAGTTGTCATCTTGAACTTAAAAAATCATTGTCTTCTAAAGAATGAACACTAGGGCAGTTTGCTTTTAATACTCATATTTTTGGAAAAACTTTGTTCTTTGATTAAATAAGCTGCTTTACTTATGCCCACTAGGTAGCTATTGTCTGGCTAAAGGGGGAGCTTCCACTTACTCTATATTCTTGTATTCGGTCTCCAGACATCATATGTTTTCAGGGAAATGTTTACTTATAATGAGATGGTCCACTTAGAAGTCAAAGGCTTCATTAACATCTTCTGTTTCAGTACACATTTTTTATTTTTGGCATTGCAATGCCTGTGACAACCTTTGTGACCAATGCTACAAACAGATACCCACGTACTACCAGCACTGGAATTGGAAGCTGTGCATCTCCCCGGAAGCTCAGGTGGCTGCACTTGGCATGCATTATGAATGCCTCTAGAAAGCACTGCAAAAGGGTCTAGTAACTAAGTATGTGATAAAGTTTAGAAATAACCTCCCAAAATAGCCCACAAAATATTTGCATATCAACAAAAAAGTCCACAGTCTAAGACATACCTATTATTTGTTAACTTTTTTCACTTGTGTTGTCATCAAGTCTAGTCCACTTTTTAAATCTGTTTCTAGTCTCCATTAATTTAATAATTGATTAAAAGATTCAATTTTGAAACTTCAGGAAAGCCACCAGGTGTCCAAAATATGCTTTGTCTGTATTTGGGCCACGCTTTCCACAGAATGCTTTACCACCAGGAGAGGAAATACAAGCCAAGTTTAAATAAAAAAAAAAAAGAAAGAAAAAGAAAAGAAAAGGCAAGCTGGCAAGACCTTTCTGATTTTGTGTTAATGGCATTAAAGTAATAATCTTGGCATATGTAACATAAGAAACTCAGAGAAGGAAGATAACTATAGCTGTTTTTAGAGCAGTGAATCTTGTATAGCACAAAACCAGAAACAGCTCTTTGCTAACACTGCAACGTCTCTTTCCTATAGAAGGAAATCATTAAAAAAGGGTTTATGTATAAACACAATAGGTTGAGGCTCCTATTGGCATGTCTAAATTGTGCCTGGATTTTGTTCTGCAAACCTTTTCCATTAACATTTCTGTTGGGAAAGCTAACTCTTTAGAGATGTAATGAACCATCTGATTTTAATTTGGTTGTAGAACAAGGGGTTACTCTCTGAATCATGCATAGCCAAGCTATTGAGCTACACCCAGCTCTGTTTCCTTATACAGATGATGACGACTGTCCAAGCACGAGCAGCATGTGGGAAACCAGCAACCCTCAGCCTCGTTTTTAAGCAACTTAAAGTAACTTTGGAACAGTAATGATTTTTTTCTGAGACAGATTTATCATCATTTTATCCCCAATTCTTCCAGCCCAACTGTTGCACAAACAACGGCTAATGTGGCTTTTGCCCCTTTCTTTCTTTTCTCGCCTTAATGCAGGGACTGCAGCATCTTCACCCTCTTCAGTCACTATCTTCACTTGGTATCTCCTGCTGATTCCTTAAATGCTTGCCCTGCACAAACACTGCTGTTTATTTCATTTCAGCTCTTGTCTGAGATAAGACTATCTACACAAGATCCTATGGGACATCTTAGGATGCTGCATTTTCCACAAGACAAAGCTGAAGTCCTGGTTGAGTGCTTTAGTGCAGCTTGGAATTCTAGTCTGAGAAAGCTGAACAGAAAGAAAAGAGGGGGAATTTCAACAGTAATTGACCCACACCCAGAAAAAACATCAAGACATGCTGGGAAATCGCAGTGGAACTGCTGAGCCCGATTCCTCTTTTACAAAACCCTGTTTGTCCAGTCTGTGCGCGGCTGCCTGCCTGCTGGCCGGACAGCGTGTAATTCAGGGCCAGCTGAGACATGTCAGGCAGGAGAAGGCAAAGAGACAGGGGAGGAGCCTCGCTTGGTAGCTTTTTTCTGTTTATACCCTGTCTCTGCTTATTAAGTCTTCACAGAGGAAACACAATGTCTGTCCTTAACTGCAGTTTCAGGTCATTTTCAATGTCTCTTATTCCCAGGATGCCTGCTGCTGATCTCTTAACCCAACATGTGGCTGAATTAGTCAACACATGGTAATTACCTAACAAGGTATTACTGCTGCTGGTCTCCTAGACTAAAATTGCTCTTAGCAAACTTTTAGTCTTTTGTCTTACACTTTTCCACATCTAAACAGATGTGAATATGCTGCAGATCCAAGGAAGAGCAGCACTAGCACTAGCTCTGCTATGCAGGGACATTGTGGAGCTTCTTGGTCTTGGAGCGCTGGAAAAAGGAAGGTGTTTCCTTGTACATAATACCCAGCACCTATGTCCAGAGTGGTTTTAACTGTGCTATACCTAAGATGCCAACGCAGGTGTAAACTGTCACCCACAGTGCTCCTACATAATATCCCTATTTGTCCTAATAGGCAGGCTGACTATGGAAAAATCCCATCTGCCCTTGTGACACGTGATGCCTGGGCTCTATCTGCCCAAAATCAGCAATGTAGTGCATCCCAAAAGGGCACATGGGATAGAAGGAGGCTGATGGAGGCTGCTGAGCCAGCCAGAGCGGTGGGGCCTGTCCACACGGCAGGTAAGCGCAGTGAGTGTGCAGTAACAGCACGATTCACTGGGACTCCCCACTTCCAGGAGTAATAGCTTGGCAGTCCCCACCCTAGCCCCAAGGGCACCTCTGCCGACAAATTAACTGAATGGATAGCTATTTTATCCAAGGGACTGCTTCTGCTCTCACTGCTCGGCAGGGTATTTGCAGCCAAGAGATGAACCCTGGCCAAAAAGGTTGTTGCAGAAATCACTAGAGATTTTACTCCTGGGAACATGCTGTCGCCATACGGTCTCTGCATTAGTAACACCAAACAAGTGCTTCACAAACAGTGTTCTAATAACAAATACCAGAGGAATTAATAATAATCTAGCTATTATTTTCTAATGTTCTCGCTTTATTAAGAACATTTATGCTGTCTGAACGAGCTCTTCCGGAAGAACATCTGGCACGTGCAGGAATGCGCGATGGAGTCTGTATGTCCTGGGTATCTCCTAAGTTTATTGCCAGCACCAGTATCCACCGGTGCCAGCACAGCTTACAGTAACATTACGTGTTTTTTTTGTTCTAGGTGCATAGCGTAATGTCCATGCTGTACTACACTCTGATTATAGCTTTTTTGATCGGCACACAGGCAGCTCCAAAGTCAGAGGACAATGCTCCACTGGAGTATCCTGCAGAACACTCCCTGCTCCATACCCACCGGAGTAGCAGACACCACCTCCCCAAAGCAGCTCCACAGACATCCCACGGCCACTCCACTTGGACAATGGGTAGAAAAGAAGCTATAAATATCACCATGGACCCAAAATTGTTTAAGAGGAGGCGTTTCCGTTCTCCTCGGGTGCTGTTCAGCACACAGCCCCCCCCGGAATCGGGGCAAGGACAGAACGTGGGACTTCTCAGCGGTGCCGGTTCCCTCAACAGGACTGCCCGGACCAAGAGGACCGCGCATCCCGTGTTACACCGGGGAGAATTCTCAGTGTGTGACAGCGTCAGCATGTGGGTTGGGGACAAAACCACAGCTACTGACATTAAAGGCAAAGAGGTGACAGTGTTGGGAGAGGTCAACATTAACAACAACATTTTTAAGCAGTACTTTTTTGAGACCAAGTGCAGGGACCCTAAGCCTGTCTCCAGCGGGTGCCGAGGGATCGATGCAAAGCACTGGAACTCCTACTGCACCACAACGCACACCTTTGTCAAAGCCCTGACCATGGAGGGCAAACAAGCAGCCTGGCGATTTATTCGGATTGACACGGCCTGTGTGTGTGTGCTCAGCAGAAAGTCAGGGAGACCCTGAGATGGACGGAAATCCCACGACAACATCCTCCTATCCCCCTACCTCAGTCTGTAAATTATTTTAAGTTATAAAGGACTGCATGGTATATTTATAGTTTATACAGTACAGAAAGAACCTCATTATTTATTAAACGCTTTTTGAAACCTTTTAAGTTTTACAATTTCTTTACTGGCAGAACACACCAAAAGATATTCACCTTAGTCTCATTCAGCACCACAACTCTGAAATGTTTGCAGGGCCACTGGACAATCTTTGCTTGCCATTCTACAAAAAGAAAACATTTTTCACCGTTTTCAAACATTCCTTTCTCTCACTATAAAAGACTTTTCCTCACAAAGCCTGCCAGTTTACTGTGAAAATCTTGTAGGTTTATTTTTAAGTTGAAAGTTTTAGTCCAACTACCAAGAGACTGAAAAAGACCTTTCAAAACTTCCTTCCAATTTTACTAAATATCCCATAGAGAACTCCTGGTAGAAATACCAGTTCTTCATATTGCTAGATAAATTTCTAAGTAAGACCTTTAGTCCATTATTTTAAATTGCCAAATTATTTTCACTGCAAAAATAACACCTTCTGAATTATTTTGGAACTTTTGTCTGCACAAGAGTAGAATCTAGATGTATGCACCTTGCATTAGGATTATATTTTACAGCTCATTATTTATGTGCTATATTAGAGTGATGGCATTGCAAATGTCAATATACATATATAAATAAAAAAGCTCATGTGGCTTACAATTAAAATTTGAACATTCTTTCAAGCTAGTATTTTGGCAATGAGGACTTGACATGGGAACAAGTCTTTCCATGCACATTAGAGGGAAATGTAAAAACCATCAACCAAGGGAAAAAAAAAAAAAAAACACCCAAAAAAAACGCAAAACCAAAAAAAAATTCACCAAGGCTGTGCTTTAGCTAGAAGTCCTAAATAATGGTACGCTTACAAGTTTTGCACCTTGGGGAACACTGGTCTCTAAAAGGACATGGTGGAGCCCGAGGCCTGTGCTGGGTGTTCCTGTCATTGCACACCAAATAAAGCTGCTGTTTCTCACGTTGTTTCCTTTGGAAGAGCAGCTGTTATCCATTCAAGAAGATGTTTCAAAACAAGTACCATTAAGGTTTTTCAGCTTGGTTTCTTCCAAATCCTAGAGGACACACTTTCACACTTGCCTTCTGTCATGCAGTTATTTCTTTAATTGAAAAAGCAGACCTGACATACGCTTCCTCCACGTAAACACCAAAGAAGGGCAGCAGATCTCTACAGAAAATGCTTTGTGGTAAAAGAGCAGCAGTTGAAATAACGAAATCTAGGCAAGATATGCTTTCTGGTAGGACAATGCCAGTCTGTGAAGTGGAAGGCACCAAAACGTTCCTGATAATCACTGGTATGCCCCTTTTCACCCCCCTCTAGTAGGGGGTTATGGTGTGGGACAGCAATATACCCCATGAGAATGTTTTGCTCTCTCCAGAACAACGTATTTGCAATATTCGCATGAGTAGTGAGTTATCTGAAAGATCAAGGAGCTGGCAGACTCCCAACTGCCCTGTGTCTTCCCAATAACGGTGACCTCCTGGAGCAGAAGGAGGCAATGAAGGCTAAGGAAGTTTTACAGTGCAGTCACAGAGGCATGAGATGCTTTGACACAGCAGAACACAACAGCAGTGGCAGCCACCTTGCCAGTCACCACAGAGAGAAGGATGCTGACCAGTGAAATACAGTATTCTGAAGCAAAGAAAAATGCAGCATTGGAGCTGCATGTGGTGGCCTTAATGGAACGGACAATAAATCTGCTTTAGAGCTGCTCTTTACTACATGACACAATGCAGCCAGGGAACAATGAAGCTGCTACTCATCCAGGACCTTCAGGTTTACAGAGGCTGCTGTTACTTTAGCACTGACAGAACAAAACCACAATTGAAATTGTATCGTGAATGCATTTGGTTATTCCAAATATTTGTAAGACTTGGCATTTCTTCAAAGAGCCCTGAAACTGCCAACTTACTTCATAAAGCAGTCTTGGGAGCTGACACTCCTTCCACATCCAGCCCCCAGCCCACTTAAGGCTTCCTCTCAATACATCTTAAAGCACATTCTTGCCAAGAACAAGGTACTACTGCCTATAGCACCCAATCTGAGGGACAAAGAGCTGCCAGCAAAAGCT
Organism: Pedionomus torquatus; assembly: GCA_013398155.1. Classification (NCBI taxonomy): domain Eukaryota; kingdom Metazoa; phylum Chordata; class Aves; order Charadriiformes; family Pedionomidae; genus Pedionomus; species Pedionomus torquatus. The sequence goes on along the minus strand of VZRU01004388.1, from coordinate 24,925 downwards.
CTATGAACTACTGACAGAAATCTGGACCTTGGTTAAACTTTCTATGAATAACCATTTAGCTATTTATCGTTTAGTCTTGTAGATACTGATGTGATCTATTCCACATTTATCCTTTCAGCTGATTTTTATTTTGTGCTCCCAAGACTGAAACTAGATTATTGGTTCATCCTTCATGACAGTGGCCTATTATATGACTGACATTTCTTGCCTATTCATAAAAAAGTCTTGAAAGGGAGGGTGTAAGAGTGAAATGGGCAGTTTGATGTGTTCACACTTGATCTTGATCCCACTGTTATTGCAGAATCTGGAATTCCAGTCTTGGAACTATAAGCCCAAACCTGTAATTTAAGTTTTAAGTGAGTACATAATTTCTCTCCCTGCACATAAGTTATTGCTATGCCTGTGCAACACGGTGACGATCTGCTGAGAAATGGTGAAGTATTTCAAGAAATTAACTTAATGAGAATTGAGGTTTTATGATTATAAAATAGGAAAAACCTGGAAAGTGCATTCTTAGAAAAATAATTATTCCATATTTCAATTTTTGTATTAACTGTGTGCTTAGATGGCAAGATAAGGCTCCACCTCACATATGCTACCAGTCTACAATATGGCATGTTGGGTTAATAAAATCAGAAATAGAACAAAACCTGAGAAAGCATTTTTGATACCCCTGTTGATACTCTGGAGGCTTAGCCTTCCAAACTACAGTTTTTGGAGGGTAGGAAGGCTCTGCAGGGGGATCCAGACAGGTTGGATCAATAGGCTAAGGCCAATAGTGTGAGGTTCAACAAGGCCAAGTGCCGAATCCCACGCTGGGGTCACACCAACCCCCTGAACACTCCAGAGCCAGCAGAGTGTCCAGATGGCCAAAAAGGCCAACAGCATCTTGGCCTGTGTCAACAATAGTGTAGCCAGCAGGGTTAGGGCAGCGATGGTCCCCCTTCACCAGGCACTGGTGAGGACCCACCTCGAGGGCTGTGTCCAGTTTTGGGCCCCTCACTCCAAGAAGGTCATTAAGGGGCTGGAGTGTATCCAGAGAAGGGCAAGGGAACTGATGACGGCTCTGGAGACCGAGCCTTATGAGCAACGGCTGAGGGAGCTAGGGGTGTTCAGCTGGAGAAAAGGAGGCTGAGAGGAGACCTTCTCTCTCTCTACAACTCCCTGAAAGGAGGAGGTAGAGAACTGGGGGTTGGTCTCTTCTCAGAAATAACAAATGATAGGACAAGAAAAGACAAGTTGCACCAGGGGAGGTTCAGCTTAGATACTAGGAAAAATATCTAAGCTTCGATATTAGGAAAAAAAAGTCTTCATCAAAAGGGTTGTCAAGCACTGCAACAGGCTGCCCAAGGAATTGGTTGAGTCCCCATCCCTGGAGGTGCTTAAACAAAATTTAAAAGACATTAAAAAGATGTGGTGCTGAGGGACATCGTTTAGTGGTGGACTTGGTACTGTTAGGTTGACAGTTGGACTCCATGATCTTTAAGGTCTTTCCCAACCTAAATGATTCTAGAATTGTATAAGGATTGAAAGCAATTACGGATAAGAAAAGGACAGCTACTTCATATTAAGATCAACTAGAGGGACTGCTACGAAAATGACTTATTTATTGTAATAGCGACTATGCAAATCTTCCAAAAATGTGAAATTCATCTCTATCAGGAAAAAACCCAAGATCCTTATATTTTAAAAGCAAATCACACCAGACTTGGTTTCACCTTCAGCCAAATGCCACGTGCATGGCACCCGCGATTTCACTACTGTACATTCAGTCTGACTAAGGAGCGCAGCTTAAATTTTGCCTAGAGGAAAACAGGTCATTCTCTAGAAAGATGATGGTCATAATCAGCTTCCATCATCTAACATGGGACTCATCCTCTCATCACTGCTGTTATTACAGTTTTGGTTTGGCTGTGGTTTTTCTTGGGGGGACGACAACACATCTGAAATCCAAGCAGTTACACAATCATTCCTGCTGCTGAGTGATGCCAAAACCCTGGAATGCCAGAAAGCCCATTCTAATGCCTGGACCTGCCATCAGGTAAATACTTCACTGGGTCTTGCCTTGGCCATTTTCATTTCAACAGCAACACAGGAAGGAAATTTTGACATTGACAGAGAAAGAGCTAGTTTATATAACAGTCACGCTTTCTCTAAATTCTTCCTTTCATCCCTTACACGACATCGCTGCTTCATTATCTGATTCCTTATTTAAACATGCAATTAAAGACAAACGCTGTGGAAGCCACACCCTTTTCTTCAGTGAGCAACATCCTTCATTAGAGCAATTACAACCACTGTCAGGGAACTTACTTGTAGTAAGGACTTGCAATGACTAGATATTGTATTTTCATTTTTCTCTGACTTCTAGAGGAATTCTTCGGTATAGACAAATCAGTCTCTGTATGCCTACAAACAAGCTATTCTGGTACGGTATCTCTAGCATTATTTAGCAGTCATTGGACCTGACTTGTAATCTTGAATTCCAGCACTTGGTCTGCATAACCACTGAAGATGGCACATCGACACCTCAGTAGCACCCTTCAAACAAGCTGCTTTATGAAGTGAACAAAACTAGCAAGAACTAAGGAACACAATGATACAGCCCAAAGTGGAACAAAATACAGAATAACCACTACACAGTAGTTTAATACACTTGGGCACGGGGAGCAGGGTTGAAACTAAGAAAATGCAAGAAAGAATTATCCAACTTCAAAATCAGGCCAGAAGACAGTATCCATTGGTTTTAAACAGCATAAGGGAATCATGACATATCATTAGAAAAAAAAAGAATGTTCTTTTGTTTTGGTTGGTGTTAAAGAGCAAAACAGCTCCATAATGGTTTAAATAAATGGTGACATTAGCTGCACAACCTCAGCGCTGATATTCAGAGGTGTGCTTTCCTCAGCCCAGTCAGCTGATAGCTTTTGCCATTTCCTCGATTCAGATCAGAAAAGGTAAAGATTAACACGCAGCAAAGAACAGAAGACAACATCCCAAGCACAACAACAGCAGACAAGAAGGGGCTTTTTGCAGGTAGGGGGCCTTGCTTGAGAATTCTTAATTTCTCCAGGACAGAGTTCTTTCATCAGAGGATCACCTCTTTTCCTATGAGCACAATTCTACAGCAGGTCCCAGGCACTGGCCTCAAATTATCAGATACAGGATTTTGCCCTTATCCTCCCAGTGATAACTGCAGTGATCAGTCTAGTAAACACGTCCTTAGTGTTCTGTGAGATTTTTCCTTAAAACCCTTCCAGACTTCAAACAGCACCAAATACTTCCCAATGCAATCAGAAATTCATAGCTTTTGGAAGGTTTCCCTAAACTTTACGAGAAATTAAGAGAAATTATGGAGCTGTGCATCTTTGTTCAGGAAAGTCATCGTCTTGGTGGCTGTTGTCCAAGTGACAGGGGTACTACAATCTCACTATAATTAAAGTCACCAAGGTGAGGCAGGAGGTTCTTCCATTGTGCTTCTGCCAAACTGTTCTGGAGGACAAATTTTTCTTACTTCACATAAAAAAAAATACCCAAATCCAAAACCCCTCAAAAATGGTCATGTCTAAATCAGGCAAATTATTTCCTGTTTTAAATGCATATGGCTTTTTCTTTTGAAGAGCTGCTTTTGGCACACCTGGTTTTTAAATAAAAAAAAATTGCCAGCCAGCACTAAAGTACAAAATGCACCATAATAACTCTGCAAACTGGAGCTTCACTTAGTGCTCAAATCGAGCCACTGCGTGATGGCTCCTCCTGCCTGGAAAAGGCAAGCCTGTACTCAATGCACTGACTCATGGATTGCCTCTTTTGTATCACTTCTGTTTACGTAATCCAGCACACACAGTGGCCCCTCTTCAGACATTTAGCAAGGTCTTGCCCTTAGGTTTGTGATCCAAAGCATGATCATTTGTGAAATGAATCATACAGTTGTAAAGCTGTGCCATAACATTCAACGTAGGTAATGCCTTTAGCCTGTGATGAACACAGCGCAGATGCTCTCAGCACCTCTATGAAAATCACATCTGCCATTGCTTCTGATCATATCCATCCCCTGGGGATTTTGCTCTGTTTTCCTTTTTCCTCTTGAATCATTTGATTTGGTTAGATTCCAACTCTACTGCACAGAATCCAGCTCTGAGAGCAAGTTAAACTGTAGCAGGAAGGAAGGAACACGCAAAATCTGAATTCTCTTGTGAGAGACCGATTAACCAATAAATAACAAGACCTTTATTACAGGTTCTAATTAAAACTGGACTTGTCTGATTTTTGAAGTTAAACTGCATGCTGATATCAAAATTCAGTTTGATATGTTGCAGCAACAGTCAAGCTCTATCCATTTTCATTTTGTAATGACTTGATGCACAGTAAAAAAAGGAAAAGAGTGTTCACGTCACACCAACTGAAAATGATTGCTGTGGTTCTAGGTTCTTCAAACAGACTGGAACTCCAGTTTCTAAAACACATGCATTTTGAGTCTTTAGACACCACAGGATGACATTTCAAGTGGGGTAGAGTGTACTGAAAACAGGCAAGAGCTGCTCAATGGGTAAATATCGAAGGAGTGTAGGCAATTCACTAGACAATTTCCACTATGTTAAACTTAAAATTGTAAGATCCAAGTTTTTATTCTGCTTTCCTACACAAAGTTAAGAATACTTTTCAAAAAGTCATGAAAAGCAATTTCCTATTAAGGAAAAAAACTTAAAAAACCGAGCAGACAGATTTTGTACAAATTTTCCAATAGCTTTTATGTCAACTGACAATGACTATAAGGAATTTTAGCCATAAACACTGTTTAGCAAACAGTAAAACTAGAGGCTTAGGTTAAAAATATTCTGAATCAAAGCAGTTTTATGTAACTAGTTACGATGAAGAACTGATGGTGACCAGAATGCAAGGAGTATATGAAAAGTCCCTTGTCCTCCATTAGTTTCCTAAGACTATAAGAACAAAACAGGCAAGAATTGCAGAAAGAAGATGTTAGAATCTTAGAAATAAATTTAGGTGATTATTAGCATAGCAAAGGCAGTATCATATGGGATAGTGCTGTTCTAAACTGGGATTGTTTCCCGACTAATGATGGAAGTCCAGTTCTCTTTCTAGGAAGACAAGTTCTTGAAGTTCTCCTTCAAAGTGCACTCCCAAAGCAGACCATTGAAGCTAAACACAAAAAACTCTGTACAGGCTATCGTTATTCTGAAGCAAGCAACTTTTCAAATGTCTGACTGAAGCTACTTATTAGACAAGCTAAATTCAGAACAGCTGAATGCATGAAAACACCATTTTCAGCAACCACCTGACCCATATCTCTTGCAGAGTTATTTGCCAACTACAATGTTAGAATTACTACAAACAACTATATCACTGAACTGTAAAAACCAGGCAAAACCCTGACAACCCAGCTACTTTTTGCCACAAGACTGCTAGCTACTCAGTGACACAGGAAAACCATCTATAACAGGCAACATCATCTTCTCGCTTCACTCCTTGCCACTTACTATGCATTGCAGGTACTCTTATAATTAACAGCTCATTGCTGATATATGAGAGAGAAAAAAATAAGCATTCGGCTTACTTGTACTTGACAACCTCCTGTTGAAGTTTTCATGCTTCCTCCTTGTTGCTGCTGTGAAAGAGTCCCCCAGAGCCTGTGTGGGACAACTGTGGTGGTAAAGTTTCGAAAACAAGTTAAAGGCTTTCTGGTGTGTCTTGAATTGAATCAGGTTCTTTGATTACAACTTCCACAGCCAGCACGGACAGGAGAGTGATACTCAATACTGTGAAAATGAAGGCCATGTGTTCCAGGAGCAGCAGACTTCTGTATGAGCTCAGCACTACTGAAAAATGCACCACCTTCCATCCAACTAAATTACATCAAGAGACTTATCTTTCTGAAATTAAAAGATGGTGTCCCCAGCAACTTAACTTATAATTAACCTGGAAATTTCCATCAAATTTGCACTTGAAATACTGAATTACCCTCTATTTCACCACTGTTTTAAAGACATTACAGGTCCTAATTTTCCTATTTGCTTAAAAGTAGCCAGACATTTCTTTGGAGAATTTAACATATAGACTGTCTTATCTACAATGGATTTTGGATAAACTGAAACAAATAAAATTTATCCCATCTTCCCTAAACCCAGGTCATCCACAACTTTATCATACTGCTTAAGCCTTGTTTAAAGCAGGTGAAGAATTATAGAATCACAGAATTAACAAGGAGTCATTCTGCCAATCTGACAAACTACGAGATGACTCATTCAGTGATTAGTAACTTCCAATACAGCTGTCACCTGTGGCAGGGCTTAAACACCAATTTCTGAACATCAAAGCTATACAAGGGCAAATAGACATAATCAAATTAATAAATGAGACTTTGCAAACTGGAACTGCTCCTAGCTTCTTCAGCACTAGGCTGAAAAATTATGTTTATTGTAAGAGTTTATTCCTTATGCTCATAACAACCGGTCATTCTTCAGATAAAGTATACATTCGCAGCAGTCTTGCTGTTGATCTTACACTCCAAGGCAAGTCAACAAATTCTGGTTTTCTGTTAACTAGTTCTAGCAGGATCTTACATTTGAGCATAAAGGGGTGATTTTACAAGCATTTAATAGCATCAATTTCTCAGCGTTGCCCTGTATTTATTTACAAACTGCTGCTTTTTAATAACAAACTGCTGCTGACATATGTGGAAAACAGCTGTTCTAGTAAGCACACAGCTGACACTAACAAACAGGCTGTCTTGCAGGTTGCATGTTTCTATTTTAGTGAATTTTCTCCATCCTATTCTTATTTCCCTTTTATTTTCATGCACTAATTTTTGTCATGCTCAGGATCTAGCTTGTTATTTTTGAAATGCTCCTCAACAGCAGCACCTCATTCTATTTTTGTCCATTTTTTACAATACTTACCTACTTTGCACCTATTCCTGTAAACCTTCATTTTCTGTTTTGCTGCCTGTTTGTTTCTCAAACTGTCACCCTAATTAATAAGACACATAAAATGCTGTAACTCAGTCACCAGGTGGGTGACCATGCACAATCAACCTGGGCCTTCAAAACAGATACCACTCCTTACCTAATGGATATTCCCTGTCAATACCCTAAATTGATGCGGCAGTTGGAGGCAGGAGCAATTAGGTCACAGTTTTAGCTGCTTATGATAAAGTAGATAGAAGAATGAAGGCAAATCCTACCCTCCTAAGCTCATGCAGACAGGCTGCAGCAACACCACTGCTCCTGCCAACAGCCTGACCAGAGCCTCTGTCATCCAAGTACCTCAGATCTTTCCCTCAGATATGAATTAAATACTGTCTTTTGCAACTCGAGCATCAGTTACAGTTGGAGACAGAACCACCACTCTACAGGGCACAGAGCAACCCACCGAAAGCTCATTCTTGCTCATTTGCCTTGTTTGTAGGAGCTTGGCAATTCACTCCGCTGGAAAACTGCTGCGTATATCTCTTTGCAAGGCTGACCATTTTCAGATATCTGATAGATTTAAGGAAGTTACTGTACAGGAAATGAGCAATGACTTATGCCAATCAGAGGCAGGACTGAAATCGAGCAAAAATGCACTTACAGCATTTACTTTGTATTTGACAGTTTCCTACTGGTAGTCTTCACGTAGGTACCACATCAAAATCAATCACTGTAAAGCCCTAAAATATTTTTTCAAATAAAATTTACATTTTTGAAAAAGGTTTGTAAGGTTTTTCTGTTTGCTTTTTTTTTAATAAATAAAGTGGCTACAAGGATAAAAAAAATGTTTCTGGGCAGGCTCCAATTGCTTTCCTGGCTTTTTTCCAATGATGTTCCAATCAGGGGTTGTTCAAACTAGCAAACAGTAGTTTTGTGGTTTACTTATGCAAAAAAAATTAAGAGTTCTGTTATTTTTTTAGCACATATTACCAACAGGGTTCAAGAGTACCTTCTCCTCTGTCATGTGATTCTGGCTGTGCATAAACATTGCTTTGACCAATAGGGGCAAATTTAGATACTTCCCAGAATGATTTGTTGCATTCTCACGACAGTTGCGATCCCAGACTGGATTAGATCCAGTGGGAAAATGTTTAGCCAAAGTACCGCACCAAACAGCACTCCTGAGAGATGTGCCTGTGGTTTGCATGTAACAGAAAGTAAGGTTACAGAGCATGATTGTTATGTTTCAGAGAGAATGACCTATGCACAGGGTCCAAAGAGATCTCAGGCCAAAAAAACTGAGCATCCAGCAAATGTGCAGTCATGCTCATGATCTCTAACATCAACCGTTTGGTTCAGCTCTGTATAACTCAAATATCATGACAGTTCAGAAATGGAAAACAGAAAAAGAAAGGAGGTACAGAGGGGGACTAGAAAAGGAAGCTGCCACTTAACCCACTCCTCCAAACACTATCCCTCCTGACCCACTAGATTTGAGGTTTCAAGAGTCCTTATGAAATATTTAGCTTAAAGAGACTACTACTCATTCAGTGATCAAACATGAGAGAGAAGCCTGTGAGGACTGGGAGCTGAAAAGTGCAAATGCAGCATGAAACTGGAAGCAGGAAACGTCTTGGCACCTCTGCTGTGCTGCACCAGCCGCAGCAGAATCATCAGGCTGAGAGAAGCGACTACTCCCCTACGTAGCTTCCACAAGAAAGGGGGAAAAACAAAACCAACCCAAAACTGAGATGAGCAGCGAGACTATGGCAATCAAAAGCACCACGGGGAAGTACCAAGAGTACCTGGTAACTCTTACTAGGGAAAAACAGAACTCAGCAAGTCATTGGCTTTGGATGCCAGTCATAGCCTGTCCGCCACCTCAGTAGTTTTGCCTCCTCAAGCATTTCTACCTGCACTCACATTTTACTTACATTCACTGCAGAGTTACACTGGAACAGCAAAAGTCCAGCTACAGCTCCTTTTGTGCAGTCAAAAGCGACACAGAATGTAAGGCTGGGGGCAGAGAGTTTATGTCCATCACAACTTACAATTGTCTAGTCATACTAATGGCTCTTTCAGTGCCTCAAGTGTTTTAGAAACTTAGCTCTGATACCAGCTTAGGCCACAAGCTGTGAACAGGCAGAACGCAAAAATTTTTTCTATGAAAATATTTCTGGCAACAAAAATCAATGAGATGGCAAATGCCGAAGTTCCACCTCCTTAACTGCAGTTCAGGTCCTTAACAGCCTTTGCGTCCTCAATTCCCAACACTCAAACCCAGCCTATGCCTCTGCTCATTTCTTCTCACCAGCTAGTTTGGAACAACATGCCCAAACAGTTGCTAGGGTGGCTTTTTTTTTTCTTCTTTCTGTTGGTTTCTCCTTCCTTCCTGTATTAGATTTGTTTGGATTCATTCTACATGCACAGATTCCACTCAAGGCAATGAAATTATTTGTACAACGCTTTTCACTCAAAACATTTCTCCTCTCAAAGGCATTTTTGCCTTTGCCTTTAATTTGCTCAGACTACTATGCAAGTTGTACTGCCTTGCATTTTTAGTCCTTTCAAGTGAGTTTTATAAATTTTTGTTCCTCTTACTGCTACAGAACATTGCTCTGAATAGCAGATACTCTATGTGCACATTGATACAACTCAGAAATAATGAAATATGCCTGTAATCTTGACATGTATGTTGTTATAAGTTCATTAAAACTATGTTCTTATAGTCATCTTATGATAGTATGCCTATTAATATGTTTTCTGTCTCAAGTGACGCCATTATTCAGCTGCTTTTTTTTTAATAGTCTTTGTTTGCTGGAATGTTACCTAAAGCTGTTTAGACCATAAAAGCTGTGAGAAATTGAAATCACCTGGAGACAGTTTCTTCTCTGCCACTGATCACAGGTAACATTATAAAAACTAATTTACTGTTATTATTAAATTACTGATAGATGTAGTGCTAGTTACTTTCATTCACATCTCTGCTGTGAATGCACAAAAGATCCCTTGTAAGCCAGAGACTAATAAACACCAAAAGATAAACAGACAGAAAACACACAAATGACTTACTAGTTCTTAAACTTTATGTTCTTCATTTCATGCTTATTCTCAGTGTTTAAATTCCTTTCTAAGCCAGAGGTCAAAGTGAAATTTCTTAAATTTATTTTCTCTGTATGTCAGAATAAGCAGAATGTCAGGATGTTACTTTATGAGAAATCATCTGAATTTACATTTCAAGCAACAGCTAAGACTTTATCTGAGGTGTGTTTTGAAGCAGCAATGGAAAAGTGAGACCACTTTTTTCAACCTGGAGAGCTGATAATTGCGGTGCTTTGTTGCACAATCTGGTCCAGAAAGGAGGGGCTAAATTTTAAGGTCCATAGACAGAATGGTTCATTTTATCGTGGTGCAGAAATAAATTAGAAAAAAAAAAACTGAGAGAGGAAATAGAGGGCCTCTGAGCCAATAGCAACGAAACAAAAAAGCTTCTTAAACTTGTTAAAAACAGTTTCTACAGCTTTTAGGACCTAAACAGGATTTTGGTATTGTTCTAAAAGTAACTAATCCTCTATTTAGCCTCTTCCTTTTGCATAAATGTAAGACACTGAGGGAGCAAGGGATGAACAAGGAATCAAACATTTCAGCCTCCTGTACTGGACCACACCATCCTAGCTGCCAGTCCTGCAACGAGCAACACCCCGTCGCACACCACAGCAGCTCTGAGAACACACAGTGTCCTTGTGAAGCAATGTTCTCAAGTGTAAAGACATAAGAAGTGAACGTGAGACGATTCCTGCAAAGAGGTTAATATGATGCAGCAATATTGCAATAGGCTATTTTCATAACCCTAGATAAAAAGTGATGTGTAAAGACATTAAAGCTCAATGGCTACTTAAAGAGAATTTAGCAGAGCACCTGGTTCCACCAGGGCTCATCCAATGCATCCCACTTCTTCTATAATCTATGAAAGGAAAATGAATAGAAGTCTATTTCCAGAGCATCAAAGAATTGATTTCCTTTTTCAGAGAAAACCACGTTTCAATGTACTCATCACTCCAAAAGACTGATTCTTACACCTTTGGAAAGTAACACCTGCTCAAGACACTGCCAAGAGTTGATCTTACCCACACAAACATACTCCAGAGTTGCACAACTAAGGCCCCATTTTATATAAACAGAGCACCACCTCTTCAACTCAATTACAAGATCTGTTTCTGAGATAAATAGAATTGCTTGAAGTTAGATAATATGCACAGCAGAAAGAAAGCAAATAGAGGGAAATCTGATTTAACTGAAGAGTCCTCAAAAATTCCATGCTGCCTGTAGTTCCAATGCACTTCTAAAAAATACATTTAAACCATGAAAAAAAAAAATTATCTGTTGTATTCAATCAGACCAAAGATTTGCTATTTCAGCATCCTGTTTCCAAGAATGGGCAAAACTGGATACTTACAGGAGAAGAAAGGCCAGTATGTGTACTTGCTCAATAGCTAGTAAAGAGCTGGATACAATTTAAGGCCCAAACAAAACAACAAACTAAAATCCCTACAGTTATGAGATCTACAAGATCCAAAGAACATAATCAATAGCATGTATCTTGCCACTCAATAAAGAAATACTTTTTATGCTTTCACGGGAGGAGGAAAAATAGCAGAAAAAAAAAATCATAAAAATCTCAGAATCTATGAAAAAGAGGAGGAATATAGCAAGTGAAAAAGACTCTAGCTAGTAGTTGCATTATTAACTATCCTCATTAAGGCAACTTCACTGAGAGACAACTCAAATTTGTATTCATTAAGTTATCGGCTAACACTCAGAGTAACAGATTTTAATAGCTTCCTGAACGAACACATCATGGATGTTCAGGCAAGCCTTTGTCTTCTTGAACAGCCTTAGTGTGAAAGCAATCTCTATGCAAGTATTACTCGTTGCACTATGACCAAGAATGCTATGGTTTCATAATTAAACTGGGGCCTGAGGACATGCTAACTCTACCAGGAGTCTGGGAAACGTGTATCTGGGAAAGATGAATGCATTTCAACAGTGGAAAGAGTTTGCTCCCTCCTAATTATGCAGAAGGACACGGCAATGTATATGAAGTTGTATGACAGGAACCTTCTGTAGCAGGAGGCAAAAATGTTGCAGAAAGTAATCAGCTAAGAGATGGGTACATCCCACCCTGCACCATCTTTCTTGCCATGGTCAGCGTATTTTGAAAATATCACCATGATCATCCATGGTCATGGACTGCATATATGCTACAGAATATATCATAGGTCTGACATTCTGCCCTACCTTTGATAACTCCACTATGGACGACCTTGAGCTATGTCACTTGAAAGGTAAACAATGCCAACCTGTTATAATGTTATCAACAAATCACGGTGTTTGTTCAACTGACAGAGCAGCTTTTCCTGTTTTAAACAGCAGTGGGCCCCATTTGTGTTGCCGGCGGCACAGACCACGGTACCATATGCTGTTATGACACAAGCAGCAGCACAACACTAGCTTATATAAAACTCAGAATCCTGGATATAGAAGCAACAAAGAAACTTGCTACTACCTACTACTGTGGCACACAGTCCAGAAAAATACCAAATTTTATTTTGTAATAATATTTGTAATATAATATAACTGTTATATTACTCTTACGTTTGAAATTTGGTTCCATATTTGCTGTCCATTGTTTTCATTCCCCTTTCCCTTCCCTTAACATTTCACCATCCTCCAATTTATACATAACATTTGAGTTTGTGTTTCAAAAGCACACACGCCCTTGGGCCTGTGAAAAATCAGCAAATCACCTTTACTTCCCACAATGTAGACCCACAGCATCTAACATATATTTGCTTGTTATATTAATAGAATTCAGAAAATTGCTGTACAGAATTCCTAAAAGAGAATCAGCCAAAGTTAGACTTGGCATCTGCACAAGTCTCAAGTTATTTTTTGGAATACTTGGACACACGCTTATGTTATTGTCTCCCCGTTCATTTTTCTGCTCATGTATTCCCCAAAGAAGGAAAGAATGGTATTCCTGTTCTCTGAATAAGGACACATCTTGCTTGTTAGAGTGACTTAATTATTTATTTTCCCTTCTCCATCTTGAATTGTTGGATCTTTGGATCATGAGGCTTCAGATCCTTCTAACTGTTGCTGTTCCACACAAGGGCACAGAAGTCATCCTACTGCCTCAAAGTGAAACAAGAACAAAACTTTACCAGCAAAGGAGAAGCTTTCCATTTTTTTGTCTTTTCAGCTGGAAACTACTGCAAAGAGAGCCTTCAGAGCTCATGGGAAGTGTGTTAATTTCCTAAATCTAATTTAACAACACAGAAAACCTGAGCCACTGGGTGCTGGCATGAGCAATGCTGCAGTGCATGCCCCAGCTCCACAGGTTCTGCTTTGGTTCACCTGTGTGCACCCAGAGACAACCTGAAGGTGAAGTATGAACAGGGTTACTCTCCTATAAGCTGCTTCTACAGGAACTCTGCAGTCAATTGAGAGCATTTTGATTTTCTTTCTTCCATTTGATCTTCTCTGCAACATATTTTTCATATTACTCTTCACATTTTACTTCCATCTGGTTTCAGCTTTTGATTAGAAACTTGGAAGTTCAACTTCAGCAGCTCAGTGCAGAGACCTGAGCTGCTTCCAGCCATTTTCCTCTTTGGAGGACCTTAATTCAGTCGGATGGTTCTTTTTACAGTACCTCTGCTCACACCGAGGCTATATCCTCAGTAAATAGTTTGTAACTCTTGCAAAGAGCAAAAAGCCCTAACCTCTGCAAGCATGGGAGGGTTTTGTTATCCAGAAAGAAAGAAAACCTACAAAGCAGGTGATACTCCATTAAAAATATTTGCTGCACAAAGTATCAGTACAGGGAAGCTGCAAATTGTCAGGTATCAGACAGGATACAGGATGCATTTAAATGTCAGTCAGCAGTTTCATCAATAACATGGGGCCAAGTGTACCTTGTATATCTGAGCTCAGTCCAGAATTCACTACAGAGTAACCAAAACCTAAGCCACTGCTCGGGGGAGAAAAAAAAAAAAAAAATTAAAATGTTCATCAATAAGCTTTGCTTTAATGAGATATTCATGTCCTTCCCTGTATAGGATCAAGAAAAGCTGGCAGTCACCAGCTGTGTGGTCAGGTCAGGAAAGGCTGGTGGGTAGTCCCATTCTCACCACTTAAAAACAACAACAAAAAAAATCATCTTTACATTAAAAGCATTAAGACAGCATACAGAGTCAGAACAGAGACTGATCTACACCTCAGCTGCCTGCAACAGGGCATGCCTGTGGAGTACACACAGCGTAACTGTGGGCGTAAAGACAAATTCATGATTTGGGAACAGGGACTCTCGTGCAACATCACAATTCCAACAGAACAGACAGAATTGATTAATTCTCAAGGACCTGTGAAAGTCATGAAAGAGAACCGGATATAAACCCACATCAGAAGCAAGAGAAATCTTGTGATTTCAAACATCTTTTGAACAGCACCACAGACAATTTTCAAAGGCATCCTAAATCACCATCTTCCACAAGAATACATGAAAAGTTACATACCTAACCTAGAAATGCAGAAGAGACCTGTAAAAAAGGCATTAAATTGCAAACTATGAGAAGCAAGGAAATGGATTTAGAGTTCCTGTATTTCTGAGCAATCGAAACAAGACAGCCAAGTACAGCGAGCAGTGCTCTCATCCCAGTGCTATGAAGAAGCAAGCGTCTGTATTCATCCTGCTTTTGTCACTTGCATATTTGTTTTCTATATTCTGAGGGTGATACTACCTCATCTGGGCTGCACTTTAATATTCTTTGCAGTATTTGTTCACAGAGTTCACAGTGCAAAGATTTGAGACATATGTAGGACATATGCACAAGATCTCCTGGAATTATCTCATGTTTCCAACTCAAAGAGAGCTGAAAGTTGGTCTGGATTGTCCCCTAGTGGCCCCCACCTTTCTTGGGGAGTAGAACCCAGAACAGGCTGCGTGAGTGCGCATTGTTAAGTTCATCTCACCGGTCATGATCTCTCCATAATAAGCAGTATGTTTGACTCTCTCCCTATAGCATTTTCTGCTCAGTTGGAGTTTGCAGCATCTCCCAAATTCTTCCCCACAAACCACACCTGGTCACTTACTTCAATGCTGCTTGAGTGACGATGCTCATTTCTGCACAAATGCATGATCTTTTATGTTATTACTAAGTTATAGCCGCTAATTTAGAGGTTTTCTCTAATCTTTCTGTCATTTACAATTCTAGTTCTGTCCTCCATTATGGCAGCCTTTTGCTGCTTGCTGTCATTCATAAATTGCTTACAGCATTTCCAATACATTATCCAGGTTATGTTAAAGAAAATACTGGCCAGCGCAAGATTCATTGCCATTTACCCCAATAACTTCACTTGATACATACTTATATGCACTAAGAAGCTTAGGTAACTGATGCAGGTTATTTTATCAAAAACATTCAAGGAAAAAGACTGACTTCACAGTAACTTGTCACAGATCTTAGCTCACGTTTGCCTTATTTTCTTCATCTATGAAGCTTAGAGAAACAATACCATCCATAAAATCTCAAATGCTATTTTTTCAATAACAGGATAAAATTTTGAAGCCAGATACCAAATCTGTCTATGCGTAATTTTTTTTTATTACCTCTTGTCCAAATTAAGTCATATGCTGTCACATGATGTTGTCAGCAGGCATTCTTTCTGCATGTGTTTCCATGTTAAAACAATAGAAGCCTATTCTGTAATTTAATTGAGAGCTGACAGCTCCAGGCATCCTCGGGCTCCTTCTCTAGACAGTCAACCTCCTCCATGTTTGACCTCAGCAACTGCAGACACTTCTGGTTTTATTACGAGCTCAGGACAGTACTGTTTATATCTTTTATCTTCCAAAGAAGATTTTGCTCTAGTTCCTGTCTAAATCTGTCTAAATCACCTCTCAGCTGCACGTGCAACCCAGCCGTTTTGTTCAGACTAATCATCCATTGGTGCATTTTTCTTCCTCACTTCTCATTTTCTTTCCACATTCTACGCCGTCTCTAGTGCCAATTTCAGCTGTTTTTCTAAGAAAGCTCATGTTCCTGACTGCAGAAGGCAGCAGGCTATACATGCAGCAGCACAGGAAGCCCAAAAGAAACTGGTATTAAGTGGCTTAAGTACAATTAACTAATCTAATTCAAGCTAAAGCACAAAAATAATTCAGTGCCCCATAATTCCACTAAACTTTCATTTCTGCTCTCCATTCCACCCAAAAATATGAAGGAAGGAGGAAGATCCCCACCAACTCCAAGTCTTGTTATTTGCTTTAAAAATAAATAAATAAATACATAAACACAACAAAGTGAAATTTACTTGCAATAACTCCACTCCGCAGAAGGAAGAGAATTCCTTCTTACTCTATGAGGCACGGAACATAGAAAGCTCCCCTAGAGAGGTAAACGCTGTTCAGTCCTAAAAGATAACCTCCCTTTTCCAAGCAGACACAACGAGTTGTGCAGTAATAAAATAAGGAAATAAAACAATATGATAATGTAAGAACATAGCAAGCATTAACCAGTACTTTACACACTGGGATGAGTAAGGGAACACACTTTTATCATTGCTTATAGTGGGGGATTGGAACTGGATGACCTTTAGGTCTCTTCCAACCCAAACCATTGCATGATTCTACACCTGACACCTGTGGCTGCATATTTTTTAATGAAGTTCCCCTTTAGATACAGCCTACATAGCTCTCACAGCTGGTTGCTAACTGACCCTCATAATCATATTCACTTCTAAAATCTAGAAATTAATCAGTTCCGTGTGATACGAGTGTCCTGAGAGCCGATCATAGCCTTCTGCAACAAGAAATTTTATAGCTGAAGTTTTATACAATTACAGAGCAAAACAGTTAAGGAAAAAAATACAGTGAAGTGTCTTGTGAAGTTAAGATAACTATTGTTCTGTCTGACGTCATCTCAGGGATTACATTAAACATCTCAGGCTGGCAAAAACAAGCTGTTGGTTTAAAAAGAGACAAGATGGACACAAGACTGTCCTTCCTCTTTGCTTACCCAATTCTCTCTTTAAAAAGTTACTGAGCCTTCATATCATCCCCATTTGCATTATTATTTTTTTTAGCACTGCTTTTAATAAAATACTGGGATTCTCATGCCACAGACCAACCACACCACAGCAGTGTGGGTCTATCCATGGCCTTTCGGTAACTCCTGGCACTGAAAAGGTTAAGGATATAGACAGACAGGCTCTCCCGTACACAGCACCATAACCATTCATGAATTTGCTACAACTTGACATCTTCCATTACTCATGTGCTCTAAATTCTGATTACAGCTAAACTGGGAAAACAAAAAAAAAAAAAAAAAAAAAAAAAAAAAAAAAAAAAAAAAAAAAACCAAAAAAACAAAACCAAAACTGCAAGATACTTCAAAGAGGAGCTTTACAAAAGCTAATAATAACCAGAGGACTCTGGTGCTCAGAGCTTCTACCGGTGTGCTCTTATGACATGAGTATTCAGGACACCCATGGAAAGCAACAAATTAGATCAACGCACCTGTAGCAAAAAGTAGACGCGTGGCCCCGTCCACTCCTCCACTCAGGTTTTTGCACTAATCTCATTAACGTTTCCAAGCATAACCCAAGAACACCTCTAACGAGCAGAACCAGCATCTGCTACAAGACATTCTCCCTCCTTCTTCGTACGTAGACAAACAGATAGAGGTATTTTTATTTCCCCCGTGCCTAGCTTGCTACTGGAGTCAGATCAAAAAAGCATTTGAATGGAATGTGAAGCTTTAGGTTATTTCCTTCTCATTGCTCACATTACCCATAAGCAAAATGTACATCTGGAAATTGACACCTACTCCCCCACCACAGGCTGCTGGGGAAAAGCACTAATTGTTCTACCATCCTGATACTGATAAATCCTGCTAATTCCCATGTTCAATTCTGTCCACTGTTGCTTCTCAGTAAGCAACCTACTATTCTGACCTTCACCTACACTGGAAGAAACAGCTCAAGTGCCCTCTAGTGTGGTTTCTGAACATCTAGTCCACGCTTTCTCCACTTCTGTGGGACTAAATGAGAGGGTCTGAATTTGGTTTGAAACATTTTGATAGGTCCATAGAATTTTATTACATAAGCCACTGTGAAATATACTTTGGAAAATTGGTGGTGATTGTGATTGCTTTGTAAAATTGCTGAACGATAGTTACGGCTAGTTTCACAGGCATATTACCTGTTTTAGCCCCAAAATGCAAAATGTACTAAACATGTCTGAATTTTACATGACCATTATATCGGCATACAAAGTGGTGCTGGTTTGGGGCTCTTTCTCTTGATATAGGAGCGTGCAGAACATCACAATTCTGGGGGAAAAAACAAAAACAAAAAGAAAAACAAAAAGAAAAACAAAAAGAAAAACAAAAAGAAAAACAAAAAGAAAAACAAAAACAAAAACAAAATGGTCTTTCTACTTACTTTTTCTGTTTCTTGTATTTCCAAGCTTTCAATATGTATCTATCAAAGTAAGTTTTAATTTTCTTTCTACTACATTTTTAGTAGCTTTTTGACCACAATAAAAATCCTCTGAAATGCTCAAGTGATTCTTACTTTTCTTTTCTAATTACTTTACTAGCTGATTCAGCCCTGACAAATTTTGGCCTTTTAAATCAGTTCACAGTCTGAATGATGAACATGCTTATATCACCTCAGAACACATGTTTCTGAAAGCTTTCGTGGCTGTGGTGCACTGGTCTTTGAAATAAGCTTCCTGTTCAAGCCAATACACACGCTTACTAGTGCTCATACCAGGAACGCTAATAGAATCAGGCCCCAAAAAGGTTTGTTTTTTCCAGACTGAAGGTAGAAATGGGAAGATTCAGGCTGTGGACTAATAACGTTGTTTCGGACCATATGGCAGAGTAGTGAAATTCTCAGAACTGACTTGAAAGAAACGCCAGATACACAAATACGTGTTCTGCTCATACCGATGGTCCATCTACTTTTATTGGTCACTGCCAGTCAATGCTTAAGGAAACATCTTGGGAATGTAAGTGTAAAAACAGGGGGAGCACTTTTCTAGTACTGGCCTGCTGGAATTTAGTAGTGTTTGTTTTAAGAAGTACAGGAAAAGAAAATTTAGAGTGAGAATAGTGGAAATAAAGGACAGGCCAAACTATTCAGCTATGGAATGATTTCAAAGGAAGAGTTATGTTATTTGGCTCGTCTTTAGACAAACAAATTTAAACACTAGAACTCGGTGTCTCAAATTCTCCTCTGCAGTTCACAGATGTTAATGAAACTCCAATACCTTTTCCCCCATTTTTCCTAACCACTTCACCCTATTCTGTTCTCTATGGCCTTTTCTATGACTTCTAAGACCTGGGAAAATGTAGAAGTCTATTTAAAACCCTGGCAACTTTCCAATCAGCAGTAGCAGCTGTGGCCAGGATCAGCAGCTCTCCTGCACAGACGTTTTCTCGTCGTACACATGCAATAGCACAGTATGATTGCATCAATGCATTTCCCTCAAATTCGCTGTTTCATGTCTTTTTATCCTTAGCGTTATATACCTTCTTCCCCCTGGACTCCTGCACACACTCCGTTTTCATGGTGTATATCTGTCTGTGTGCCAGTATGGCCTTTGCAGCAGTATTTTTCCTCGACATCATTGTGTATCTCTTTATGCACACATTTTTGGCTACCCTGTAGTCAATGTGAGTTCAGCAATAAGTGAATCCCTACACCACGGGCATTTTAACCATCTTTATAAGTCAGCTACTAATTCTGAATAAGACAATTTAGATTTAATTATCTTTGTAAAATCTGTGCTCTGGAAACTGGGAGTCTTTTGAGAAACAACCCAGTAATCCTGCAGCTGATGGTGGGATACCAACACTACTACCAAATAATTTTTAAACTTTCACTAAAACAGGCTGGATTTTTTACCTGCTTCTTTGGTTCTTAAAACATTTGCTTCATCAAAATTCCCTTTTTAAAAAAATTCTGAGCAAGTCAGGTGTGAGACTAAAGTTCCCCTTTTGTTGTGTGTGAATAGGAGTTCCCACAACATGCCTCATTCTTGTCATTTTTGTAACTATTCAGCTCTGCTTTTTTTCTTGCCTTCAGTGTCATGTCCTTGCATCAGTTTATGTATATGACTGTTATGAATAATTGCTTTCCCTTGATTCTTTCAAAGTGCCTGAAATTGGTGTGAACTGTGAAATTTTCAAGCCAGAACCAGAAATGCAATGCTCTAGCAGAGGAATTTCCTCTGTGAGGAGAAGAAAAGCCATTCTTTCACATGGCTGACCTGAGTCATACTGCTGGAAATGAAGCCATTACCATTATGTAAAACAGATTAAATAGCAGAGAAATCTTCCCCAAAATTAATAAGATAATTTACCATAATCTTGTTGAAGATTCCTTACAACAGAAATCAAAACTTCTCTTGGATAACTGAACTCCGTGTCCAAATATTCTCCTGATACACAGGCAGTTCTTCTGTGCCAAGAGAAAAATCACATTTTGTAGTAAGAGTCTATACCAAGCAACTTGGTGGTCGCCCAGATATAACACTAACCAAATGCTACTAATGCTGTAAGCTTTTTAACACCAAATACTGTTTGTCTGTTTCTTTTACAAGCTGTCTTTCTTGATTGAAAGCCATCAAACACTCAGTGAAATAGAAAGGAAAAAAAAAAAAAAACATTATCCTCTGTTGTCATTACATAGTGAACTCAAAAAAATGTCCAAACCTTCAATTTATAGCTCAAAGTAGTTCTAAGGAAGCAGAAACTTCTCTTTAAGAACTTCTGGTAGGTGCTGGGCTCCCCCATCCACCCTCATGCTGAGACATCAGCCCTGCAAGGGCTACTCGGTCCCTGCTGCTTATGGTCTTTGTTGCTGCTGGAAGGCTTTGGCCAGCAGGACGTAGATCTGAACTGGAGCCAGAACCTGTCGGTGGGAGGATGCCAGGCAATACATCGCTTGTTCCTTCTCCAGGAGCTGACCCAATATACAGAACTCACTGGTGGAACTGTTATCTCACACCATGTTACAAATCATCACTGTCCTTTACGACAGTAAAGTGAAATGCAGCAAGTATGTGGCACACCACCACTCAGTTCTCCTATTTCACATTCCAGTCTTGACACATTTTTGAAGGACCACAGAAATGTGCAGTTTAAAACCCGTCTAGTAAACTTCCTTGATCCCGAGGCATACGCTTTGAATTTAAGTAACTTTCTTTTTTTCCGTTGTCCTTTGGAACAGTTTCCTTTTCCTGCCTGGCTCAAACAATTTTCAAATCAAGACAGCAGCAACAGCACGTTCCATCCTGTGATGCAGACTCTGAGTTGGGGCCTTTGGGACCTCCATGAATGAGGTCCCAAAATGAAATTGCATGTGCCCCCAGGGCAACTGCCCCAGGGGGATTCCTGGAACAGTCAGGAATGCTTGCAAGTTCCATATCATACCCTGAATTTCTGCAGTTGAGACAGTACAGGAACCCCGTTACTTTCCAGGCAAAGAGCAGAACTGCACACTCTCCCTTAGATCACAGCACAGAGATGAACAGAGCTTTTTGTAGGCTTTTTCTAATAAACAGTCCCAGGCCACTATGAAATAAGTGACTCAGACCCTTTTCTTATGTATTAGATTTTGACTCCCTAAGGAGAAGAACAGATTTATATGGGACTAAATGAAGCTGAGCTAGGACAAGTACTCAGGCACTTGCAGTTCTGGGATCACTCCAGTAGCCCGCTCTCTGCAGAAAACCTCCACTTCCATGCTGGGCCTCACAATGACCTGATACTTGCCTCATAGACCTGTGAAAGCATCCCCAGACCCCGATAAATGAACATACAAAAGCCAAAAGGTCTGAAAAAACAGCCTTTTCATGTGTCACTGGGCATTAAAACCAGGGATCACTTGCAATACCTCAAGGCATTCAGTCTGTAAGAATGAGGATTGTAATGTCAGTCATTCTTTCACACTGAGATGTCTGTAAATATAGGAGAAAAGTACACGTGCAAATATGCCTCCACCTCTTGGTATATGTAGTCCAAGAAGAATTTGCAGAGTCCCTAAAAGACAGAGTTGAATCCCATGCTATCTTTCCCTTCTGCACTCTTCATCGGGTACTTAGGTCACGTTCTCCACCACAGCCAGTATACCATATTTGAACAATAAAATGAAGTTTTAAGGCTTGATGCCGGGGCCGTATTCTTTGCCTCACCTGAATGTTACCTGACTTTGACACTATGAGAATGTGTTTTAGGGTATTATAATTTTGGAGTACCAAGATCTCACTTTGTAATGACATGAGGATCTGTCTTTATGTAACGAGAGGTTCTATCTTTATGCTTTTTCAAACAGTACATTCAGCAAGGTTACTAGTTTGTACCTTGTGGTATTTTTAGCTTCAGAGTAAACACCAGTACACACTGATTTTTGGAGGGATAGGGTTCAGGTTGAACTGGGCATTCTTATTAGTGGTAGAAGGAATGCAAAGGCACAATTGTTTTTTAGCATGCCATGTATAAGTGAACATACCGCAAAACAAAAATAAAACATCCTCTCCTTTTCGGTCAAGGAAAAGTGTTTGCTACTTCAGACCAGCATGTTCTCCACTGCAAAGCAGCATGGTGAAGATGAAGATGGCTCCTCTTGGGATAATTACCATGAAGAAATCCGCCCCAGCTCCAGAACAGTTTCAGTTATGACGGGAAAGAACACACAGTAAGTCTCACAGGGAGAAGGAGTCTAAGGACCACATACAAAAGCTGGGACTGCAAGCAGCTTACTGGGGGAGAACAGAAAAGAAAATGAGGTATTGTTGTGTCCTCCTTCCCGTTTTGTCCATTAAGGGGAGATGCCATTAAAGGGAGACGACCTGCTCTGGTGGGAGGCGTCCCTGCCCAGGGCAGGGGAGTTGGAACTCAATGATCTTTAAGGTCCCTTCCAACCCAA
This sequence comes from Pedionomus torquatus, assembly GCA_013398155.1. Taxonomy (NCBI): domain Eukaryota; kingdom Metazoa; phylum Chordata; class Aves; order Charadriiformes; family Pedionomidae; genus Pedionomus; species Pedionomus torquatus. The sequence goes on along the minus strand of VZRU01004388.1, from coordinate 1,997 downwards.
ACCATTCTATGGTTCTATGCTAGAAATAATACCTGGACCATGCTTGCTGTAGAAATTAAGTAGTTTACAGGATTCAATGATGTTTAAACCCTGCAATGCTTTTTCTGAAAAGCAGCTTGCAGGGATAGGCCAGGATTTGAAGCACAGGAAATCCTGGGCACTCCTAAAAAGAGAAAAACAGGCCAATGCAGTTGTCGGGGGATCCAACCACAGCTCTCGACAGCCTCGTGTAAGCTTTGCAGACTGATCTGTCATGGAAGCTCCTGACGCAAAGCAAGTAAATATATTTTAAAAAATTAAAAAGCGTGAAAGGGAACAAAGGAGCAGACTATTTCCTCAGAGAGTTGGAGTAGCACAGTCCCTTCTGACCTCTTTTGTAGTCAGGGAGCAATTCCTGGGCTGTTCTGAGGCAGAGGCAGCATGGCCTGGCCCAGCATTCCAGCAATTACTCAGTGGAAATGGAAACAGCAACACAGATGCCAATGGTGTGATGCAAGTTTCATTGTCCCCGTCAGAATGGGAGTCCATTATGGTTTCTGGGCTGTTTGCTTGGGATTTAAAGTCAGTTGTTGATCCATGTAAATCACACTTTTAAGCCAGGAAATAAGATTATTTTTTTAAAGGAGCTCCTCCTTATTCCTTGGCCTGTGCTGCTCTGAAGGGCTATTTTGGACCCTGAACAGGAGCTTAGCATGCATAGAAAGAGCCCAGAAACAGGAAACCTGAACAGTCCTCTGCAGAGATAGGAAGCATGCATATGAAAGCCTTGCAGTTCATAAAGCATAGAACTGGAATCATTGTAAGTGTATGCTTGTAAAACACGTAGGAAACAACGGAACACCAGAAAAAACAATACTGCACCCTCCTAATCTCTCAATGGGCTAGCAGAGTACAATTTGGAAGGGGATGAAAAACAGAGGAAGAGTAGGTCAGACCTAAAAGGATACTAATACAATTGAGGCCAGTAGGGATACATGTAAACTGTTTTAATCCTGAAATCAGTTCAGGGATAATCTTTGTGGGATTAAAACCCTCAGGTTTTCTTCTAGTAATTGAAATCAAATAGCACTTGCTCAAGCAAGGATAGTTTCTTATCCATCTAACATTACAAAAATGATGCCATATGTTGAGCAGTATCTAAACACGTAGAGCTACAGCTGGACAACACTTCTTTCAAACGCTTCCCAGAATGCTCTGCAATGAGAAAATAACCAAAACCAAATGGTTTGCCCCAGGATCTGCATAGTTGCAAATCTAACTGCAGGGACACTTCCAACAAATACCCAGACACTCATTTCATCTAAGATGTAAGAGGGAATGAGGCTTTGATAATATAAGGCTCTTTAATCTATAAAGCAATAAAATCCATGAATTTTGAAGCTGAACATGTTCAAGATAGAAATAAAACGTCCGTCATCACAGCAACTATGATCAACTAGCACAGCTCATGAAGTAAGGTTGTAAATTGTCTGCCTGCTGCTTACTGCGCAATTCGATTATCCTAGTGACAAAAATACGAGTCCCTTTTTCAGTAATTATATTGACTTGTTACATAATCACCTATGAAGTGCAAGTATTTACCACCTTTCTCGCTTTTCTCAAAAACGGGTAGAAAACCTGGAAGCCCCAGGGCTGCTACAGTCAAGACCAGGGTGGCAGCGTCACCGAGCGGAGCCCACCAGGTGCCGGGATAGGTGTATATGTGTACATATGTACATGTGTACATGCGTACATGCGTACATGTGTATATGTGTACATATGTATATGCGTATATGTGTACATGTGTACATGCGTATATGTGTACATGTGTACATATGTACATGCGTATGTGTATATGTGTACATATGTACATGTGTACATGCGTACATGCGTACATGTGTATATGTGTACATATGTATATGCGTATATGCGTATATGTGTACATGTGTACATGCGTATATGTGTATATGTGTATATGTGTACATATGTACATGCGTACATGTGTATATGTGTACATA
>VZRU01004386.1:33896-45379 GCA_013398155.1 Pedionomus torquatus | reverse complement strand
TAAGGTCCCTTCTAACCCAAACCATTCTGTGTGGGCTGGAAACAGATTTATTTTTTAATTACGGGTTAGAATGTAGCAAAGGGGAGTAAAAAAACAACTTGGAGAGTTGTGTACGTGGGTGGTTGGCAGGTTGACAGCCAGCCTGTCTTCAGGGTGCCCCAAGGCCTGGAGGTGGTGGGAACAAGGAAGATGCCTCCATGGACTGGTTGGAGTCAGTGAAGGCTGAATGCATCTTGTCTTAACATTTGTTGCGTGTAACATTAAAGCCTAATCTCTTCCTCCCAACTAAAAGAGGGGGTTGGTTTTTTTCCTCTTTTTGTTCAGAGCAAAGAAGGTGCCGTCGGTACCGGAAAGCCTGCTGAAAAAGCGGCAGGCTTACGCGGCGATGAAAGCCAAACGTCAGAAGAAGATACTGGCCATAAAAAAGGTGAGTATTCTGTGATTCCTTGACTTGAACTGCTTGTCTGTTGCAATATGACCTGTTGCTGCCCATGGAACAGAAGTTTACAATGTTCAGGTTTACTACACTGATCTTTTTATTTTTTTTTTTCTAATGTTTTGGACTAACGTGTGCTGGGGACGGGGCACAGTAACCAGTTCTTCGCAGAGTAAGGGCAAACTGAACAGTTTTCTGTTAGATTAAAGTCAGCCTTCTACAAAGCCAGGCTGGATGGGGCTTGGAGCAACCTGGTCTGGTGAGAGGTGTCCCTGCCCAGGGCAGGGGGTTGGAACTGGGTGGTTTTTAAGGTCCCTTCCAGCTCTAACCATGCTATGATTCTGTGAAGGCAAGAAGTTACTGTCTTTTTGGGGCAATAACTTGATACATGATAATGTTTGAGATGAAGCAGTGCTGCTGTGGAACAGTTGTCCAGGTTCTCCAGAATATCACTGAGAGCAATTCCAAACTCCATGTTTTGGGTCCCTCACCAGAAAAAAAAAACATTGAGGAGCTGGAGCGGGTCCAGAGAAGGGCAACAGAGCTGGTGAGGGGTCTGGAGCACAAGTCTTGTGAGGAGCTGCTGAGNGAGCGGCTGAGGGAGCTGGGGGTGTTCAGCCTGGAGAAGAGGAGGCTGAGGGGAGACCTTCTGGCTCTCTCCAACTCCCTGAAAGGAGGGTGTAAAGAGGAGGGGATCAGTTTCTTCTCCCAAGGAACAGGTGATGGGACAAGAGGAAGAGGCCTGAAGTTGCGTGAGTGGAGGTTCAGATTGGATTTTAGCAGCGATTTTTACATGGAAAGGGTTATTGCACATTGGAATGGGCTGCCCAGGGCAGTGGTGGAGTCACCATCCCTGGAGGGATTTAAAAGCCAGGCAGACACAGTGCTTAGAGACATGAGTTAGTGATGGGTTTTGTCTGTGTTGGGTTGATGGTTGGACTAGATGATCTCAAAGGTCCCTTCCAACCCAGGCAGTCCTGTGGTTATTTATTGGCAGCGGTTGCTACTGTCTGTGTTACTTATGGGAAGCTTTAGAATATTCTTTGTTATTTATAGGTGATCCTTATGTGATAAAAGGCATCAGTTAATCTTAAAATCTCAATTCTGACTTGGTTTCAGCACCGTAAGGCGCAGCGAAAGCTCATCTATGCCAGAGCCCAAGCCTACCACAAGGAGTACAGGCACATGTACCGGCAGGAGATCCGCATGGCCAGGATGGCCCGAAAAGCTGGCAATTACTACGTTCCAGCGGAACCCAAATTGGCTTTTGTGATCAGGATAAGAGGGTAAGATTGAGTACAGATGTCAACAGTTTTGTGTGCAGAAGCACTGAAAGTGCTTCCCCTGTTAATCAACTAGAGCTTAAACATGTAAATAAAATCAAGCCTTTCACTGGCGGCTTGGGAACATGGTGACAGTGATGTTGTTTGTGCTTGATTTAAGTAGCACATTTATGTAGGTTTATTTATAGTAATAGTAATATATAGTATATATATTACTATATAACTATATATTACTATATAATAGTAATATATATATTACTATGTATTTTAATGTAGCTTATCTAATGTAGTGCTAAATAATTTTACTCTGTGTCTTTAAGGAATCCTCAATTCTGAAGAAGGCAGCAAGGCTAGAAATACACGCAGACAGTTCTGTTTCATCTTAATCTCGATAAAATTACACACCGGTGTTCCCTGACATTCAACTAAGCTTTATTTAAAGCATTTATTTAATTCTCCTTTGGTAAAATGCTTTAAAAAGCTAATAAAAGGTGTGATTGCAAGAGTTATGTTCAGGAGAGCACAACGATAGTTCTGAATTGTTTCAAGATAATACTTATTTAGGTGTTTTAATGGAAATAGATGTGCTTTAACTTGATACTGATCTATATAATAAATAACTGATGAAGATAGCTTTGTGAAATTGGTAAAATAATGATGCTTTTCATATGGAACTATCATTCCGGGGTTATTTACCTGATACTTAGCATTCCTGGGATGTAGGAATAATTAAGTCTTTCTTCCTGTGTTGTCTAGTACCAATGGCGTCAGCCCAAAGGTCCGCAAGGTGCTGCAGCTCCTTCGCCTGCGTCAGATCTTCAATGGCACCTTTGTAAAACTCAACAAAGCTTCTATCAACATGCTGCGGATTGTCGAGCCCTATATCGCGTGGGGGTGAGTGGAACGGCCGGTTTTATCAAATCGGGGTAAAAATGTTGAGTGCCTTTTGCATTCTGCTGCGCTGCATTCAGAGGTTCCCCTCGTTCTGAATGTTTATCCATCTTTTATCTGTCTGCTCCCTGCTTTGAACTGAAAACATGATTAAGGCAGCGCTTTAAAAGGCGGTACTTGCTGGCTATGATTACATTCTCATACTGGTGTTGTTGAGAACTTGGTGTGAGTAAGATCTGTTTCTCTGCTGCTTTTATAATTTGCCATTCCCCATCCCTGGAGGGGTTCAAGGCCAGGCTGGATGGGGCTTGGAGCAACCTGGTGTGGTGGGAGGTGTCCCTGCCCAGGGCAGGGGGGTTGGAACTCGATGATCTTGAAGGTCCCTTCCAACCCAGACGATTCTGTGATTGGGAGGTGCTGAAATGATCTTAAGTTGTTTGTTATGGAAGTTCCATTTGGGGACGTTAACTACTCACGTGACTTGCAAAAGCTAATAATTTTGTTTTATTTTACTTGACTGTTCCAGTTATCCCAATCTGAAGTCTGTGCATGAACTGATCTACAAGCGTGGTTATGGCAAGATCAACAAGCAGCGCATTGCTCTTACTGATAATTCCCTGATTCAGAAGTGCCTTGGTAAATACTGCTTCACTGGACAGTTATATGTTTGTCTCTGGAGGATAGTAGTGATTGCTTAATAATTTCTACTTCTGCCTTGATAGCTTAATACAAAGCAGCTGGAAGTAACTTTCATTATAAAGCATTGAACACCAGTGTAGAGAGTCAAATTGGGGTGTTTTAAAATGTCAATTTAAATGTAAATTCCTTGAGCTTTCAGAGGTCAGTAGTTTTTTCAGTAATGACAAGGTGCTTCAACGAGAAAGAAGCTTATCATACGTAGTTTTAGAATTTTCTAGCTAGTAAAAGGTGTTAGTGTATTTAGTAAAACCAAATCGTGGTGGTCGGCTGTTGGGAAATAGCATGGTGCTTCTGGAAGAGGCTTCTCCTTTTCCAGTCAGAACAGCATAAATACAGTGAATTTCCCTGAGCTACACAAAAGTTGGTTTTAAGCATATTTAGCCTAGCTTTTCTTTGAAGAACACAGTCTATTTCTTACAATTCACTAAGTGAAGTTTGTTCTTTGGTGTTCTTTATTGCTGGCTTCAAATACTCAGCTGTCGAAACCGATGCCTCTCACCTAACGTAACAACTAAATACTGACGAATTACCTGCAGCTGACCCATTTTAATAGAAAATTACATTGTCCTTAGGTGTTCAAGGCCAGGCTGGATGGGGCTTGGAGCACCCTGGTGTGGTGGGAGGTGTCCCTGCCCAGGGCAGGGGGGTTGGAACTGGATGATCTCTGAGGTCCCTTCCATCTCTAACCATTCTATGATTCTATGACAGTTATTGGCTGTCATGACACAATGGCTGCTTTCTGGCTTCCTGCAGTTAATGAAAATTAGTGGGTGTGGCAATCATAATGTGATAATTTTTAGTTTCTCATTGGCCAGTGCCTCTGCAGCCCTTCTGAAAATGACGTTGCTGCCTTTTAGGAAAGCTTGGCATCATCTGCATGGAGGACGTGATCCATGAGATTTACACCGTTGGCAAAAACTTCAAAGTTGTCAACAACTTCCTCTGGCCCTTCAAGTTGTCCTCTCCTCGGGGCGGGATGAAGAAGAAGACGATCCACTTCGTGGAAGGTGGGGACGCCGGAAACAGAGAAGATCAGATCAACAGGCTCATCAGGAGAATGAATTGATGGTGAGATATTACCGGCGGTTAATTTGTGCTGCTGTGTCTCTGCTGTGGAGGCTGCTGCTCTTACTGGTTGAAACTGATGTTTAATACATGTTTACTCCTGCTTGGATGGTGTCTACAGGATAAAGTTACTCAGGCAATACAGTGTTCTGGTCTTATTTTTAAAGTTTTACTAAAGCTTAAACATTTGTGAAGAGATCTTAATCACAGCTAATCAGTTTAGGAAGTATAAACACTACCAATAACTTATTTTTCATTTACCAATAACTTGCTTTAAAACCTTATTTGGGTTTTGCGATGGGAAGACTTGAGATCTAGGCTAAAATTTTTAGCCCTTATAAAGGAATTCTTAATATAATCAAGGTCTTGTGATAGCAATTTCAGTGTTTTGGGTTTTTTGAAATTATCTGATTTCTGCTATAAAAGCCTATTGAGGAATGGGAGAAATGAAATGATCAATTTAGACCATTAACGTGACCAGGATGGTAATTCCAAAAGACTTACTTGCCTGTTTGAATAGTCCATCCTTTAGAGACGGGAAACTTCATCAAGGCTTAAAGCAGTTAGACAGCTGAGCACTGAAGTTAGTATTTAGTTCAAACAATCTGTCTTACCATCTATCTTAGTACTCTGCCAGTCCTGCTTTGAGGGGGAGTCACTGCCAGCCAAAGCCAGAACTGTTTTTTCAGAGTTTTCGTGCCTCCCACTGCGTTTCCCACCTTTTTCTCACACTAAACTACCACTGGCATTGCCCATATCTTCTTTGCAATCAAGGATAAAAAGCCTTTTTACCAATGACAAACGTATTGGAATTAAAGAAAACTTTATTGTGTTAGGGTGCTTGGAGAGAATCCAGGTAAAGACCCATTTTTCGCCGAGTGATACTGGGTTGGAAGGGACCTCTGGAGATTGTCCAGTCCAACCCCCTGCCAGAGCAGGGTCACCCAGAGCAGGTCCCACAGGAAGGGAGGGTCTCAGAGATGGAGACTCCACCACCTCTCTGGGCAGCCTCTTCCAGGGTTCCGCCACTCTCAAAGAAGTTCCTCCTCATGTTGAGATGGAGCTTCTTATGTTCCAGTTTGTGCCCTTTCCCTCTTGTCCTGTCCCTGGGCACCACTGAAGAAAGCCTGGCCCCATCCTCCTGACACCCACCCTTGAAGTATTTCTAGGTGTTGATCAGATCCCCCCTCAGTCTTCTCCAGCCTTAAAAAGGCGTAAGTCCCTTAGCCTTTCCTCACCAGAGAGATGTTCTAGACCCCTGATTCTTCACATTGATTCCTCCAAAGACAGGAAGGTTGGTTTTGTTGGTTTGATTTGATTTTTTGTTGGCTTTTTTGATTCAGTTTTGGTTTGTTTTAATTGTGATGGTTTGTTTTTAGCTTTTCTGCTTTTTTTTTTTCCTTTTCTTTTTTTTTTTAAAGGGATCAGCCGTGCAGTTTACATAGGAATTCCTAACTTTTTTAGAAAGTTGATTCATAAAAAAATAGTGATTAGTGATATGACTTCACAGCTTAAAGCAGGTGTGATTGCTGTTCGAATGAGTTCTCAGAAATTAAACTTTGTGGAGGGAGGGAAGTCTTTTTTCCTAAACCTTGTAAAAATGTGTTTATACCCAACAAGTAAGTTGAGCCCATTGAGATTTGCTCTCTGTCTGAGGAGCCAAAGGAAACCTGTGAGGGACCTTTCTGTTTGACAGATGGCTTTTTTGGGTTTTTTCCTCGGAGCTTTGTTGTAGGCTTTTCTTTCTGGGTTTCTGCTCCCCCTAATTTCTTGCATGTTGCTTTGCTGTCTCCGCCTGTGAGGCAGCAGAGTTTTAGAGCCCTGTTCGGGACAGCTGAAAAACGTGTGCTTTGGGGAAAGAGTTGCATGTTGGGGACAGTATCCTCCTAAAGCTTTTTAGCTCATCTGTGGGGAAAAGGGGGTTAATTTCCAGAAACAAGAGTGCCTGGGGTGATGTTATGTTCCTCACACTAATATTCTTGTAGAAATGTTGCTGCTGGTGGCACAAATTATCACAAGTTCAGGCCTGGCAGATGTTTCCCTTAAGTTAGAGCATGAGGCTTGGTAACCAAGGAGAAACAGAACTACTTTTGCTTTATGCTCCGGTCTGGTTTCTGAGCCTTCCTGCAGGAGGGAAGCTTCTAGTTCCCTAGAAGTGGCTGTAAATGCCTGTGAGGAGTGGTATATTGACACAGAAACGAGAGGTATCCAGCTGCTTGCTCCTGTTTTTCATGGGACTTGTAGCATCCCCTGTGACATAGCAGACACATCAGGGCTTTACTCCCATCTGCCAGTTTAAGAAGTGACCTCAGTGGTTCTTCTTCTATGCTTAGAAGCAGTTAATTATTCTGCTTGGACTGTGGACAAACCTCTGGTATAAAGCTGAAATAACCGATTGTTCTCATCTCCTGCACTTTCTGTTCCTGCTCTTTTCCTGCTGTTCTGAATAGAGTGCTTGGTTAAAAGACAGTTAACCTCCAGAGGGAAAAATCGAAGAACATTGTAGTTTCTGCTCCACTAGAGCAGTAGGTGCAGATGAGATATTGGCACTGCTCTCGAGTGCTGCCATTCTGAAGGACCATGCACCCGAAGATGAGTATATCTCTACGGTTGTCTATATCTAAATGGTTTTCTGCTATTTGTCTTTATTATTACTTAAGTGGTAGTCTCAAAGGAATTTTGAAAAAATAAAGGCTTCCAGTACCGATTCCTTCATGGAGATTGGGGGCAAAGAGCACAGTACTTGGTGCTGAATTTTGACATTTCAGAATTGGCAAGGTACTGAATTTCATTAGCTCTGAAACAAACTTCACAGGAACTGGTCTCCAGTCTTTTTGCTTTCCTTTTTGTAAACAGTCCCTGATATGTGCTGAAAAGAGAGTTACTGCAGCAAGGGGTAGAGTACACACACTGGCTCAGTATGTATCCAAATACCAAGTTTCCTCTGAAAGTTCCTTCTTTTAGGCAAATGGGAAAGGTGGTACCAATCGTTCAAGGTGGAAACGTTTATCGTGTTGGTTCTGGCACTTAAAATCTGTGTTTTGAGTGAAGAGATGTTAATATAGAAGTTAGTTATTGCAGAATCACAGAATTTTCACGGTTGGAAAGGACCTCTGAGATCATAAAGTCTAACTACACACAGAAACACAACCCACTCCCTACAGTCTCTGCCACTGGAGCATGCCCTGAAGTGCCACATCTACTCGTTTCTTAAATACCACCAGGGATGGTGACTCCACCTCCTTGGACAGGCTGTTCCAGTGCCTGACCACTCTCAGTGAACTCATTCTTCCAAATATCTAATCTGAACCTCCCCTGACACAACTTCAGACCGTTTCCTCTGGTCCTGTCATCATTCCCTTGGGATAAGAGCCCAACACCCACCTCTCTACACCCTTCTTTCAGGGAGCTGTAGAGGTCAAGGAGGTCTCCCCTCAGCCTCCTCTTCTCCAAACTCAACATGCCCAGTTCCCTCAGCCTCTCTTCACAGGACTTGTTCTCCAGACCCCTCCCCAGCTTGGTGGCTCTCCTCTGGACACGCTCCAGCCCCTCAGTGTCCCTCATGTAGTGAGGGGCCCAGAACTGGGCAGGGACACAGCACTGGAGGGGAGGCCTCACCAGTGCCCAGGACAGAGGCACCATCACTTCCTATTGTGTGCAAGGCTGTTGAAGTCTTAAATCCAGTGACATAAAATATTAGTATGTTCATCCGAAATTCTAAACTATAGGACTGTATTCATACTTTGAGTGGCCAAAGTAGTTCCAGATCTACTTGTGTCTAACTACTTTTCTTTCTCTCTCTTTTCCCTTTCAGATTCAGATGCCCAGCTGCAGTCTTTCAAACTCTGGTCGGGTAATAAAACCGTCTTGCACAAAACAGTGTGTCATCTCGATTGGTTTCTTTTTCTGGTCCTCTTGTGTGGCGACGGCGGCGGTTCTCCAGTTAACTGTGGAGTAACCCGTTCCAAAGAGCTGTGTGCAGTGTGAAGTAGCAGCACGTAGAGAAGACTCTTTCACCTTGGAGTTGCTGAGGAAGAAAGCTGGGAGAAGATGTGGGAGGATTCCTGCAGGAGTTAATCCTAGCAGGGTTAACTCCTGCTGATTCCTCCAGAGTTAGCTTCTGAGTGGCAGCAAAGCAACAAAGGGTGACTCTTTAAATATCATTGACATTGATTCTCCATTTTCTTTTTTCCCCCAATTTGTGCAAAAGCTGTGGCTGCCCCATCCCTGGAGGGGTTCAAGGCCAGGCTGGATGGGGCTTGGAGCAACCTGGTGTGGTGGGAGGTGTCCCTGCCCAGTGCCAGGGGGGTTGGAACTCGATCTTGAAGGTCTTGAAGGTCTGGGCAACCTCTTCCAGTGTCTCACCATCTGCATGGCAAAGAATTTCTTTCAAGTATCTCATCTAAATCTCCCCTCTTCCAATTTAAAACCCTTCCCTCTTGTCCTGTCACTCCACTCCCTGACCAAGAGTCCCTCTCCAGCTCTCCTGGAGCTCCCTTCANAGAATCCCCTCCCTGTCCCTGCTGGTCACGCTGCTTTTGCTGCAGCCCAGGCTGGGGTTGGCTTTCTGGGCTGCCAGCACACACTGCCAGCTCGTGTTGAGCTTCTCATCCAGGAGCACTCTCCAGTCCTTCTCCTCAGGGCTGCTCTCCAGCCATTCTCTGCCCAGCCTGTATTTGTGCCTGGGATTGCCCTGTCCCAGGTGCAGGACCCTGCCCTTGGCTTGGTTGAACTTCAGGCGATGTGTTCGTATTCTGAGGTGCGCTCTCAGATAACAGCTGCGGGATGTTAATACCTGCTCTGGGAGCCAACACCGAAGCCTGTTTGAGCTGGTAATCCCTCGTTACGGGTCACCTTCTCTATCAGCATCACTTTCAGGATTTTCGGTCTTGCTCTTCAGGCATGTCCCCTCGTAGGCGATTGCAAGAAGCATCTCGTGATCCGATAGCCGGGGTCAGAACTGGCTCTGGAAGTGAGGCACGGTCCACTTCCTCGAGATGTGAGTACATTCTGAAGCGTTTATGAGGTAATCCGAGTTAAAAATGTAGCTGATGAATACAATCCGTCGGTCCCTAACCAATAAATAACGCGGTTCCTTTGTCTGTGATAAAGTTCAGGGTTTTTTTGCAAAACGTGCGGTTATTTTCTCGCTGTCCGTAACCGCCAGCTGCTGACACGCGCTGGAATAAAACCTCTGTAAACTCTTATCCTCTTGCCCAATGACCAAAATCTCCCTTTTTTTTTTTTTTTCCTTTTCCCCTTCCCTCAGAACCGAAGCCAGAAGCTTTACCTAACAGCTCTTGGAGAAGCGACGGGAGACGCTTTGAAAGTCTAACGAGGTCTCAGGCGTGCTAAGGTTTAGAGGTTTTACAGTTAATTGCTGTTCCTGGGATTTTTTTTGGGGGGGGTATTTTATTTTTTAACCCGTGTCCAGCCCGTTTCGCTATCGCCGAGTGTAAAGTCACACACATCTGGAAAAGGGGATGGGAGCCCATCCCGGGAATGGGTGTTTGGAGAGAAAGTTGGGAGACGTGATGGATGCTCGGCTGAGCTCGAACATAAAGCTCCCACTTGGCCAAATGCACTTCTTGGATGCATTAAAAAGGGAATATCAAATGGCATGGGGGAGGTAACACTACTTTTGTTCCAGTAGTGCTTGCGCCGGTGCCAAATGCAGTCTCCAGCTCTCGTGCCAAAAAATCAAGCACGTGCCTCAGACTCGGGGAGCTGAATTTACTCGGTTTAAAGGCAGACGTGGTTCTGAAATGAGTATCTACCTATAATTACCTCCGTGGAGAAAGGCCGCTTGATAATAGAGAATTCTTTGATCTACCAAAGCTGTAATAGGGTGAGGTGTCCTGACACCGAAGCCGGATAAATTTGGGCTTTGAGCAAACAACTTTAATGGCAGCTAATTACACAGCAGAACGTTTAACCAGTGGCGTGCTGGATTCTGTGTTGGTGGTCATTTTGAATTGAGGTTTGGGGGTTTNGTTGGTGGTCATTTCAAATTGAGGTTTGGGGTTTTTTTTTATTTATTTTATTTTTATTTTATTTTTTTTAATTTCTTTTAAAGCGCGTGCTCTACCTGTAAGAGATTTGTTGAGGGCAGTCTCAGGACCTCTGTTCCTCAGCAGAAGTTACTCTCTTCAGATGCTCCAGGGATGCAATTTAAGAGCCTCTCTTTTAAATTGAAATTTTAAATTTCACCCAAAGTGAAATCCTGAAAGGTGTCGGTGGATGTCAGTGTGTTTCACGAGGGAACGTGGACTAATGCAGCTCCCAAAGGGGTACATCACCTAAACCTTTAGCAGAGAGAATGCTCAGGAGAGGGGTGGTAGGACTTGGCACACCTTTTATGGGCTCTGCTGGAATCTTGATCGCCCAGCTCTTCCCTGAGGAGCAGGACCTGTGTGGTTTTTAGAGAATTAATCGGGGTTTGCTCTCAGTTCTGAGTCCCCGGCAAGTGAAGTGGTGTCCCAGCTTCGTGGTTTGCTGACAGCCAGGAAGCTGGATGTGTGTCTTTCTGTTCAAACCGTTGCTTCCATCTCTCCTTTCCACAGAGCTGCAGGTGAGAAAATCTTCTGCTCCTCACAGAAGCTGTGCCCAAGTCTAAGGCAGGGAGAAGATCCCGGTTTTAGCTTGGATTAGGAAACTGCAGAGCAGATGGGGATAGGAACCCAAAAACAGTTAAGCTTCGAAGCAAAGAGAATTATTACAGAATCCCAGAATGCTGTGGGGTTGGAAGGGACCTCTGGAGACCTCCAGTCCAACCCCCTGCCAGAGCAGGGTCACCCAGAGCAGGTCCAACAGGAAGGTGTCCAGGTGGGTTTGAATGTCTCCAGAGATGGAGACTCCACCACCTCTGGGCAGCCTCCTCCAGGGCTCTGCCAACCTGAAAGTGAAAGAGTTCCTCCTCAGGTTTAGATGCAACTTCTTATGTTCCAGTTTGTGCCCATTCTTTCTAGTCCTGTCACTGGGCACCACTGAAAAAAGCCTGGCCCCATCCTCCTGACACCCACCCTTGAAGTATTTCTATGTGTTGATCAGATCCCCCCTCAGCCTTCTCTTCTCCAGACTAAAAAGACCCAAGTCCCTCATCCTTTCCT
>VZRU01004386.1:0-33300 GCA_013398155.1 Pedionomus torquatus | reverse complement strand
TGTGCCAATCCTAATGTTATAATTTCAGTGACTTTTTTTTAACCTGGTCTTTTTTTTTAATTTGCTTTTCCCTCCTCCTACTGAAATATATTTTGGGGAAAGGGGAAAGAAAAATGGGGTGAGGCTTTTCTTTGTACAAATGGTCTAACATAGGCTCACACATCCCCTCTGGGGGGAAAGCTCTCAGGGTTGAAAGCAGCATAAAAAGAGGGTGACAGTTCAGTTGGTTTAAGTTAGGCGTAGGAAATATTAATTATTATGTGTTAGGAAGCAATTAAGCTAATTATGTTGTATTGTCTAGCTGTAGAACACTCTTTGCTCTGGGAGACTGGAGGAGCCAGGATGTAGACTTTGCATTTATTTGTGTCCCCGAGTGTTGAAGGTGAGGGGGGGTTCTGCTCTGGCGTGGGCTGACTGGGAGATGACGTTGCTTTTGTTGTTGTCCTGGGCTGGTGTCAACGGTGGCGTTGCCAGTCTAGAGCCTGGTGGTTCTTTGAGGCTTCTGCGTCATCTTTGATGTTCCCCTTCTCATGGCTACCTCTGGAACTGTCGCTCTTGGAGAAGTGTTTTGAGGACATGGAGCTCGGGAGACAAAAGTCTTAGGAAAAGAAAACAACCCAACAACCCCCAACACTCCTTTAATCCTTTATTTGCTTTTACTTTACTGTATAAAGCTAAACTTTAGCTGGCTCGATCTAGAAAGAAGTGAATGACTGCAGGGAATATGTATTTTTAGCAGTACTTCCAGGCTGCCTTGTTTCCCGTACCTTATGAAGAAGGACCCAGTTGAGTGCCTTCCAGCCTCTGTCCTAACCTCTGGCTTCCTGCTGTCACAGAATCACAGAATGGTGGGGGTTGGAAGGTTCCTCTGGAGATCATCCCCTCCAACCCCTGCCAGAGCAGGGTCACCCAGAGCAGGTCCCACAGGAACGTGTCCAGGGGGGGTTGAATGTCTCCAGAGATGGAGACTCCACCACCTCTCTGGGCAGCCTCTGCCAGGGCTCTGCCACCCTCACAGGGAAGAAGTTCCTCCTCATGTTGAGATGGAACTTCCAGTCTTCAAGTTTGTGCCTATTTCCCTTTGTCCTCACCACATTTGTTTCTGCTCTCTGGGATTCCATTCCCTGGCTTTACCAAACGAAGGCTGAACGTTTCTAACTGCTCTTCTGCAGCTTATATTTCTGATTTCTAGCCTTTGCGTGATGGCGTTTTCTTTAGCAGACCTGGATGTATTTTCACCGCTGACATCAGCGCCGTGCGTTTCCTTCTGGTGGGTGAGCAGACCTACCCAGACTGTTCAATTCACAGAATCAGAGTTGGCCGGGACCTCTAGAGATCACCCCGTCCCACTCCCCTGCTGAAGCAGGGTTGCCCAGAGCACATCCCTCAGGGCTGCATCCAGGTGGGGCTGGAAGGTCTCCAGAGAAGGGGACTCCACACCCTCCCTGGGCAGCCTCTGCCAGGGCTCTGCCACCCTCACCCCAAAGAAGCTTTTCCTCGTATTCGAATAGAAGTTCCTTTGTTCCAGTTTGTGATTCTTCTCTAACATCAGTCCCTGACTCCGGTTTTAAGAGGTACCTGCAAGTGTGGTAGATAGTCTGTTGCCTTTTGAGTGGTTTAGTCTCACACACTTAGAATCATAGAATGGTTGGAGAACCTTAAAGATCACCCAGTTCCAACCCCCCTGCCCTGGGCAGGGACACCTCCCACCACACCAGGTTGCTCCAAGCCCCATCCAGCCTGGCCTTGAACCCCTCCAGGGATGGGGCAGCCACAGCTTCTCTGGGCAACCTCTTCCAGTGCCTCACCACTCTCACAGCAAAGAATTTCTTCCTGAGATCTCATCTAAATCTCCCCTCTTTCAATTTAAAACCATTCTGCTATGGCTCCACTCCCTGACAAAGAGTCCCTCCCAGTCTCTCCTGTAAGCTGCCTTCAGATACTGGAAGGCTGCTATAACTTACCTGGGAAGAAGTTGTCTTTGTGTACTCAGTAATCTCAGATGGGTTCAAATTCACAAATTGCAGCAAAAATAGCCTACTCTTTTTAGAAACTGAGTTTTTCTGAGTGATGGCTGTGCTTTCTTTTGAACTCAGCGGGTACATATGGTCTGAGTTACCCCACTGGCTCGACTATCTTTTGGTCTATAGACATCTATTGTGGATGTTAAATAAATTTAGACTTGTTATAAACACAGAGATTCTTTGTCCTGCCAAAAAGTTCATTACTCTGGACAGGCACAGTAGGAGGATTTTAGGAGATGGTTTTGGCTCCTGTAGCCCTGCAGGATCGGGCTTGTAGGTACTCTTTAAAGTCCAGTGCAGGTACCTCTCTGCAAAGGGAACTGGGTCTGGAGCCAGGTCTGAACCAGCAGAGGTATCAACTGGAACGAGGAGTGGCTGGACCACTAGAGGGGCAATATGTTGGACCACTCCCTCTGAGGTCTGCTCTTCTTCATGTATTCATAGAGCCATAGAATTGTTGAGGTTGGAAGGGTTCTTTGAGATCCTGAAGTCCAACCGTCAACCCAACGCTGACAAAAGCCATCACTAAACCGTGTCTCTAAGCACTGTGTCTGCCCGGCTTTAAAATACCTTCAGGGATGGTGACTCCACCACATCCCTGGGCAGCCTGTTCCAATACACAATAAATCTTTCAGTGAAGAAATTTTTCATAAGCCTAAATTTTTCCATCCTAAACCTCCCCTGGCGCAACTTTAGGCCGTTTCCTCTTGTCCTGCCTGTTCTTTGGGAGATGAGACCGACCCAACCTCTCATTCAAATGAGCAAGGCCCTCTTTCAAAAGTTGTTCACAGCTTGTGGGTTGGGTTTTTGGTTTTTTGTTTTTGGTTTTTTTTTTTTTTTTTGTATTTAAATTAGCTTCTCTTACAGTTTTTACCCCTGAGTTCTGTGAAAATTGAAGTTGTGAAAAACCAGGGAATGAGAAGGCAGAAACGCTGTAATTTCTATCCCTCCTTTTCACCCAACCCGTTGATTTTCCGCTGCCTCATCTGGGTTAGTCATCACTTGTGGTGGAGCAGCAAGCCAAGACCTAAGATATGTTTTTGGACTTTCCATCCTGGAAGCTGCACTAGCACTTTCTGGAAGACTGTTGTTGGACTGAGGAAACTATAAACTGAGATGAACGGAGCTTGTAAATTAAGCGATGCCACATGGGTGTAATCTTTAAGATAAAATCTCCGTGAAGCATGTTATACTAAAAACATTGAAGCATAGTTAGATTTAAGCATCCTTTTTGTTAAATGCCTGCTCTGCTGTTGATTTCGCTTGTTCCCTTGTCTCTTTCTTTTCTTAGGAATTAGGTCCCACAAAACATCCCTGCTTGAGCAGAAGGGGCTATTTCTGCCTGAGTTATGAATTTTGGAATGCAAATTTTGATCATAATATTTAGGTTTTTACTATGTTTTTGACCTGAGTGTTCCTGAACCAAGATTTTGAAATGGGAATAAACTTTTCTAAACTTTTGCTCAGAAGCTTTTGCTCAGCAGCTTTTGCTCAGCCTGGAGAAGAGAAGGCTCCAGGGAGACCTTAGAGCAGCCTTCCAGGATCTGAAGGGAGCTCCAGGAGAGCTGGAGAGGGACTCTTGGTCAGGGAGGGGAGTGATAGGACAAGGGGGAATGGTTTTAAACTGGAAGAGGGGAGATTTAGATTGGATATTAGGAAGAACTTCTTTGCTGTGAGGGTGGTGAGGCACTGGAAGAGGTTGCCCAGAGAAGCTGTGGCTGCCCCATCCCTGGAGGGGTTCAAGGCCAGGCTGGATGGGGCTTAGAGCAACCTGGTGTGGTGGGAGGTGTCCCTGCCCAGGGCAGGGGGGTTGGAACTGGATGATCATTAGAGTCCCTTCCAACCCAAACCATTCTTTGATTCTTTAAGCCGAGTTTTTCAAATGAAGATAGGCTTTTTTTTCAATGATAAGCTGAAAAAAATAGTAAAGATACTCAATTTTTATTCCTATTTTTTTAAATGACGTGTTTTAACAGTATAGATAAATGTGGGTGGGTAACAGTTTTTCTGCATGGGAAAGTGAAGGAAATCTGTAGGGAAAGGTCTGTGTATCCCTGAAGATAAGCAGGACTTTTCTCCAGCTGGGAACCGGGAGGATGAAATTCTCCCTCCACAGATTATTTTTCCCAAGGACTCCTGTTACTGAACCATCTGCAATGTCTCCTCTTAACGTGCTGACCTTAAACCTGAGTGTTTGTGGTACAGAAGTACTATGAGAAGCCTCTGTGTCTCTAAAACCTTCAGGATCCCATCAAGATGCCAAAGTCAATGGCGCTGACAACATCATGAGACAGAAAGGCTCCTCCTGCAGTAACACGCTGTGGAGATGTTCCTCCTGGTAACACCCCTGTGCAAAACTTCACATCGCTGAAGGCTACAAAGAGGCAATTGTTCTAGTGTGTCGAAACTGCCCTTTTTCAAGTAATTGCGCTTACACTAAGATCCAACAATACTACTGTTAGTTACGTGACATTTCATTGGAATGGTGTCCAAGGCAGACTTTGGATGGGAAGAGAAAATAGCTCCCAGTCCAAAAGCTGCCCATTATCTGGGGGGATCCATCTCTTCTCCCAAGAAACAGCTGATGGGACGAGAGGAAACAGCCTCAAGTTGTGCCAGGGGAGGTTCAGATTGGATATTAGGAACAATTTTTCCACCAAAAGGACTATTAAGCATTGAAAGAGGCTTCCCAGGTGGAGTCACCATCCCTGGAGGCGTTTAAATGCTGGGCAGACATAGTGTTGAGAGACATGGCTTAGTGATGGGTTTTTGTCAGAGTTGGGTTGATGGCTGGACTCGAGGATTTGCAAGGTCCCTTCCAACCCAGTCAATTCTATGACTCTATGATCCAGCTGGAGCCTTCACAAGGCTTCAATGTTTTTTTGGGTGCTGCTGAATGTCTGTGAAGTTGGATGTATCAAAGCAAGTGTCAAGCTTTAACCTCCGCAGAAAGTTGTGGTCATTTTCTGAAGGTTCACTTTGTCAAAAGGAGCCCCTTTTAAGCACGCACGTTTCGTGGGGTCCGCACTCTAGAAACAGCTGGGAAAGACAGAGCACGTGGTTTTGAGCCAGTAGTAATCAAAGCATTAAAAATAATTGTAGGTACTCAACCTCCCCCTACCTACTGGTCTCTTACAAAAGCTTGGAGGGAGACGGCAGATGACTGCCACAGTCATTTTGTAAATTAATCTCTAGATGGAGCCAAAACAGATCAAATGTTTTGCAGACGAAGAGATGACCCTAAGATTTTCTACGGAAGAGATGAGAAAACATCTAATTCCGTAACAGACCTTTATATCCACCTGGAAATCACCGAGCTTCCTTACTTATTCTTTTTTGTTTTTTAGGGTTTAAAGCCTAAATAGTTGCAGTTCTTGTAGTCTATAGGCTCAACAATTGCCCATCAGGGCGTTTGATTCCATGGCTAATGGAATGTTAATTAAATCGTTAATGGCTAATGGAATGTTAGAATCCATTATCTCAGCCTAAATCTGCACCTGTGCATCCATTACATACACAAAATCAGTGCAATAATCTTATGGTGCATCCTCCAATATTTGTCTGAACATTAATGATTTCCTGAACTGTCAGTGTTGGCAAGTGCCAGCCACACACGTGCCCTTCCAGTGCTGCATTTCTGGGATGAGGTTTGATTTGCCAGCCATTTACTGGTTTGGAGAAGCACTTGCCAGCCGTGTTATACCCACAGGAGCAAGAATCCCAGCACCGCTGTTGCCTGAAGTGCTTATTGATCATTTGGGATAGACTAGTGCTTGAAACCCTACTTTTCCTGGAGAAAAGAAATAACAGAGAGCAAATATAGCACAGAGTAAAAATAGCCCTTGATTAGTTTGAGATGCTGCTCTTAATTATTTCGTTAATGTAGACCATATCATAAAAAAGAGAGTAGTTGTTTTTGCTTTCATTTTCCCCTCATACAAACTTATAGATGCATAAAATGGTTAGAGTTGGAAGGGACCTCAGAGATCATCCAGTTCCAACCCCCCTGCCCTGGGCAGGGACACCTCCCACCACACCAGGTTGCTCCAAGCCCCATCCAGCCTGGCCTTGAACCCCTCCAGGGATGGGGCAGCCACAGCTTCTCTGGGCAACCTGGGCCAGGGTCTCACCACCCACACAGCAAAGAATTTCTTCCTAATATCTAATCTAAATCTCCTCTCTTTCAATTTAAAACAGTTCCCCCGGTCCTATCACTCCACTCCCTGACCAAGAGTCCCTCTCCAGCTCTTCTGGAGCTCCCTTCAGATCCTGGAAGGCTGCTCCAAGGTCTCCCCGGAGCCTTCTCTTCTCCAGGCTGAACAGCCCCAGCTCCCTCAGCCTGTCCTCACAGCAGAGCTGCTCCAGCCCTCTGAGCATCTTGGTGGCCCTCGGCTGGACACGTTCCAACAGTTCCATGTCCCTTCTCTGTTGAGGACTCCAGAACTATAGAAACCTGTGGTTTTGCAAACTCACAATGGTAACTTACTGCTGCATCTGGAAGGGTAGGGAAGCATCGATGTTAATACTGATCAAATTAAAACCAAGTTTATGAGCTATCAAGATCCTTTTTGGCACAGAATCTCCTCTGTCCTGATGTCTCACTGGAGCTGAAGGTTGCTGCGCTGTAGAACACCACCCTTCCAGCCAATCCTGCTAGAAAATGGAATGAGAGTGTGAGTTTGGGTTGTATTGTGTTGAGACAGAGAGAAAACTACGGCTCTGAGAAAGGGAGCTTTCTTCACTGTCCCAGAAACAATGGCTTGGGCTCTTGCAGAGACTACAAGTAACCCTTGGTTGCTTGGTCAAAAGTCCCACATCGTTTTATTTCTGACTTCATTGCAGAAGATAATGCTTTTTTTTTTTTTTTTTTCTTTTTTTCTTTTTTTCCCAACAGCAATTCTCACATGCTGAGCAACCCAGAAAGTTTTTGCCCCAGTTAGTAGACAATACTTAATCGTAAGATGTGACTGGGAGCGTGTCCATCTCTCTGCAGACTCAGTTGCAGGGCAGGAGCTGTCTTTGCTCAGTCTGTTGCTGACGAAAGGTGTCCGTCAGACACAAAATGTGAAAGCAGTCGTGGGAACCTTGGCAAGGTCATAAAACCCCACTCTGTTTCAGTGATTTATTCTTATCCTAGTGGCCCCCAAAGAGAGAATGAGGTAAATCTGGTTAATGTGTGCAGAGAGCGCCTCTGCCATTATCTGCTGTTGACTGTGGATGTAACTGCACTGGATGCCATGGCAGCTCTAGTTCGGCCAGGATATTCCTCTCTGATCCCTGGCAAAGCACCAGGAGCCAGATAAACGTCCAGAGCGAGACGTCAAATGGTAGAACTTTATCTCCAGCCTCAGAGCAACAATGAAATGTGATTTATGTGAGCAGAAAATTGCTCTCCCTAGTGACAAGGTGCTAAATTTAAAGTAAATGGGAACTTGGATCACTAATAGAAAGGAATTGTGGAGAAAAAAAATGAATAGGTTGGAAAGAAGCTCTTGAAGTCAATCACCTGCTCAAAGTACAGTAACTTAAAAGTTAGGTCAGGCTGCTCAGAGCCTTGTCCCTTGAGTTGTGAGATTCTCCAGGGATGGAGATGCTTCAGCCCTTCTCCAAGATAAGCAATTGCTCTCATGTAACTAGTTTTCCCTCTTGCAGCTTATGGCAGTTGCCCCTTGTTGCTTTTGCTGTGCACCTTCATGATGATGGAGTGTGGTTCCATCTTCTCTCTAACCTCCATTTAGGTATTTCAAGATTGCAATTAGAGTCCCCTATCTCTTCTCCTTTGGCCTTTTTTCCCTTCTCCAGGCTAAACAAATCCAGTTCCTTCAGTCTCTCACCATGTGCCATCTCCCTGGAATACCTTAGTAGCCCACTAGATTTTCAGTTTTGTTGACATACGTCTTGGGAGGCCCCGAACTGGACATGGTACTCCAAATGTAGCTTCACCAGTGGGAGGCTGAGAGAAATAATCCATTTCTCCAGTCTACTTGCTGTGTTTTAGTTAACACAGGTCAGTATGCAGTTAGCTTTCACCGCTGCAAGGACACATTGGTGGGCTTATGTCCACCCAGACCCTCACATCTTTCTCTGAAGGAATTCTTCTTAAGTCTCAGCAGCTCCTTGTCAGAACCTCAATGTCTTTGTGGTAAGGGGCCCAAAACTGGACACAGTACTCAATTTTTGCTTTCAAAATTATCGTGTGATTTACTGCTGAAGTGTAGTGAGGGTGAGTAAGCTAAGGGGATGGTGGAAGGGAAGAGGGGTCTCAGTTCATGCTACTGTGAAGCATTAAATTCCACTGTATTTAAAAGACTGTAACTGTATGTTTTTTATTTTCCCATGGGTTTGGCTAGAGATCTCAGGCTATTGCTTGGAAAAGCCTCGAGGACTCTCAATAAGAGCAGTAGGGTCTGCAATTTTGCAGAGGAAGGGCCACGTATTACAAATACTTCAAGCAAATCAGATCCAGAATGCCTCAGATTAGACAACTCAAATGAGCAGGTACTGCTGGGGTGCATCAGGAAGAGTGTGACCAGCAGGTTAAGGGAGGTTACCCTTCCCCTCTGCTCTGCCCTGGGGAGGCCAAATCTGGAGTCCTGGGTCCAGTTCTGGACTCCATGGTTCAAGAAGCACAGGGAACTGCTCAAGAGGGTACATCAGAGGATGATGAAGGGCATGGAGCATCTCTCTGATGAGGAAAGGCTGGGCAACTTGGGTCTTTTTAGTCTGGAGAAGAGAAGACTGAGGGGGGATCTGATCAACACCTAGAAATACTTCAAGGGTGGGTGTCAGGAGGATGGGGCCAGGCTTTTTTCAGTGGAGCCCAGTGACAGGACAAGAGGGAGAGGGCACAAAATGGAACATAAGAAATACCATCTCAACATGAAGAGATACTTCTTCACTCTGAGGGTGGCAGAGCCCTGGCAGAGGCTGCCCAGAGAGGTGGTGGAGTCTCCTTCTCTGGAGACATTCAAAACCCACCTGGACACGTTCCTGTGGGACCTGCTCTGGGTGACAGGGGTTTTGGACTGGATGATCTCCAGAGGTCCCTTCCAACTCCGTATCAGTTTGTAATTCTTTTAGCAGCTCCTCATCTACAACAACAGTAAAATAACTTACTTTGTGAGACACATGCGTGCGTTGCAGTGAGGAAACCTCCTAAGAGAATTCATGGCTGTGTCTTCAGAACAATCTGTAATAAATCAGTTTGAGGGCCACACACTGAGTAACAAAAGGAAAACAGCACTGAGTTGTTGTTCTTTAAGCAAGCGTTGACCATCTGATGCACCAAAGGAGGCAAGGGTGCTGCTGAATAAAAGGCCTGTGACGATATAACGACACTGCAACTTACTCTAAGAGTCAGCAAAAAAAAAGAACACGACTTCTGTGATCCAAACTCTAGTTGTGGCAAGCTTAAGCTCAACGTAAACTTCCCAGCATAGTTATCATCGATGGGGAAAGTTTTTTGCCTTTCTGCTGAAGGCAGAGCGAGCCCGGAATGTCTCATCCCGCTCCCTCAACACACCGCACAGCAACGCCCTGCACTGTCGCCGGTTTAGCTGTCATTTCAGAGTTACAGCACTAATTGTTTAACGGCCTTCCCTGCTCACCACCATTTCCCCCGTCACTTTTCCATTCCTCCGTGCTTTAATGGCCTTAATTTATCTGAGGCAGACGATGACAGTGATGAAAGCGTCACTATTCAAAAGGAGGCAGTAAGCTCATCAGGTTTGCCAGCTGGAGGAGACCCTGGCTTTCTTGGGGGGGGTTAGTGTTCGTGGCTTTGTGTCTGTCAAACTTGGTCGCTTTTATGCGGGTGAAAGCCTGACCTTAAGCTCTTCTGCCTTCTCGACGCCTCTTTCCGAGCGGTCACATTTTCATCACCGTCATCATCTTTCTGTAACTCGCATGAATTTGAGTTCTATCTATCAAGGATGGGTGGGAAAAGGAGGTGAAGATGACAGTTAGCAATCTGTGACAGACCATACTGCAACATCATCAGCACCTCCACCAGCTGATGATCCTGATTCTGAGTCTTCACCTTCTACACCACACACACTGTCCTCTTGTATTTAAATTGTACTTAAGTCCCTGTATGCGCCTCCCTTCTATTGCACTCATTCTTATGGGGAAAAATTTGCTTTGCTGTTTACTGACTTGCTGATCACTGCGCTTTTTAGGGACACGGCTTTCATGGATGGAGGGGTAAGGTTGTACCCAGAAGGATAACTGCTGTGTGGGAGGTGTAAATAGTGCTACTCTAGTGTTTGTCACCAACCTCCTAAATTTGCCGATACAAGGAAATAAGTGAACCTTTATCACTTCAGGCAAAGTGGACCGGTTCCATTTAACCCATGAGTGAGGGCAGTTTCAGCTGCCCTGCTTGACTTTGCCAGGAGAGCAAGGAGCACGCTCACACATCTTATGTAGGAACCTGGAAAGATAGTAACCTCCAGATGGTGAGCAGTGAAAACCAAGGGCAGTACTACTAGAGCTGAAAGTCGACAACTTCTCAAGGATTTATAGGAGCGATCCTTTGAAGTCAGCCTTTTCTACCAGTAGGAAACAGAATATACTATAAAGGGAACAGAATCCCAGTTTAGATTGTGGGTTTTTTTCTTAATCATAGAATGATTTGGGTTGGAAGGGACCCTAAAGATCATCAAGTTCCACCCCACACCTCCCACCACACCAGGTTGCTCCAAGCCCCATCCAGCCTGGCCTTCAACCCCTCCAGGGATGGGGCAGTCACAGCTTCTCTGGACAACCTGGGCCAGGGTCTCACCACCCTCACAGCAAAATATTTCTTCCTAAGATCTCATCTAAATCTTCCTTCTTTCAGTTTAAAATTGTTACCCCCTCGCGGCTCCACTCCCTGATAAAGGATGGATCCATAACAGTCCAAAGACAGGAACTGAACTCATTTACTTGCTGATGTCAATTATCCAGCTACTATAATGGACATTACAAAGACTCATGAACCCAGGTTTCCTTTAGCATGCAAGACCACAGCGCTGTGGTGTCTCTGCCGCCTCCCTGTCCTATGGGATAAAGGAATAATATACATTGTAAATGTCTCTTTCTCAAACAGAGGAGTACTTTATTTTGGAACACACAAGAACAAGTAGGAAAAGCCACTTCCCATCATCTTCACGCCACATGTTCCTTGACATCTCAGAATTTGTAAACATTTTTTCCTCCTATCCATATTTACACAGGAGGAATGTAATTAGAGGTTAGGATAAAGAAGACCCTAAGCAAGCAAAACAACCCAGCAAAGTATTAGAGCTGGCTGTAGTAATTCTTGCTGTACATCTTGTTCCAAGAAACAAGAGACTGGTGTTACTGGTTCATTACTGGTGTTACACCACAGGAAGGGTGCAAGAGCAACAAGAGATCTTGGGCTGATGTTTTCCATGACAATGTTTTGCTTGAGGTAGTCTTTCAAGCAGTCAGGTCTTACTGCAAGATTTCATCTATTACTGGTGAGAAAGAAAAGAGAACACCCACAGACGCTCTCTTCTGGGAAGTGGGCAAAATGATGGTCTGGTTTTCTTCCAGCAAATAAACTAACAGCAGCTAAATTTCAGTCTACTGTAGAGATTTCTCACAGGCAGATTCTCCCTCAGTGGAATCAGGTTAACTCATTTTGCTTATTCAGTGTTTTCTTTTATAAACTGCATTACTTCACACAGGAAATATTCCTATTTACAAAATACTCCTAAAAATGGCAAACTTGACATTTTTGCAGTGAGACATACAATTACCTCTGAGTATCTAGAGTAATAAAGGCTCCATTATTTCAAATTATGAAGAGAAAAACTTAGAATCCAAGATATCCAAGAGGATGGCTATGGATAGAATGACATGATGTCTCTGAGTAGCTCCACATGGAGGTGGTTCAAGCCAAGGTGATCTTTTTAGTGTTGTCTCTGGCTTAACATTCCCACTTGAAAGTAGATGTAACAGAAGCCCTGCTGGCTCTTCCTCCTGCTCCCCAGTACTCTAGGGAAGATTTATTCCTATATTCTGGGAACCTAAAGACCAAGGGAGGTGATCACAGAGGTCTCTTATGCTGGGAACCTAAAGATGGAGGGAGACAAGCAGAGAGGTCTCTTGCAGAATGACTCTCACCTGAAAGTCCAGCAGAGTTGATGCTGAGGCTGACCTGTTAGAACACAATGGAACCAAGCAGGACTCCTGCAGAACCCTTCTGCGCTGATAGAGCCCACCCCTGTGGTGTCCTTCTCCAGCTGTTATAGAATCATAGAATTCTAGGTCTAGGTTGGAAGGGGCCTTTCAGAACATCTAGTCCAACCATCAGCCTAACTTTGATAAAAAACCACCATTAGACCATGTCTCTAAGCACGATGTCAACCTGTCTTTTAAATCCCTCTAGGGATGGTGACTCCACCACTTCCCTGGGCAGCCTGTTCCAATGCTCAATAACCCTTTCAGTGTAAAAATTTTTCCTAATATCTAATCTGAACCTTCCCTGGTGCAACTTGAGGCCATTTGCTCTTGTCCTATTGCCTGTTCCCTGGAAGAAGAGACTGATCCACCCCCACCTCTCTACAATGTCCTCTCAGGTAGAAGGAGGATGGGGCCAGTCTTTCTTCAGTGGTGTCCAGTGACAGGACAAGAGGGAACAGGCACAAACTGGAACATAAGAAGTTCCATCTAAACATGAGGAGATGTCTTTGAGGTTTGCAGAGCCTTGGAAGGGGCTGCCCAGAGATGTGGTGGAGTCTCCTTCTCTGGAGACATCCCAAACTCGCCTGGACAAGTTCCTGTGCAACCTGCTCAGGGTACACCTACTTTGGCAGGGGTTTGGAGTAGATGATCTGTGGACGTCTCTTCCAACCCCTGCAATTCTGTGATTCTTTGTGATTTTGTGAGGCCCACGCACAATATCCTGGTATTGCCCCATACTATTCTTTGCAAGAAGTGTCTTTTTATGGGAGCTCATAAAACAGATTTTACCTGGGCTATTGTATATGAACAATACTGATTGGTAGATGGAGAGGAAAAAAATGACCCTGACAGAAAATAGATATCATGGAAGAAAGTGGAAGACAGGCAACAAAAGGATAACCAGGTGGAGGTGTGTTATTTTGCTTATTTTTAAAAAAAAAAAAAAAAAAAAAAAGTAGGAGGAAAGAAACTGTGAAACAATGAGAAAGAAACGTCATATTTTAAAATCCTTTCCCCCCTATAGGATTAAAAAATTTTGCAAGTAATGTTTGATTCAAATGGAAGGCCAACAGTTCTTAAAAAAAAATTAAAATGTAAGCCTTTTTTTTTTCCAGTGAAATAGGTTTCATTGAAATCAAACTGAACTGCTCTGATCTTTAGCAGAAACCCCTTATTAGGGACACACAAGTTGATGTCTTTCTCCACACCCATGACAACCAAACCAAAGCAGTTCAGGATGGTTTGTTGTGAGGTTGTCATCTAAATACATTTTCCCCAAAGATCCTGCATCTCGGGTATTCCTTCTGTCACGTTCTAAACGTGGGAGTGAAAATTTCTTTCAGTTTTCTCCTCTTGGCATCTTTTCCTACCTGTCCTCCATAGTTTTCTCATGCTTAGTGTGGTAAAGCAAAAGTCTTAAACGGAGCTTTGAGGAATGATGTATTGGTGTCTTTCTGAAGCACTTTCACTCTCTTACTCATCCAACCAAATCTAAATGCTGCTGTCAGTTATTTATTTGGGAATAACTCAAAATAGAATGGTTTCGGTTCATGCAGCTGGCACAGATTCAGGAAAACTGATAGGCTGAACTTGATCAGATTTTTATCAGTTAAAATGCATTAAGATTTTTAAAACGTTAAAAAAAAAAAAAAGAAAGCCTAATATAGATCAAAGCAAAAGCCTATGTAATGACAAGGAAAAGTTATTTTTGGATATTCATGTATTGTCTATCAATTCTAGATTGTCCTTGTTTAGCAAAAAACAAAAGAGACATGCCAGAGCCCTTATGCATGAAGCTAGAGCTAGTGCTCCTTAAACAAAAGAATCAGCATGAGAGCTCTGAGCATATTCTAAATCAAAATCATTAAAAATGCTGCCAGAGTTTTAAATATTTATTTTAAGGCTGAATATAATTCTAGCTTTCAGAGACTCAAGACTGTTTACCAAATAAGGCCTCGAATGGCTTAGTTTTTGTGAGATAAGCCATTTATTAATTTATTTTAATGTTATTTTACAGTAATTCAATCAACCAAAACTGGGCATATTCAGAACCAATGGTTCAGAAATACATCCCTCGGTTTTTCAGATTCCAGCAAGAAAGGTAGGAACAAAATTATCTTTATTTATTTGTTTGTTTATTTTTATATATTGTCTATAATGATTACAGAATAGCAACTATTTAAATTAAAAAGCCAACAGATTTTAATGATGCCAAACCACCCAACTGGCAGCATTAAAAAATACCATTTTATGAACCAAAATCAATCTTTAAATCAAAACTGAACTCTACAAAGACTAATCCAAATAATTAATGAAAGGGCTTTTACAACAATAAACCTAAATTGGCTCTGCTGAATTGACGAAGAAAAAGTTCTAGGTGTTCAGAGCCTGGTAAAGGCTTTTTGCAGCTTGTAGCAATGGGACCAACAAGAAGAGTTTTCCAGCTTATCTCAGCTTTAATGAGATAAATATGTTCCTGGGTATTCAGGATTTTAAAGATAGTTTAAGGATAGTTCTACAATAATACTTGGATATTTGTTTCCTTGACTGTCTTAATTCAGATTTTGATTTATGCACTAAGAATTGGTCGTAGCATTAAGGATAAATAATTTCTGACCTCTCTTTGGTAAATCCATCCATATCAAATTGCAAGGAAGGATGCCGGGAAGGAGACTGTCCTCAGTAGCCATCTGATGACTTGATTGGGTGAGGATGGCTAGACAAATACCTGAAATTCAGAAAAGCCAGAGCAAAATGTTAAATAATTCAGCTACAGGAAAGAGCGGTTCTACCTCTCTAAATGAATTATATCAGAAGGAGCATCCTTCTATTGCCGCAACAAAATGATATCATGGGGCGTATGTTCAAAGATTGGTGACATATTTGAGAGTTTTGTGAGCCTGCAAAACTTCATTCTGTGAAGGTCTGTGAAGTCATACATTCAAATCACAAAGAAACATCACTGGAAAACACAAAACAGAATATATTCGACTTGGACTGGAGTATAACCTAATGCAACCGTCTGTATTTCAATTGGCATTTTGGCTCTTATCTGACACAGAGTTAGCGAAACTCAAATGTAAGAAAGAGTTCACTATGAAAACAATACAGAGAGAAGAATATGTCTTGCAATTTTAAAACCCTTTAACACCAGTTCAGCAACTCTATTCCAGTCCTCGGATTCAGACAGACAGTTCTTCAACTGCAATGGAAGAGGGGAGATTTAGATTGGATATTAGGAAGAACTTCTTTGCTGTGAGGGTGGTGAGGCACTGGAAGAGGCTGCCCAGAGAAGCTGTGGCTGCCCCATCCCTGGAGGGGTTCAAGGCCAGGCTGGATGGGGCTTGGAGCAACCTGGTGTGGTGGGAGGTGTCCCTGCCCAGGGCAGGGGGTTGGAACTGGATAGTCTTGAAGGTCCCTTCCAACTCTAACCATTTATAATTTTATGATTCTAAGCAAACAAAATTTTTGATAAGGCCTCTGAAAACAGAGTCCTGACGAGATTAAGTTGTGATGAACTGTCACAAAACAAGCACTTTTCTCATTTTAACTGAACTAGACAGAACAATTAGTTATTGGGTAGATATTGTGGGAAACGGAGTAGAGTTCATTATGTACACAACACATTGGCAGGACATCAGAAGTAAAATGACATGAGAACTCCTAGCAGTCTAGGCAAGTAGGAAAGAAAAATCCTGTCAAAGATGGATATAAGTAAAATTCAACATGTTAGAGAATTACCATATCCGCTTGGAAGATTCACCTTCTTTGAAACAAAACCAGCTGAAAGTAGATAAAAACCTTGAGATACGTGAGGCAGTTGATAAAAAATTAATACAATGCAGGTTTTTCAAATTATAAAGCCCAGGCCTGGTTAGGCAGTCAATTCCCTTTATTGGCAAAACTTTCCTCAGGCTAATTTTGAACATCATCCATAAGTATTCCATTTAAGCTGCATTGCAAGAGGAAAGAAGAATACATAAAAAAAAAAAAAAAAACAAACCTACAACTTGAACAGCTGAGTCATGATGATGCTCTCAGAGAAGGGTAGAAGGTTCATAGCTGATTTTCTTAAATATGTTTCATTGTAATAATGAGGCACAAAGAACAGATCGTGTGGACATTTATATGACAGTTGGCAACGTATCACAGCATCGTTCATGTATGATCAGCTCCATTTGCACAGTTCTATCTGTTCCATTCACTTCCATGACCTATAGATGATGACCTGAAATGGAATAAACATAGATTTTCTGCCTTTACTATAGAACAACAATTCAGGAAGCAAAACGTGACTTCCCTGCTGGGCAAGACCTAATGATTTATTCACCAGAATTCCTTCCTTTGATAGTAGTTGACACCTAGTACTTTTGGGATATGCAAAGATTTATCTCCTCAACATCAACTTACCAAGCTACAGGGCTTTTTGGTCAGCACATTATCCCGTGGCTCTAAAACTTCAGCCTGTGCCTAAATTTGGGATATCCTTCCACAGATGAAGCATTTATTTTTGCGCTAGTGTGTTGAAATTGCCGCATTTTTCTAGTATTATTCCAGTATAACTCAGAATAGATTCCAGTATTCCAATTCCTAGAAGGGCTACAGAAGAGATGGGGAGGGACTCTTGATCAGGGAGGGGACCCATAGGATGAGGTGGAATGGTTTTAAACTGAAAGATGGAAAATTTAGATTAGACTTTAGGAAAAAATTCTTTTCTGTGAGGGTGGTGAGGCACTGGCACAGGTTGCCCAGAGAAGCTGTGGCTGCCCCATCCCTGGAGGGGTTCAAGGCCAGGCTGGATGGGGCTTGGAGCACCCTGGTGTGGTGGGAGGTGTCCCTGCCCAGGGCAGGGGGGTTGGAACTCAATGATCTTGAACATCCTTCCAACTCCATATCATTCTGTGATTCTGTGATCCCGTAACTAGAAATGAGATGATGGATGCCACTTAAAAATTCCATGCCAGGAATTGCCTTTTTGGGTGTTAGAGGAGTGTGGCAAGTGAGACATCCCCAGGCCTGGAAGCAAACCAGGAAATAACAGATTCCTGGTTGAGCACAGTGCCAACTTTTCTAGTTTCCACTGATGTATTTAGAGATACACTTGACACTCAAATGACTTTTAGACAATTGGTGGCTTTTGTAGGGGTTTTAGGATAGAACATGTCCCATGACAGCATGACACACTGGCAGGGGACATAAAAATTTCAGTTGCCTCTCACCAACATTTTTGTGCCTGAGTAGGAACTTCATGTCAAAAACATCGCCTAGTTTCTTTATACAAATTTAGGCATGAAGTTAGGATCAATTCTTAATTCCCAGGTTAAGAGTATTCACAAAAGCTAGACTTAGGCACAGAAGACTGTTTGCTCTAATCGATGAAGAAAGAGATAAATTTATAGAATATTTCCAACTTCTACCCTCAGTTCAAGGCAGAAGACCCTTGCTACCCCCTTAGCTCAATTTAAGCTTTTTGGGGGTGAATATTCCTCTTTTTTTTGGGTGATGATTAAAGTCTCTACTTCCCATTTGAGATTCTAAGGATTATTCCAGCATGGCTGCAAGGTATTTTTATTGCATTCTGCAACCAGCTGGGATCTGTGATTCTATTAGAAAGAGAGTTAAATGTCTACTGTCTGGTCCTTGAACAGTACGATTCTTGTCTCCCCCAGGATTTCTTCGTTTCCACTTTCACTCTCCAGGGAAAGCCTCATAAATGCTCATAAAGGTCTCATATAGATTAATTTAATGTTGAGTTGTGCTGTTTTCCCCAGATACGTGGGAGAAAACAAAATAAACGTACCTAGAAATTCTTCTCAGCACAGTCTGGAAAAAGTCAAGGCACAGACCATCCGCAGGCTGCCATAAATAGAAGGAACATACTGCACAGGGAGCATTCTCTTACCATCTATGCCATCAGTGTGACACCCACAGTTGTGTCAGAGGTAGGGAAGCTCAAAGCCCCAAGTTTGCTGCGGAGTCCCCTGTGCTGGATTTTCTACGGGAGAAACTGTGCCACCCAGTGGAAGTTTAAAACTGAAGATGAAAACGTGCTGGGGGGGAAGACAGAGAAAAAGAATTTCCCTGATATTTCAAATTCAGAAATGAAACTTAGGAAAAAACTATTTAGCTAAACAGTTTACGAGCAAAGGAATATATGAGGAATATATATGAGGAAGAATATATATTAGGAAACTACTTATACTGTCAGAGCTCATTCTCATTGACACCAGGCAAAAAAAATCTCTCTGTTACTTAGGACTTCCTAAAGACATTTAACCAGAACACATAGTGAAATTCCATTTGCCATTAGCAGACCCACTAGAATATGGTGGAATATCTATTAGGCTGGGATTCCAAGGAAATTACTGGGGAGCATAGAGAGAGAGAGAGAGAGAGGACTAAGTGAACCTGATCAGAATCAGCCCAGAGTCAAGGTACAGTTTTAGGGCAAGTCCAGACCCA
This sequence comes from Pedionomus torquatus, assembly GCA_013398155.1. Lineage (NCBI taxonomy): Eukaryota > Metazoa > Chordata > Aves > Charadriiformes > Pedionomidae > Pedionomus > Pedionomus torquatus. The sequence goes on along the minus strand of VZRU01004386.1, from coordinate 14,623 downwards.
GCAGGACACAGGCACATCTAGGGCCACCAGATACATCCAACATGGTTTGAGAAGAACACCACTATATATAATATATAATAGAAAATAGAAAATTTGGTATTAAATATATATTTACATCACTATAAATATTGATATGAAAATGCACGGTCTACATAAACATAAAAATATTTAATACCAGATTGTTATATTAACGAATCATTTACGTTGGTAGAGCATCATGCTGCGTAAGAAGGCAATTTTTGGATTTCAGTGGCAAGAAACTCTTAATACCTGAAGTGACATTCTATGAACTTACCCACATTTCTCTCTTTTTTCTGTGATAACAGTTTTGTGTCTTTCCTCACGTGCAGTTCCACATTTTAACAAAGCCATTTCATAAAGCCTTCGCGGGTATTCAGGTGGGGCTTCATTTAAAGTGTCTGTGTAAAGCCCCAAACTAGGAGCTATTTATTTCTTCAACCAAAATCAAGCCCTCTGCAAAACAATTATTTCTCATTAGTATGACCTGGAACTTTTGTTTGTTCCTTTAGTGGATAACTAATTTAGTAGTGAGGTTTGATATTATGGTTTCAAATTAAAGCTTAGTATTGGAAAATGGAGTTACAGGAAAGCTGACAGAGATAACTGTATTTCATGAAGGGGGCAGCCTACCTGAGTTGGCAGCATTTTTGGACAATTCCTTCATTGATATAAGTCCATACTTCAGCTTTCTTGGTTGGGATAAGTGTAATTTCCTGTATTATTTTTTTTTTATCGGAGTACTTGGAAGATAAAGACTTTTTCATGACGGTCAATATGGCTTCTTACCTATATAAATTTGCAACCAATTTCCTAGTCGAATTCCAAGCTGAGAAACTGCACTTCAGCAAACTGCAGTGATTTCTGTGTGATTTAACAGAGTGTTAAAACCAAACCAAAGATGACAGAATTTTCTACGGTATGTTTTTTATTAGCGAACAATGCACCACCAAGGCAATAACGAAAACTATTTTTGTAGGAACTCATCTTTCCTCACAACATTTCTATTGTATTTTATACAGATTCTTTTCTCACCTTACCCTTTCCAAAGGTTTTCCAGCTCTTGGGCTGCAGATACAGAGCACAGCAAAAGGGAGATGGACTGACTCTGACAGTGAGCCTGTCTAGAGAATTAAACTCAAATTACTTGCTATTTCTCTCTGGCAGCTGGTCCTCACTTTCCTGCAGTGGCCTGACATTTAATATTCCCTTCCTATATAATAAAATGTTTGTTAGCCCATATACTGTAGTACAAATTATTTACCTCCAGTTTTCCGTCTCTTCCCTCCACCATGTGTACCTGCAGTCCTCCCAATGCCCAACTTCAAGTGTTCTTCCACCACCACCTGCAGATCTATCACAGACACAACTCTCCCACAGAGAGAAAAAGGGATAGGAGAGGACCTGATTCTTATTTTAATTGCTATTGTGAAGAAAATATGTGGTCCTTCTCTTTTTCATCATTATTCCCTTTCCACCAAAACCAGAATGGATGACTTGTACGGGTGCACGCTTGTCAGTTGTTTCACAGTTTATATTTATTACAAAAAACAGCTTTGAAGTGCAAACTGTTCTATTGTCTCGGTGGGTGGAAACCGAGAAGCTGAAGCTGAAGTCAACATTTGATTGCCTAATGTGTAAAACAAGCACGTAGAAAGAAGAGGGTTTATGAAGACCATAAGGACGCCCAACGTATGCATCAGAGCTGCAACACGCACAGTGGAAGGAATGTCTAACGGGATAGCAAGCCCATGTCTTCCATTTCAAAGGAATGGGTAACAATGAACTCAAGACCTGGAAGAAATCGAGTGAACAGACAAGCAAAGAGTTGTTTGTAAGTTATCTGAACCCTGAACACTCCTTGTAGAAGCAGTCCAAAGGGTAAGAAGGGCTGAGCCCACCTATTTGGATTTTGTTGGGTAAATGTTATGAGCACAACCCTGGCTTCTTCTTGTTGTGAGCATCTAAAGGGGAGAACCGAATCTCTTTGGAAAGCGCCGTTGGCATAAATGGTGCTGAAGAAGTTATTTCACTGCTGCTTGGAACACACAGGTCACAGAAACAGATCTGATCTGTTCTTAAAAAGCTAGGAATATTTCTGTCAAGTGGCAGAAAGGACAACAAAATAAAAACCAAACTCCCTCTTTATGGTAGGATCCAAACTAGTCAAAAGAACATTCTTATGACTGGCAAAAATAAAGGGAACTCTAGTTTGCTAATTGGAGCACTAGTTTCCAAACCAGAATTCAGTTTTGGATGGATGTTAATACTCAGAAAAGTTTTGTACAAGAAAGCAAGTGACTTATATATTTCACATAAATCTGACTGACATTTTAATGAGTGATGCTTGCACAAATAATTTCATGTAAAGTATAATTAATGGCAAAAAAGGCTTCTGCTCTCCAGCCCTCACCCCTGCTGTTTGTCCCCTTTCCTCCATGCTCATCCTCAGTGCAGTAAATTGGGTCAGAGAACTGGTCTGGAAGAAAAATGAGAAAACACTGTAAAAGGCAGAAATGCATCAGGAAAGGCAACTGTCCTACGAATGGGTAGATTTACATGTCCACAGACGTAGATCTTCTGTTCTGGTTGAGGCAGAAACTCAATTTTTTTTCCATAAATCACTCATTCAGCATAATGCAAAGCCACTACCACCATTTATATTTCTGTAAGGACCCTTGTTCCTTAAGGTTCTGAAGGAAGAATGAAAGAACCACTGTGTGCCTTCACTTAGTCCAATGCCAAGTCTATCTTTTACTTTTTTGTTAGGCTGTTTCTACAAGGATATACTCTCTAGGCTATGCTGTTCCAGCAAAACACCTTCTTACGTAAACTGCCTACAATACTAAAGCTTAAAAAATCCTATTATAGTAGCAAAACTATACACAGAACAAGCAGCGAGGCTTTGGTACCGTATCTGCAGCTCTAGCAGCAGCCTCTACTGATGTAACCGTGCTGTTCAGAGAGACGAAGAGACAATTTCAGAAAAAGCCTAGGACTGTATGACACTGGATATTAATTTACACCACAAATTCAGTGCATAGAACATACCGTAGAATCTGTTCTGTTTTGGAAGGGAAAGGCAATCTTTTTTGACCTCTTCACTAGCTCAACAGAAACATAATTTCAGAATTATGTATACACTGTAAGTGCTGCTCTCCTGTAATCATCACTCAAGAGGAGTATGGTAATATAACCTATACATTTAGCTTGCTGTCCTCTGGATATAAAAATAACTGAGAATGCAGGATTAAACACCTATAAAGTCACAACAAATAGAAAGTAGCATCATTCATGCTGCATTTCCTCTCTAAAAAACCTGCCACTTGTGTATATAACCTAGTATAAATTATACCATGTTGGAAATGGTGGCAGAGCACCAGATCTTCTGATTTGAAGCACAAGGGATGGAACACCTTGACAGGTTTGAGTCCTCCGGGTAAAATTAGGTACTGCAACACTCTCTTCATGCTGTTTCATGTGAAAGGCTGAAGTTTATTTGGCTTAGAATGTTTACAGACCCATATAGATAATTAGTATCCGATCATACCTAAGACATTTTATGTATAAAAGATCATTAATCAACCAATGCCTATGAAACTCCTTGTATAAATTTAATATCAGAGGCGTATTATTTGGAGAAAAAAACATTCATGTAATGGTCTTACAATGTTAACACAGGTATGTGAAACTTTCAAAACCCACAAGAAATAGAAGCTTTATTAATAATTTAATAATTAAAAATAGTACTCCTCTGAATTCAGCTGCTGAAGTCCTAAAATATTGGACCTCTTTCTATTAATTTCATGCCATGCACACTGCCCCTCTGACCATTCTTGCTCTGTGCTCACTTCAAGCCTTATTTTCATTAAAAAAAATGAGCCAAGTTAGTATGAAGAGGTAGGTTTCTGCTAAACTGGCTTGTTTTGATCACTCAGGGAGTAACCAGGGAGCGATCAAATAGGCAGTTAGGTGACAGAGTGTGGCAACCTTCAGCAGAGGAGACAGCAACACTCCAATTCGAGGTAGGTAATTAGCCAGCCCACATGGACCTGATAATTTTTTAAGAAGCAATTACTTAATGCAGAGGAATACACTTGGAAAAACACGACATTTAGCTCTCATCACTAAAATCTTCAGAGGAATCATAGAATCATCACAGAATCACAGAATTGTCATGGCTGGAAAGGACCTCTGAGATCACCAAGTCCAACCATACACAAAACCACAACCCACACCCTCCAATCTTGGCCACCAGATCATGCCCTGAAGTGCCACATTTACTCGTTTCTTAAATATCTCCAGGGATGGTGACTCCACCACCTCCCTGGGCAGGCTGTTCCAGGGCCTGACCATTCTTCCAGGGAAGTCATTCTTCCTAATATCCAGTCTAAACTCCCCTGCTGCAACTTCAGACCATTTCCTCTGGTCTTGTTGTTATTCCCTCGGGAGAAGAGCCCAACACCCCCCTCTCTACACCCTCCTTTCAGGGAGCTGTAGAGGGCAAGGAGGTCTCCCCTCAGCCTCCTCTTCTCCAAACTCAACATGCCCAGTTCCCTCAGCCTCTTCTTGTATGACTTGTTCTCTAGACCCCTCATATCATAGAATATTACAAGTTGGAAAGGTCCATAAGGGTCATTCTGTGCCCTCCTGGCAAGGCTTCCTATAACTAAATGGTAGGACTAAGAGAGTGGTCCAGACGCTCTTTGAACTCTGCCAGTCTCAGCCGTGACCACTTCCCTGAGGAGCCTGTTCTAGCAAATGACCACCCCTCTCAGTAGAAAACCTTTTCCTTTTCCTGTCATTCAATCTAAACTCCCCCTGATGCAGCTTCATTCCATTTTCACCTGTGCTGAACATTAGAGAGAGGAGATCAGCAACTCTCTCTCCACTGAGCCCCTCGAGGAAGTTATAGACTCCCACGAGGTAAGTTTCTTTAAAGGTGAACCATGCAAGAGTTGATAAAAGGACAGGTTTAGCCACTCACCTTGTTTTGTGCTGTGTGTCTTGAACAAAGCACTTCTCCAGCCACTCTCAAGGGAAGAGCACACAAATGGTCTTCCCGATGCAGTCTTTTCAGCCAGAAAGAGGACCCCATGGTCCTTTGTGTACTTCAAAATGCCCCAAGCTAAAAATGATCCGTTTCAAATAAAGAGGGTAGATATGCACAAATACTTAAATTTATTGCCTTTTTTTTTTTTTTTTTCCAAAGGGACAAGCCATATTGCCCATATGTGCAGACATGTTAGGTAAGGGCTTCTCAAAATCAAGTCCTTCTCAGGTTACTTCTAAGTGTGCTGATTCTATTTCCCAAAGCTATGCATGTTGGTAGGGATGGATAAGATGTGGGAAGTAGGCAAAGAATCAATTGTTCTTCCCCAAATCCACTCCCCCGAAAATCCTTGTTTACTTGCTTCCTAACCTCTTGAAATAAGAGTCGATAAGGTATCTCCTCCAAACGTGATACATGATAGAAGCAATAAATGCAGCAGACAGACAGAAACTGTTTTGCAATGCACCATAACCAAGTCAATCAGTAACAGGCACCCAAAGATATTCTCCAAACCCCCCATGCTTGTTTGTTTTGGTAGCCATCCAGCTCTATTATCTTTTTCCAATGCCTAATATTAAACATTTTCTCAAGAAGTCACTGATTTGTGGATCCAGCTCTATTATCTTTTTCCAATGCCTAATATTAAACATTTTCTCAAGAAGTCACTGATTTGTGGATCACAATCACACAAGATTGACATTTGTCGGTGACTTGATTTTATATATTGAAACATAAAAAATTATTTGATAATATGTGTTGACTGCTCAAGTGAGATGAGAATTTGACATATTTTAAATGGAAAAAAAATTGTTCAATAATCAAATATTTATTATTAAAATTCTCCTCTTACAACTCGGTGCTTTTCTGTACACCTCCATACTCACTGGATAAGACAATTATATGCCACATATCCAAACAAAGCATAATTGAGTAGATGATTGCTACGAATATGACATGAGTACAAATGATCTGCATTGATTCAGAACCACAACAACTCTCCTCATGAAAACTTTCTGTAGTGATGAGTTCTTCTCTCCTGTCAGCAGAGACTGTCATTAAAAACACTGAAGAAAAGATTGAGAATGGTGGAATACTGAGGCCACAATCAGGAACAAAATGTGAGTTTGCTAAGAATGGCTTTTGTGGTTACGGCAGAGAACAACAAAAAACTTTCAAAACTAGCTAAAATTATATATAAAACCATTTTTTTTTCTTCAAAAAAGAGTTTCTTATACAGTCACACATCTTGAAATCTTCTTGGTATCAGTTTTGTATTCTTTATGAGTAAGAACTTGTCTGAGGCTGACTGTGCGTTATGTTGTTTTTACTCTAATACCAACATGCTGTTCCAGCAAGAGCACAGGATGCTTAAAAAGAGGATTACTCCAGTGATGTACTGGGGAAAGACTAGACTAGCACAGAAAATGGTGATAGAGCAGCCATTGAGGTGATTTTACATCACCCTCAGACATTAAACAAATAGTTAAAACACTGGCACGCTAATGGAAAATTGTTTAAGTTAATAAAAAGAAAAGCTATTAAAAAACTCATAATGTCAAGAAATTCTTTAAGCTCCTAGTGATGGGAAACAGAATCACCCAGTGGAATGCAAACAAATGTTTCTGTCAGCTATAAAGAGATCTGGTCTCCATTACCAGAGCTGTCATGACATCTTGTATTTGTAAGGTGGACTTTGGAAAACGTCAGGTGCCTTTGTCAACATCTCACGTCTGCCTGAACCGCGGGTACCACTTGGATCAGCCCTGTCCCTGTGCAGTGACCACGCTGCTTTTGAGAGCCATGAATCTTGCATTTTTAATCATGTTACCTGTATTGCAGAAACAGTTGCCTCTGACCCACTCCCCTCCACAGAGCAGAGCCCTTGCAGCCAGAGATGAGTCAGATCAGTTAGGAGAGACCTTCTCTCTTTCTAAATTCCAACTCTGCCTGAACGGATCGCAACAGCAAAGATTCAAAAAGCAAAGGAAGGCAATGCAGAGTTCAGATTTCTGAGATCCGAATCAGTGGGGGTTCTCAATTCTTATAACGAGATAGGTATTTCATCACAGTCTTTGAAAAGCCCTGTCGTTATTTTTCTTGAGGCTTAAAAAAAGCTACAGAGGAGATGGAAGTGGTGACAGCAACACAGGATTTAAACCTTCCTCAAGGTTTAAATGCACATCATGCTCCCTACTTGTTTAATTTTCAAAAATGCCTCAATAGAACAAATGCCATTTGTGATTTACATCAACATGAGGATGTCCCTGGAAACGTTACCTGCACACATACAGAGCTGGAACAAATAAAGGCTCTGCCTCCTCACCAATTAAACTCTATAATTGTATTTAAAAAAGAAATAATAAAAAGATAAGAAAATAAGAAAAAATTAACAGCAGCAAAAACTCTCACCCTGAACCTTCTGTGTTTTAGATGTAGCAAAAGCGCAGCCATAGATTAAACGATTCAAGAGAAACCCTTGCTTGGGAGAGAATCATTTTCCAGCGTCTTGGGCCACATAAACTGTCTAATCCTGAAACCACACAGTCACTGGACTGGATGAAAATGAAATAGGGGAAACTTGCCAGAGCAAGGATCTGCAGATGGAGGGCAAATAGTGGGCCTGCTCCTTTTGGCAACAGCTCACTCTCACATTGTTTTGCTGTAACATGAAACCACAACCTCGGCAATAAAAGCCTCTTTAAATCTCTATTTAAATCTCTAGAATTATATCACCACTTTTTTTTTTCTTTTTCTTTTTTTTTTTTTTTTTGAAAAGGAGATTGCAGTAAGAAGAGAGAACCTGGAAAGAACGAGAAAGCAAATAACCCTATTCTGTATTTCCCCGAAGAGGAGAGCAGAGGCAGCATGAGACTTGGGCGATCCTCCTGTCCGCACGTTAGGTGGGAGACTGCAATAATGCTACATCACAGCACAAAACCCGATAGTGCTGATCCAGCCCTCCCCTGGTTTGCAATCTGGAGCCCAGCAAGGAGCCCGATGAACTCGGCACACTGCAGTATCTGCCTGTAGCACACCAGAGCCTTCATCCCTGGATTCACTTAAACCAGGTCTACTGCAAATACAGGCAGTCTGGCATCAGGTGGAAACTAATTAAAAAAAAGAAGATGCTTTTTGGCTTTTTTAAAAAACCTTCTTATTCCATGGGGAAGTATCATCCTGTTTACACTTTACACCCCAATAAAAGACTTACCTTTCAGGAAGAAATGTAAGTGAGCTTTCCTGCACGCAGTGAACAGACTTTAGGGCTTGTTTTAGTAGAATCATAGAATGGTTAGAGTTGGAAGGGACCTTCCAAATCCTCTAGTTCCAACCCCCCTGCTATGGCAGGGACACCTCCCATGTGTCCTGGAGGTCCTTATCTGATTGACTACGTTCTGATTCTTTTCTCAAATCCCCTGGCATAGATGACTGCATCAAAAGAAGTGTGACCAGCAGGTCATGGGAGGTGATTCTGCCCCTCTACCCTGTTCTTGTGAGACCCCACCTGGAGTCCTGTGTCCAGCTCTGGAGTCCTCAACAGAGAAAGGACATAGAACGGGTCCAGTGGAGGGCCACAAAGATGATTAGAGGGCTGGAGCACCTCTCCTATGAAGACAGACTGAGGGAGCTGGGGCTGTTCAGCCTGGAGAAGAGAAGGCTCCGGGGAGACCTTGGAGCAGCCTTCCAGGATCTGAAGGGAGCTCCAGGAGAGCTGGAGAGAGACTCTTGGTCAGGGAGGGGAGTGATAGGACAAGGGGAAACAGTTTTAAACTGGAAGAGGGGAGATTTAGATCAGATCTTAGGAAGAACTTCTTTGCTGTGAGGGTGGTGAGGCACTGGAAGAGGTTGCCCAGAGAAGCTGTGGCTGCCCCATCCCTGGAGGGGTTCAGGATCAGGCTAGAATGGTGTTTTGCTCTTTGATGAGCCTTAAGGTCCTTTCCAACCCAAACCATTCTATGAACTCCAGTACTTCTGACATCAAGAAAGACCATCACTGACTTTTCTAAATCTTTTTTTTGTTGGTTGTTTTTTTGTTGTTGTTTGTTTGTTTTGCCCTATTTACCTAGCCTTCAAGCTTAACCCAGCAGACCTCTCTCTGTTTAGGATATTCCACCATGCCACCCTAAAACTTGGTCTTCTTGGGCTTTGAGTTTCTCTTGAGGACAATCCATGATGGGGTTGGTCCTGATGGGGCTTTCTTACTCTCCTTTACAGATATCACAAGCCAAGACCAAGAGCTGTTGTGGGATGCTGAAATGAAACTGGGTCTGGAGTAATGGTGTCTAAGTGTTGTCAGAATTAGTGTTGGGCTGATAAGCACTGTTAATCTGGTAAATATCATTAGAGGTCAGTTTATATAATTTTAACAGGCACGTTATTCTGCTTTTTTCATTCTTTTCCCCATTTTCAGATATCCAAGAGATTGGGGTATCTTACATATAGAGAAAAGGATGTGCCCACACACAAAATACTCCAGAGTGAGATCTGAAATTCCAGCTGCCATCTCTTGATTCGCAGCCTAATGAAAGACACTGGGTCTTGTGTATGGTTATCTCTTCTTGTCTTAGTTTTCAACTCTCTGTGCATGCTGTAGCAGCAGTATTGCTTGCACTGGAGATGTGGAGAAAAGTTTGAGGGAAATAATAGAAAGCAGGTTCTCATTATAACATGTAATTACATCATTTCCTCAGATTATATTTCAACAAAAAAAACCTGTAAATTCCTTGTTTTCACATAAAAAAATCTTTGTATTATATCAATGTTATGCCTCTGACCAGTAAAAACAATATTTTTACATTAAAAAGGATATTAGTTTTCCCTGGCATCAGCAATTCCTGGGGCCATTTGGAAGAGGTACCAAATTCTACTTGTCCTCTTCTTGGGTCCTGGCCCCAAAAGTTGTCTGCTGCAATGTCTTGTACATGTGAAAAAGCCTCTTACATGACTCCATTGGAAGCTAGGATTACAAGAAAACAACACAAACATAGATAAACTATGGTATATAGGACTGTGTACTACTGTATTTACTTACTTCTAGCAATGCCATGGAAAAAGTAATTGGTTAAAAATGACTTTTAACAGTATTGCAGGCTCATCTGGTTTCTTTAAAATAGAGTCAGTTAAAAAGCCCCTGGGCTCTCTGATGTGCTTTTAAGCTACCTAAGGCAGACACGCTTCATAAGGTGGACATTTTTCCACCACAAAATTTTGCTTTAGCCTGAGAAGCTGTTAATTCTGCTGATAGCATGCTCATCAAGGATGAGTTATTCATGTGCTTAGTGGCTGCTCTGGCAACCTCCTTGAAGAGGAAAAAGCATTTACAAATGTATAAGTGAAAGAAGAAGTAGAAATTATATGACTACCTTGGGTGCTACTCACAACATTGAACTTCAAATATCTAATTGATTCGTCTTACTCCTGGAAGCGACTGAACTTGCAGGGGGAGCCTAAATTTGGTGACTACAGTTAAACAAGGTGAACGCTTTTCCTCCATGGAAAGGTAATATTGGCATAATATGACCATGATAAGGTCCCACATGCTTAAGTGCTCTTTTTTCTTTTGCTGGAGAGCTCGGGAAGCATGCTGTAGGAAGCAAGAGTGCCAGAAAGGTACAGGGAGAGAAGAAAGACCTCACTGAGGTAGGAGGAATTACTCTTGTTATAGCTTTTCTCTACTTTTTTTTCTCTACTTTTCTTCTTCTTTTTTTTTGTCCCAGTAGACATTCTTGCACAACAAACTAGGTGAGACTGTTGATCTGCTTGAGAGTAGGAAGGCTCTACAGAGGGACCAGGATGGGTTGGATTGATGAGCAGAGGCCAATTCCATGAGGTTCAATAAGGCCAAATGCTGGGTCCCGCATTTCAGTCACAACAACCCCAGGCAGTGCTACAGGCTTGGGAAAGAATGGCTGGAGAGCTGCCCAGAAGAAAAAGACCTGGGGGTGCTGGTGGGCAGGCATCTTAACATGAGCCATCAGTGTGCCCAGGTGGCCAAGAAGACCAACAGCATCCTGGCCTGGATCAGGAACAGCGNTGAGGAGAGGCTGAGGGAACTGGGCATGTTGAGTTTGGAGAAGAGGAGAATGAGGGGAGACCTCCTTGCCCTCTACAGCTCCCTGAAAGGTGGTTGTAGAAAGGTGAGTGTTGGGCTCTTCTCCCGAGGGAATAACAACAAGACCAGAGGAAATGGTCTGAAGTTGTGGCAGGGAAGGTCTAGATTAGATATTGGGAAGAATGACTTGACTGAGAGGGTGGTCAGGCCCTGGAACAGCCTGCCCAGGGAGGTGGTGGAGTCACCATCCCTGGAGGTATTTAAGAAACATGTAGATGTGGCACTTCAAGGCATGTTCTAGTGCCAAGATTGCTGGGTCTTTTTGTGTTTTATGATTAGACTCAATGATCTCAGAGATCTCTTCCAACCAAGACGATTCTGTGATCCTGTGACGTTTTCAGGGCCAAGGGGGTCCGATGGTGTGTGAGTGTGTTCTGGGGAGAGAACGAAAAAGTGGATGTAGCGTGCTGTGAGGTCAGACTGGAAAAAATGTGGTCATGATAGAACAGATACTGCAGAAGAGTTTCTGAGAGTGCTGGACAACATGGGAAATGAGACCAAGAAGCAGGAATGGAAGGTAAAGATTGTATGTATAAGGGGAAGTGATAAAAGCATTACATCTATGGTAAATTTTAAGCTTTTCACTTCTCCCCCACTTAGTTATAAGACGTGGTTGCAAACCATAATTAGTCATCAAAGCCACATAATCAGGAAGTCCTACTGAAGTGGGACCGTTCCTTACCACATTTGTACAAGAAACATAATCCTGTAATTCTCTGCTTGATTCATTTGATACCACAGGGCAATCTTGCACCTCCTGAAACCTAAACCTGGTAAACACTATAAATGTTGCTAGAAATTTCTGTAACAGTGACACTTGGAAAAGCATTCAAATTTCGGATAGAGCTGGGCAGGTAAATGCCTTGAAATATTTATAAATAGGGTTCTGGAGTACGGAACCACTGCAGGGCTGAAATGATGGCCTGTAAACCTCAGTGACAAGCAGGAAACGCTTTCTTTGGAAATTATTAGGAAGGCATGGCTTCTCAGCAAATGATCATGACAAGTTCCTTTTGAACAAGAATCCATCCAGCGTAAGAATTTGGACTCTGGGGTTACTGAACTTTATGAGGTTGGCTTGGTTTCACTGTGGAACTCTCAGCTTAGAGCATTGCAGAGTTCTGGCTTTGTAAACACATATGTGAACAAACTCGCCAAAAATAGAAGTGAGATGCCACTCCATTTTTGATATATTTTTTTTTTTTCAAATTATTTTGTGTCATTAAGTGTTCCAAGAATCTTTCTGCCATAGCAACAAAAGAAAAAGCCTTGCTTATTAGATTTTATATGTCACAGAGGGGAAATAAAACCAAACAAATATTATGCTGCACATCAAACCATGCACATACCCAGCACATTAAATAGGGGGGGGAAAAAAAAATCTAATAAAGCTGGATTCTCTCTCATGAAACAGAAAGAGAAAATTGTTGGAGATACAGCCCAGATATTCAGAGTCAACCATCCATGGCTATCCCTGGGAGGCCTATGCATTCAAACAGGACAGCTATCCAGAATTGCAGTGTATAAGGTAAAAACAGAGGGTATGACAGAAGTAGGTGGTGTATGAAGGTCTGAAATAAAGGCGTTTTCAATCCCATTGTGAAAAGTCTTCCGAGAGTTTTGTTCCTTAAATAAGAAGCGCATTCAGCAGCCGTGATGCCATTCTTCTCAGCAATCGCAGCCTCGCTGCACAAACAGTGCTACACAAACAGTATCGCTTACATTATACACTTAAACAAATTTGGATGGACCCCCACAGTTTCATCAGTCAGGATTTTCAAGAAGGTTGGGGAAAGCAGTAGGCACAAAAATTGCAGGAAAATAATTTCTTTCCAAAGATACTCTAAAAATCACTTTGGAAACACATTTAAAGGCAAGGAAATAACAGGTTTAGAGGATTTTAATGCCAGTTTACAGATTGCAATGCATCTTAAACCTGCAAGCCTCTTAGATTTAGCTCTCCCAATATAATTGTTGAGATTAATTTTCACAATTACTAGCTTCTCTAGCCAGTTACAGTAGCCTTCCTACCAACATCACTGTAATCTTCTCCCTCCTGCTTCTTCATCTAGCAACTAATTTCAGTTAGAAAGAACTAGCTCTGGTTTTATATAGTCATTAGTAGGAAGAAAGAGATTTCATGGAGAGATTTATAAGAGGAAGGAGGAACCTTTTCCTCCTTCCCACAAGTCACAAGTTTTCTTTTATTAAAACTGGGGATAATAATACCTATCATCTACCTTTCAGGTGAACAGCTAATAACTAGCAGCTAACTGCTGAAACGATGTCTTCAAAAGCTGGATGTTATTAGTATTTAGCTGAAGGAAAAAAAAAAAAAAGAAAAGTCTTCAACACAAGACATTAAAGGATATAGAAACCTCATGGAATGAAAACACAGGTCTGTGATACCGAGAGAATGAAGTAGGGGACTAATGAGAGAGGACCTGGTGTACTGGGAACTCAGGGTTCTCTGTGAAGTCAGCATGAGCCTTACGCGCTCCATGTATTTTAAAATCAAGTCCAATAGTTTGTATTTATAAGAAACAGCAGCAATAGCGCGTGGGAGGTGAAGAACAACATCTCCATTAGGAGAGCAAGATCTCTTTGTTACCAAAACTGTAAGAAACCAGAATGAAACCTCCATTCGTCTGAACTATAACACACTGACAACTCGCTATCTCTCAACTACTTAAGGGAGGAGGCAGTGTGCTTTTTTTCAACTTTTAGAAATGTGTTGAACAGCTTTCCACAAAAAGACGAATGTTCAGTACTTGGCAGAATAAGGCACACTGCTAGATGCTTGAGAAGTTTGAAATTTCTAGTGAACGTGGAAGCCTTCCGTGCCATCAGGGTTCTGACACCAGTGTCGCACTAAGAATATGACTCTTGTGTTGTGCCCTGTGGTTCTCCGTTGTCCATTTAAATGCTAATACAGCATCTGTGCCTGAGTGCATCACTTGTTTGTGTAAATCTATCAACAAAAAGCAGCTAAAATTAAGGTTTCGCTACCTCCTCGTTACTGAGATCGGTAGGGAGAAATGGGGCAAGCGTGGTACAAACAGGGACTGTTACATGAATGAGAAAGTTAAACACCTAAGTTCTAGAAATCAGAACAATTTTTCAGCTTGAAGAGTGCTGAAAGAGGTAACCACAGGGCTACTTCGGTGTTTCTGTTCCAATGTGTATTTTATCCCCAGGTTTTTCCCAGAGGCATTTGTCACCTGCAAGGCTCAACTGAGACGCAGCCAGGGCCATTGTTTTCTCACGGTGCTGTGCTTCTTAGAACAGCACTGGGAGCTGGCTGGGTTGTGGGGAATCAGTTACGGGTGAAAGCCCTTCTCACCTACGGACTACGCAAAGCACTGCCAAAGCCCAAGTACATGGTATAGTATAAGAAATACGTAAGGAAATTTCTTAGAATCATAGAATGGTTAGAGTTG
>VZRU01004384.1:9198-24743 GCA_013398155.1 Pedionomus torquatus | reverse complement strand
GCAGCAGCCGCTCCCGTGGCTGTGGATGGCACCATCCGTGCCAGCGGGAGGAGCGGCAGAGCGCGGTCCTGAGGGGGACGCCCTGGATTTGGAAATCTGGTGACACAAAAGTCTTCTGCCCATCTCTGCAGGTAACGGGGTGTGTGCAGGGTTTCCCTAATTCCGCTTCCTTACTCTATGGGATGCTGAAAANGAAGGGGTTTTTTCTCAAGTTCGGCGCTGACAAGCTCCACGCAAGATATCAGAGGGCCTAAGGAAGCTGTCAGAAAAAGGCACAGGGGAATCCGTGATCCATTTTCAGCCCCTTTCTGGGTTTCTTGCTTCTTTTGGGTGCTAACACATTCCCATGGGTATGGTATGGACTAAGCCAGATGCACCTCTGGGTACCCCACATGCTGCCAAGAGAATCTATGTCAACGGGGCGACTCGGGGTTTGCCCAGGAGAGAAGGAAACAAAAAGAAATCTTTCAAGCAGGAGCTAAGGGGATTGCAGAGCCACAGCTCAGCTTTGGCTTCTCAAATAGCTCTATGGGAAATCTGTGATCNCCAACCTCCCCTGTGGCGAGAAGGAGCCGAGCAGAAAGGTGGTGAGGACTTCCAAGAATAACCAGAAATCACTTCTGCAGAAGGGAGAAAAAAGAAGGTGCAGGGCAGCCCCTGCCTTACCTGCCAAGCCGTGCTGTCCCCAGGGAGGGGGCACAGAGCCCGGCCCCGGCCCCTCTTGCCTGCTCTCCTCCACCCTGCCACCCCCACGCTGGCTTTTATGGCCTTTCTTGTCACCCGGGTTGAGTTGAGCCAATTGCCACACTTTCTGCTGGCTTCCTGTTTGTTCAGCGCGAGCGTCTGTGGTAAAATTTCCATTACACGCTGGACAGACAGGGCGGCAAAGAGAAGTGAAGCGAAAAAAAAAAAATTAAAAAAACAAAAAATTAGAAAAGGAAACCCAACTCTGTGTTTTAGTGGTTCTCTCGACTCATTTGAAAATGAGAAAGTGCCCGGGTGCTGTTAGATAGAGGGGGAGGTGAGGAGGGATGCCCTGGCTGCAGGAGCTGCAGAGCATCCTCCAGTTCCTGGGTCCAGCCTGGGCATGAATCTGCTCTGGGTTCCCCTTCCCCCCTCCCCCATGGAGAGTTTGTGTTCCTCAGTTCAACAAGTAGAAGACCCTCAATTTTCATCCCACCCACCAAATAAAGCCAGAGTCAGACCACAAGGCAAAGCTCCAGCCTTGACCGAGGGTGGTAGCACGTGTCTGCAGCCCCTTCCACCTGATAACCAGCCCAGCTTGGCCAGCAGATCTTCCATCCAGGCTAAACCCAGAGTGGAGAGCAGCTCTTGTGCCTGACAGCTCCAAGAGAGCAGATCTGGCGGGGAGTAATTTATTTTGATCTTTTGTTATTCCTTGGCATGCCCAGAAAAGCCATTTTGGCTGCAGGACAGAGGAAAACAAAGGAGAAGGTGGAAAATGGGCTGCCATGACAATATGGATGCTACCAGAGGATGTGGGCACATCTAAAGCAGCGTCCCTTGGTCTGGAAGGGNCGGCAGACTCCTCCCAACCTCCCCTGTGGCGAGAAGGAGCCGAGCAGAAAGGTGGTGAGGACTTCCAAGAATAACCAGAAATCACTTCTGCAGAAGGGAGAAAAAAGAAGGTGCAGGGCAGCCCCTGCCTTACCTGCCAAGCCGTGCTGTCCCCAGGGAGGGGGCACAGAGCCCGGCCCCGGCCCCTCTTGCCTGCTCTCCTCCACCCTGCCACCCCCACGCTGGCTTTTATGGCCTTTCTTGTCACCCGGGTTGAGTTGAGCCAATTGCCACACTTTCTGCTGGCTTCCTGTTTGTTCAGCGCGAGCGTCTGTGGTAAAATTTCCATTACACGCTGGACAGACAGGGCGGCAAAGAGAAGTGAAGCGAAAAAAAAAAAATTAAAAAAACAAAAAATTAGAAAAGGAAACCCAACTCTGTGTTTTAGTGGTTCTCTCGACTCATTTGAAAATGAGAAAGTGCCCGGGTGCTGTTAGATAGAGGGGGAGGTGAGGAGGGATGCCCTGGCTGCAGGAGCTGCAGAGCATCCTCCAGTTCCTGGGTCCAGCCTGGGCATGAATCTGCTCTGGGTTCCCCTTCCCCCCTCCCCCATGGAGAGTTTGTGTTCCTCAGTTCAACAAGTAGAAGACCCTCAATTTTCATCCCACCCACCAAATAAAGCCAGAGTCAGACCACAAGGCAAAGCTCCAGCCTTGACCGAGGGTGGTAGCACGTGTCTGCAGCCCCTTCCACCTGATAACCAGCCCAGCTTGGCCAGCAGATCTTCCATCCAGGCTAAACCCAGAGTGGAGAGCAGCTCTTGTGCCTGACAGCTCCAAGAGAGCAGATCTGGCGGGGAGTAATTTATTTTGATCTTTTGTTATTCCTTGGCATGCCCAGAAAAGCCATTTTGGCTGCAGGACAGAGGAAAACAAAGGAGAAGGTGGAAAATGGGCTGCCATGACAATATGGATGCTACCAGAGGATGTGGGCACATCTAAAGCAGCGTCCCTTGGTCTGGAAGGGCACAGCACATTTTTGTGGGGCTGGAGGAGAGGGTGTACACAGCAGGGCACACAGCTGTGGGGCAAGCTGTGCTCCTCACTGCCTCTCCAAAGGGTGATTTCCATCTGCCGTTGCAGGGTCTCCAACAGCTCCTGGATGGTGTTTCTCCCTTGGCCCCACCAGTTCCCTGGCTGCCCCTGTCTCACCCCAGCTCTGTGCTGAACCCACCTTCAGAGGGTGTAAAACACCCTCCTCTGCTGCTTTCCAGGCTGTCATGGGGATGAACGATGGTAATGGTGGAGGGAGGCAGCCTGGTGGCTCACAGAGCTGTCTTTAGTTTGCTGCCTTGGATGGGACATGGCTTCCTCATGGTCCCTTTCCAGGAGACCCTGCGTTGGCAGCAGAAGGGCTGTGGAGCTGCAGTCCCAGCTCTTCCTCTGCTCTGTGCATAAATGCTGTGGTATCTCAGGGGAAATCTGCAGCACCGGGAGCTGAGCTCGCTGTGGTCCTGGCATGTGCATCTGCATGGGGTCCTGTGGTGGGAACCACCTACAAAGCCTCCTCAGCTGCAGCACACGGTGTGTGTCCCCTGCACCAGCAAAGGCAGAGATGAGGGCGTAAAATGGCCTGGGACCAGTACCAAGTGGTCAGTGGTGGCCGTCTGGGGAGGGCAGGGGGGTGTATTCAGCCGACTGAGTGACATCCCTCAAACACAGCTCGGAGCAGACCTCCTGCTGTCAGAGTGGAGATGTCCATCTCGCCCCAGCCCAGGCTCCCCTGCAGTCCCCATGGGACCGACACTCACAGGGAAGCTCTGAGCCCGTCTCCTTCCCACCGCACTTTCCTTTCAGGGTTGTTGTTTTCCTGCCTGTTCATGTCAGAGGGGGTTACCCCAGCCCGGGCTGCTCAGGGACCGAGTGGTACCTGTAACCAACTCCTTGGTGTGGCTCAGAGAACTGCTTGGAAAGGCTGAGCTGCTCAAACCCTCTTTTGTTCTCTTCTCGCAGCTATTGCTCACACGAGAAAGGAAGGGAGGGGGGCGCTTGCATGTTCTTTGCTTTTTTTTTTCTTCAAGTTTATTAAAATTAGAGAAGGAGTACTTGGGATCCGAGATTTCCTCCTCTGCTCTGCCCACCTGTCTTTGGACGTTGGTGCCTTTCCCAGAGCACAGCAGTGGGATGCTCGGCAGATCCCGGCACGGCAGAGACTGGTGCAGCCTGCACCCATGGGTGCTCCACGCTAAACCTGCCCTTCCCCAGCACAGCCTTTCTCCCACAGAGAAAAAATTGACCGTCAGTTAAATAGTGTGACATTCTGAATAGCGATCTTCCAGCTCTGGAGTTCAAGCATGTTGCCAAAGACTCTGCAGTTTATCAGTTTTATCAAAATTTTATTTCCAGTTAATTAATATTAAAGCAACTGTGGCAGCAGGGAAGATAGATGGAACAGCACAATTTTACAAACATGTTTGCTATGGGCTGGGAAACAAAACAGCATCAGAAAAGCTCCTGAATCCTTTGCTGCTGCTTTTCAGGGACGTTGCACCGAGTTTCCAGGCGTACTGTAATTTTACCGGCTAACGAACCCTTCAAAGCACCAGGGATAAGGCTTAGAAAGTCAGATGAGCTTGGGCTTGAGCTAAAAGCCACCAAACGTGTGAGTGCAAAGCTCTGTGCTGGCCGTTAACCGAACTCAGCATCCCCAGCCCACCACTGGCAGACCCCTCCAGACATGCTGCTTCCCAAAGTGCCATACCCTAAAATCCCAAATTCTGGAAGCTTGAGCTGCAGACGCTATGGTGGACCCCGGGTGTTCTGAATCTTTTTTATTGAACTCTTTCCCAACCCTTTCTCCTCTTGGTGCAATTATTCAGGCTGTGGGTTAACGGGTTCAAACAAATAGTCATTTGTTGAGGTTGAACAAAGTCATTTAAGTGGCTTTGATTTTTACAAATGTCCCTGAGTGAGCTTGACCAAGGGTTGCTTTCAGCAAGCGATGGCGTGAGTTCAGCTTAAGGTGTTGGTGAAAAAGTTTCCAGTGTCGCCAGGTAAACGCCTCGGTGCGTATCTAACGTGTCGGATGTATTGTCTGATCACCGCCTCAAATCCTCCTCATGCAACAGCTTAAAAATACCCCATTTTCCACTGATGTTCTGATACTCACTTCTGAAACACCGCCTCTGTCAGCAGAGCTGGGTTTTTAATGCAAACCCTGTCAGCAGCTGTTTGTAACGATTTTTCCTCCTTTATAATACACGGAAATGAAGAAATTATTAATAATTTTTATTTATTTATTTATTTTACAATCAGCCAAGATTGTACCCTGCAGAGCTGTGGGATGGAGCTGCTGGGTCCAGTGAGGTAGCAGCCGGGATGCTGCTGGGGCTCGTCAGCGCAGCCCACTCCTGCGTTGAATTGCCAAGTTCTCGGAGGAGCGGTGGGGCGAGCGCACAGGTTTCAGCCCACAGTTTTTGCTTCTCTTTCTGTACAAGTGGGGAAACAAGCGGGTAGCAAGCTTGAGAGGAAAAATGAGGTGTTTGTTCTGACCTGACTGATCACTGGGTTTGCTTTCCAGCCCCACCAAGCCCATGAATGGGGCAGCCACCAGCCTTGGAGATGGCTCAGGCAGTTACCTCGGGCAGGCAGCAATGAGGTATTTCATCTGTTTCAAAGAAAACCAAGCCCATCTGCTGCAGAAAGAGAAAATACAACCTGAAAGCTCTCTTCTCAGGTGCTCCTGCCTCGAAATGAGTGTTTTTTTTCTCTTTGATGGTCAAACAGATATTGTTCTCTTTTTTTTTTTTCTTTTTCTTTTTCAACCGCTCCAGTCTATTTTTAGTGATGAGGGGATGGTGCTCAGGAGCCTCTGCTGCTGGTCAGATCAGCTGCGGTTTGGGTCGTTCCGGATGCTGGGCAAGTCAGGCAAAGCCTGTCCTGGTGCTGGGTCTGCTGGTGCTGCCGAGACTGGGGGTTCTGGGGTGGTGGGTTGGAACCCCATCTATGGTGGGACCCATCTATGGTGGGACCCATCTATGGTGGGGCTCCTGAGAGCCATAAATCAAATACCTTTGGGAGTATTTTTGGCTGCTACAACGGGAGAGCGGGAAGGGTGGCATCACCTGGATATGCAATGAGAAAAAATGGTTTAATTTTTTATGTTTTCTTCTAGCTTTCTTCAGTTTCCCCATGTTTTGGGGGGACACCGTGGCTGCCCCAGAGGTGGCGGTCCTGCAAGATGTCTCTCTGTGCTGGAAGATGCCCCTCTGTCCTGCAAGATGCCCCTCTGTCCTGCAAGGTGTCCCTCTGTTCTGCATGATCCTGGCTAGTCTGGTCAACAGAGGCAGCGAGATGGAGCTGGAAGATCTGGGGAGGGTGGCACTCATCCCTGGCAGCCTGACATCTTGCAAGGGCTGGACAAAACACCACATCTGCTCTTTTTTTCTACTTAAAATGGTGTGACCCCCGCAGGGCTTTTTTGGGCTGGGGAGGAGAGCAGTGCTGCAGCAGCGGTCAGCCCGCTGTGATGCAGCCTCATGGCCGGCGCAGTCTAAGGGAGCTTTAGATTGATATCTCGTCTAAAAGAACCAACAAAATAGTGGTTTTTTTTGTTCTCGGTCTCACCGCCCCACCCTGAGAGTGGCCAACATGGCGGGCGCTGAGGCCAGGAGGGCAGCGAGGCGGAGGCGGGGAGGGGAGCCGCCTGCCTCCCACACGGTGTTTCCAACCCGGCGTGTTTGCTGTCAGCAAAATAATAAAATAAATTCAATCTTGTGGCACTGGGTGGGGGGGCGAGGGGCCTGGTGGTCCCTCTGGATCATGGCCATGGGAGGCTGAGGGGATCCAAGATGGTGCCATGGCCCAGGGACAAGGGCAATGATGGCGGGGATGAGGGCAATGGAGGCAGGGATGAGGGCACCAGCCACAGCATTTGCTGCTAAATTCACCGTTGCTGCCTCAAGCAGGGTGCAGGGAAGGAGGGGAGGGGAAGAGGCCACGTTTCTGAGTGGTGGGAGCAGCCCGCCCTGGGGGAGGCGTTGGTGTGGGCGTAGGGCTGGTTTGCTGAGGTAAAACACGGCTACGTGGTGGCCAAACCCCGGCTTGCTGGGGTGAAATGTGGGTGTGCTGAGGGAAAGTATGGATGTGCTGAAGGAAAATATGGACATGCTGAGGGAAAATGTGGCTCTACTGAGGTCAAGTGCAGATCTGAGGAAAAAACGTGGACTTGCTGAAGGAAGAATGCAGATGTTCTGAGGAAAACGATGGACGTACTGGGTTGAAAGCAAGAATCACCCTGGGTGCAAAGGTCTCTGGGATCTCCCTCCATGCCAGGAGAATTTAAGGTGTTCTCAGCATGAAAGAAGGTCCTGGAGACCTTTGGGCTGTGTGGTCCCTGTGGTCATGCTGATGGGTGTGGGTCACCTGGACCTTAATGCGGTGGCAAGGGGGAGCCATGCCACACTCCACTGTGCCATCTTGGGTGTGTCAACCACTGGCCATGGGTGCTGGGAACTGCCTGAGTGTGTGGGTGGCAGTCAGCAGCCTGGAAGTGCTGCAAAACAAGACGTGGAGGTCTGAGGCTCTAGTGATGCCGCCTCCTCCCCACAATCTTCACACCCCAATTTTTGTCTTCCTCTCCCATGGCTGAGTATTCCACAACTGCTGTCCATGCCCATCATTTGGACCATGGAATGGTCCATGGGTGCAGGACACTCTCTAATGCTCTACCTGGTGGGTCACAGCCCTATTGTGCACAGTTCTTCTACATCCATGTATCTTCCTGGCCCACTTCCTACATGTTATCCATCAAGGGCTGTTATCAGAGGCACAGAAAGGCTGCATCCATCATGTTTCAAGGAGTTTGGGTGTGTGTGGACTGGGATGAAGGTTGCTTGGGGAGAAGAGGTGTTTTTCCCCCTTGCCTCTCCCCAAGGAACTATTGTGGGATCTTCATTCCCATTGTGGACCCTGGGGCAAACCCTGCTTAAGATCCACATGGTTCTGTCTCCCTCAAGGAGGCCAGCCCTGCTACTCAAACAAGGTCTGCTGGAGCTTTATGCATGAAGGATGATAGTGGCATTCGTTCTTGAGTTTCACCAAGGTCTAGAAAGAATACACTGGGCTCCTCCAGCACTGAGCTCCTGTACTTAGTGGGCTGCAGACCAGAGGAAGGACTCTGGGTGCAGACGTGCTCCTCCGTGGACCTGGCACTGCTGCTGTCCCTTGTCCCACCACTGCCCACCTGGTGCCCCAGCCAAGAAGCCCTGTGTCTGCCTGTGCTCCCGTGTTTGTGCTTATGAGCTCTCCTTCCACCTACGCAAGGAGCTATTTTTAGCAGGCACTAATCAAGTGTCAGTGCTGGCTCTGAGCGTGGCTTTCAAGCCGAGGGCTCATGCTTTCGCCGAGCACTTGCAGGAACCCGGGCATGTGTTTTCTTTTAAATTTAGTCGAGAATTTATAGAATTCATACAACATGCTGCAGAGTGGCGGCAGCTATTTCAGGCTTATCGCACCTGAGCCCACACAGAGTTATCACCAGGCGACTCTCCACTTGGGCAAGGACCTGGCAGAACGTCCCCTCCTGGCCCTGCTCTCCTCGCTGGCCATGTCTGCCTGTCCTAACCCCTCGGGAGCCAGCTCCGAGCCAGGGATGCCCAGCCAAGGAGTAGGTTTGCTCCTCTTGGCCCATTTATTTCCAGCACAAGGACGTTGCATTGGTGCTTTGAATCATGCAGGAAAGGAAAATACTCTGTGTTCAGCCACAGGGGTCACAGGGTCTCTGACTAAATCCCCCTCGTGGGGCTGGCTGGCTCCTCCTCCGCTGAGGTTACTCTGGCCTGCTAACAGCTTCCTGGAGACCGTTACGAGACCTGCTCCTCGCCACGTCTTGAGCAGCTCTGCTTCAGCAAGAGGACGCTGGCGTTTGGGCGAGCTGCGTTTCACTTTGGCTGCTGAACTGAAACAGGGGCTTGCTGCTTCTTAAAGCGTGGTGTGATGTGAGCTGAGCTTTTCTGTGCAGATAGGAAGAACTGCCTCTCCCCTGGTACCAACCCTTGGATCCAGACTATGGTAGTTCCTCCCAGGGGCAAGGCAGGAGGAGGAGGGAGCTGGGGGATTGGAGTGGTGCATTTTTCTCCTGCTCACAGCTCTGCTGTGGATCTGGAATGGGGGGGGTTACCCTGTCCTTGCAGAGAGGCCACAGTGCTCTGTCTCCATCAGCTCGCATGAGACGAAGGCACCAGACAGAGCAAGCACACCCCATAAGGCAGGCTCTCTCTGGGGCCTGGGAACTTCATTGTTCACTAAAGAGAAACAACAACCAGCACAGAAAGAGACATATAAGAACTGCTCCAGGGCTGTAGGGCCAAGCCTGCTTCTCAACAGCAGGGTCTCGACCTCCTGCCACCACTTGTAGCGTGTCCTCACCCAGGGCAGAAGTCCTGAAAGCCTGTGAATCCTTCTGGGCACCCCTGGGATGTAACAAAGAATGACTCCATTCCAGAAAACCAGAGAAAAAATTTATTATTTTTCTTTATAAAATATCTCCAATAAGTTATATAGGCAAATATTTAAATTAAAATAAATTAACTCCGCTCTATGCTGGGACACGCGACTGTCCACAAAGTCAAACTAGGATTTATGTTTCTTTGAAAAAATATGCCCTAGATCTCCAAATGTAAGATTTGAAAAAAATATCTATGCTTGGTGAGGAGGGAGGAGGAATCTTTGCGATGGACAGAAGGGGTTAAGGTGTGGTGCTGAAGCTGCCTGGCGCCAGTGGCATCTCCACATCCAGCTAAGTGCTAAGAGCATCTTCATCATCGCTCCAGTCAGGAGGAGCATCCGTCCCGAAGTACCGATCTCCAAAGTTCCCTGTGGGGAGAAAAAGAGAGATGCAGTTGGGGTGCAGCTCTACAGGGAGCGCTGGGACTTGTCCGCCAGCCTGCCCTAGCCCCAGCCTGCAAGGAAGCCAAAGCAGGTTGATCCAACAGCTTGAACAGCTCTAAAACTTGTGTAGAAGCAAAACTGGAGCAGCCGGAGGCTGTTTTAGCACCCGGTGGCAGGGGTGTTTCCTGGCACAGCAGAGGTGAGGACAGGAGAACAGAGTGAGCTTGTTTTGGATGAGCTTGTTTAAGGTGACAGCTTAGGGAATGAGGTGGGCACAGGCCTGCTCCAGATGTCCCAGCCCAGCTTCTCCTCCTGGGTCTGGAGGATGCTCGTGGCATGTGGAATGACTCCCTCTGCCAACAAGGTTACGGCTGCCTGACAGCTCTCAGAACTTACATGTAGATGCCAACATCCACGTGGCAGCAGGACTCAGGAGAGGCGATGGGTCTCCGTGTAAAATAAGGCCAGGAGCACTGAAAATTCCCCTGCAACAGGTGAATTCATCCCTACCCAGGTACTCACCGATGCCAGGGATTATCCGGAAAAGGTCATTCACCTTCTTGTCCACAGCTGTGGTGATGATCTTCACCCGGGGGAAAGCGTAGGCGACTGAGTGGACACCCATCTCTGCCATGAGCAGGGAGAGAAGGAAGATCTTGTCTTCTGGGACATCATGATCCTACAAGAAAGGAACAGAGACAGCTTGGACATACATGGGCTGAGGAGCAGGAGAAAGGGTATCTAAGGCATGGTACGGTCCATGCTTCCAGGGGGCAGCACTCAAGGGCCTTCCTGGGGCCACTTTCTCTCCTCCCCTCTTTGCAACCAGCTGGGGTTACTGGGCACAGCACCAAGAAACCAACTAAATCTAGGCTGTTACCACCTGAGGAAGGAGTGACTTTGTCAATGCCTGGTTACAGAGTCACCCCATTTTGTGCTCCTTCATAAGGTGGGGACAGTTTCAGCACAAAAGCCCCTCAGCGTGGCTGTGCCAGGTGTTTTCCACACTATTTGGGGCCGAACCACCCATCCTCTGCAGCGTGCCCTACACAGAATCATAGAATGGTTAGAGTTGGTGGGACTTCAAAGATCACTGGGTTCCAACCCCCCTGCCATGGGCAGGGACACCTCCCACCAGACCAGCTTGCTCCAAGCTCCATCCAGCCTGGCCTTGGACCCCTCCAGGAATGGGGCAGCCACAGCTTCTCAGGGCAACCCGTTCCAGTGCCTCACCACCCTCACAGGAAAGAATTTCTTCCTAAAGAAATACATCCTCCCTACCAGCAGCACCCGCACTGCCATCATGGCGGCTGCTCCCGTGGAGACTGTGCAGTCCATCAGGATGACGTGGTCCTCGCTGATGTCCTTCGGCAGCCGCAGGTAGTGGAGCTGGGCAGGAGGAAGAGAGATCAGCTTACAGGTTGCAGGTTCAAGGAGAAAGGAGCCACCCGAGCCCTTTTCTTAGAGAAGGTGAAGGATCTTTCATGCTTCTCTATCTCTGGGACCCCAGCTGTCCCCTTGGAGCCAGGTGCTGGTGCAGACACTTGGAGAGCAAACCAGCCCCTGCATCCACTAACAGGATGGCAAAGACCACTTGAGAAGCTTTTGGAGCGCTTGCTCTCTGAGCGCTCACTCCACTCCTGCCAAGACCAACCCTCAGATGGCTGAAGAGCTCTCAGGAGACACCTGAGTCACCCCCCGAGGGACATGCCAGGAGGTGCCCTCGGTAGCCCAGGGCCACAGGTTTTACCTCTGGCTCGCCCGTGTTGCAGTTGGTCTGGATGAGGATGGTGCCGATGCGGACGTCCTTGCAAACCGCCCGCAGCGCTGGCTCCATGGTCTCGCCCGCTCGCAGGATGGACACCCCGGTGATCTGCAGCACACAGCCAGGGTGACCGGGGAGGCACGGCACAGACGGTGCGCACCACCCCCGTACAGCATTGAGTCTCAGCAACTGGGGGCCCTAATGGGCAACCCCAAACCAGTTCCCTTCCAGGAGCTCCCAGTTCAGGCTGTCTCCCTCAACAGGAGGCCAACAGTGGCACGGTGACACTGCTGATGGCAGTCCTGGCCAGCCAGTGACCTGCTGCCTGTCCCCATGACACTTGGCATCGCATTCAGGACAACAGGCACCAAACCCAGGCCTGATAGAAGTTCCAAGAAGCCGGGGGTGTCCTTCCCCTGCACCCACAGACGGGCAGGGTTGAGTAGTAGCTTTTGCTTCCACTTACTTGCTTTCCGCTGTACGTCCTCCCTTCATAGTCCTGTCCCTGAGGGGTCTGGACTGTGCAACTCTGCAAAAAACATGTGAGAAATGCTATCAGGGGTTCCGACATGGCTCTCAGAGAAGATCAGCTGTGGGCTGGGCTGGCCCCTTGGAAACCAAGGCTGGACAAAGAGTTGTCACCCAGAGTCACACCATTGCTCCATGGTCTAGGGGAGTCCTGCCTCTTTTTAACCAAGAAGGAAGGGGCTGATACATGGGGAAGGCTGGAGAAGCAGCGCCAGGACTGTCCTGCTCCCCAGCAGCTACAGGTTAGGAATGGGAGAGGACACACAGTGGCTGCTGCCCACCCTCCCAGCTACACCCCCCAACCCACCTGGAACGGGAGCAAGGAGAGCGCATGCTCAATCAGCAACCGCATCAGCCTCTTGGAGTAGAAAATGAACTCATCCCTGCTGGTCTCCTTGTTTCTAGAGGGGAGGGAAAGGCAAAGGATAAGACCAAAATGTGCCCCCGAAGATGCTGACAGGCATCAGAGACTACCTGGAGAAGAGAAGTCCCTGCCCCTCTCTGGCTGCCAGTGCTTTGTTTGTATGGGGTCTACCATCTGAGCCTGGAATCGTGATGGCAGTTTAAAGGCAAAAGGCAGAAAAATTGTCAGCAAGACCACGGAGCACTCACAGCTCCCGTACCCAGGGCCCACCACCATCTATCCCGTCCCACGTCCCCAAGTCACAAGGACAGAGCACAAGTGGGACTGGGAGTTTGGAGCAAACTGAGCCCACCCCAGCCAGCAGCCAAACCCCCATCCTGCCCCAGGAGACCACAGTGGTGGGGCCTTTACCTGATGATGGTGTGCATGCCCCTCACCTGAGGGGTGCTCTTCAGCACACTGAGGGTCTGAGGAAGGGGGTGGCACTGGTGGGCAGAGGCCAGGGCAGCCCTGAAAACCAAACACAAGGTCAGAAGGTCTCTGGGGAAGGCTGTCCGAGGGCTGGTGCACAGCACATGGCCAGAGCCATCCTCCCAGATGTCATCTCACACTGCAAATGCACACCAAAGCCATCCAGCTGAGCTCTGCCTGGGCCCCAGCGATGGTAAAGGGACCTACTCCCATGAACAGGGCCAGCAGTGGAGCCAAGGGGACTTCACAGCCCAAGGACCTGCTCTTCCTGCTGGGCAGCTGACTCGTGGTTGACCCATCTTGGTTTCCACTAGTTGGGAAGAAAGTGGAAAATAAATTCAAACCCTTCTCCCACTTGGGAGTCCTATCTGGTGAAGGATCCTGAACTCAGGGGGTGAGGAGGAGCTGCTGTGGTTGTCTCTGTCGTACAAGTGCCAGATGTCACCAGGACCAGGACAGGCAGCAAGGCCTGCGGCACTGGTACATGGCTCAAGGCCAGGCTGCAATGAGACCATTTCAGAGAGCACCCAGCCCATTCAAAGATAGTCAGATAGACACCAAATTGGGAACAGCTTCAAGACTTTACGGTTGGACAGGACTGGCTTTGTGTGACTCATCTCCACATAACTAATAGGGTTGGGAGCTATTCTTGGATCAAGGGAACACCATTCATGGGGAAGCGCACAATGGAGCCCCATTAGTCACCTCTCTCTTTGAGAGCGGCAGTAATGAGATGAAGGTCACATCTCTTTGGCTTCCACAAGGCTGGGCAGGATGGACAAGAGACTTTGTCTGGGAGGAGGGCTGGGGTCCGAAAGCCACACGTCAGATCACACACGTGCCAGCCGCTGCATCCCGGTCAGAGAGATGTTAGGGAGAAGGAGGAGAGAGCAAACAAACGAAAGCACCTGGTGATTTAAGTTTTCAAATCAAGCAGAAACCTGGATTAATTGCACACGCACACAGAGTCAGACAAGCAGAGAAGAAGACAGAGAAGATGACTGGGTAGGAATGGAGGATGGCTAGATGACTTGAAGCCTCCATCCACATAGCCATCTCCTGGTCTTGGTTGACCAACACCAAACGAGACATTCCCAAGGCCTGTGGGTACTTAAGGGCTCCTTCTTGCTTTTGCCAGCTCCCACCCTGTGTAGCAGCAAAGAGACCCTTGGCAGGGAATGCTCCCGAGAGCCGAGACACCTTGTGGCTGGATGGTTTGTGCTCCCATCACAGGCAGAACCTGGCTGGGTTGTGGCTGAGCCCAGTGCACACAGAGTGCCCTGGCAGACCCCACAGCCAGCTGGAGACAAGCAGCCCTCAAGGCCCTGGACCTGCCATCAGTGAAGTGAACTCTGTTAGTCACCACAACTTGGGTTAGCTGCCCTGGGAGATGCTCCCATGCCCTCACTCCTTCCTCCTGCCAAACCTGGCTCGGGGACAGATACTGAGGGCACAGTTGCCATCCAGCCCTGCCTAAACCCCTCCTGGCCCCAGGGATGCAGACCCACATGGTGGGTGAGGACCCCTGAGCCCTGCTTTTGGTGGATGCTGGTGCTTGCACAGGGGCTGCCTGCTTCTGGCAGCCATGGCCCCAGCTGGCTTTGCTAAGGTGACAAACCACTGTCCCGCTAACCAGAGTAGCCACTGGGGTCACAGCCCACAGGGCTGTCTCCTACCCACCACGGCCCACCCAGGGGGCACAGGTCTGAGCTTGCCAAGGGCACCTCTCCTCTCCATCACTGCCAGGCCTGTGTCACATCGTCCCACTGCGCCAGCAGGATGGGCTGCCCCTCTCCAGCCCTGGTCTCTGCAGTGTCACCCAGCTCCTGCTCCCTGCCACGGACACCAGCGAGCTCTCCTACCCCCGAGAGCCAACTCCGAGGGCCTGGGAACACCTCCTCTGCACAGCGAGCTGTCAACAGCCCCTGGGAAAATGTTGTCAGCATTTTGTCACCCAGCTTTCCACACCCTCCTGCGACACCTGCGCAGGGACTGGTATGCAGTGCGGGGATGGGGGGGTCTGGATGTAACCCTGCTTGGGCCCCTGTCCTCGACAGCCCAGGGAGGCTGCTCAGTGCTGGCCCCATGGTACTTTCCAGGGAGGACCACAGCAAGGTCCCATTTTTGAAGTGGGGATAAAGATGGTCTCTTTGGTCCCCTCCCCCTGGCCTGGTTTTCCCTGCACAGCACCAGCAAAGCAGGACCCCATGGGCTGTCTGCCCGGGTTAGTAACGCGGCTCACACTGCACAGCCCTCGACCCAGTCCCCAGGGTTAGTGTCACAACCAAAACACGGCCGTTAGCGTTTGTCTCCTCACATATCCCAGCGCAGCTTCCTCTGGTCACCAGGTGGGAGGGACGTTCAGGGGAGACAAGACAGGAAACACGAGAGTTTAAGGGCAGAGGGACAAACACGACATGAAACAAAGGAAAAAGCACTGTTATTAGTCAAAGGGGGGGAAAAAAGCCCTAATTGATCTATGACTCTCGGACCCGCCCAGTGACCAGGCCACTGCCATAAAGACCTTGGTGCTCCTCCCTTGGTGACCAAGTCATGACACGGTACCAGCTCCACTCCTGGGTCCATGGGGGAAAAGCTCCATCTGCTCTCACCACCCTGGAGTCACAGCAAGGACACTGTCACACCTCTGTTCCAAGGGGTACCAGACATCAGCAGCTCTCAAAACTTCGAGAGAGAAGCCCAGCCCTTGCCCAGGGCTCTGCTGCAATCCCAGAGCAAGTGCAGGCACTCAAGGCTTTCAAAACCTTCATCCAACCTACACCGCACTCGTGCAAACTGTTCACCTCCTGGGACACTGGAGAGAGGATCTGCTCAAGCCTGGGAGACTCTGGAAAGCCGAGAGCACTGGGAACATGGGCAGAAACCCAGCGCTGAACTGGACATCACCACCTGCCAGGCAGGACCGTGACGGAAAATACAGACGGGAAGCACGTCAAGAAAACGTCTCACTTTTGGAAACTTATTTTTTTTCCCCCCAGAACAAAAGCTT
>VZRU01004383.1:0-14420 GCA_013398155.1 Pedionomus torquatus | reverse complement strand
CATAGTTCAGTTCTGTTTACTCAGTGTAGGTGGTTCTACAACATTCATCTCCATTCCCCTCCAACAATAAACTGTGATCTTTCATATATGCATATCTTAATGGATGGGAAGTGAAGTTCTTATGTTTCAAAATTCTTTTTAAGCTACTCTTATTTTGAACCATGAGACTGAATGAAATACAATGGATGTTTATAGTTTCTTAAAATCCCAGAAGTATCATAAGTAAAAATTTGTAATAAGTTTTGGTAGTTGAATTATTAACTATCTGTGTTGCCTAATTTAAGAAAATACAAAAAAACCTATTTTATGCCATTTCTATTCATATCTATTCACATCTATTCTTTTAAAGGCACTGTAATGATTTGGTTATATAGGATTATATTGTCTCCAATGTTTGTTCAACTGGATATTCATTATTATGTTGGCATTACAAGTTTTGGAGAGTTACCATATATATCTATATGGACTCTAGCACAAAACCAGATGAGTCTCTGAAATATTTCCTCTTCATTTCAGTAGCTGTACTGGTTGTCTTAACTGATTTCATTGAATCTATCCTCTTTGATATTATTTTTTTCTTTTCCCCTCCTTTTTCTCCACTTCTTTATTTTTCTGTTGTTAAATGTTTTGAAGGTCTTAGGCTTCAAAAATATCAAAAGTGGATAGAAAACTCACATGTAAATCTTGAAGATAAGATGTGATTTCTAAAGTAGGCAGTGCTGGGTTAGCATAAGTATTTTTCAGAAGCTTCCTCTGCACTGTGTTTAACTTCTAAGAAAAAAATCTCTTATAGTATAATGCTAATTTATTAGATGCTTCCAAGAAAAATCTTGCAGAGTAGAAAACTGTGGAGATTCTGATTTTGGAAGTCCATAGGTTAAAATGGTTAATTTTGGATATAGTTGCATGGAGACAAATGAATTTACATACAGTTTGGGTCTTTAACAAGCAGAGAGCTTTTTTCTGTTTTTAAAGATGCCTGGAGACAGAGAGAGAGAAAATGTGTGAGTTT
The DNA here is from genome assembly GCA_013398155.1 of Pedionomus torquatus. Lineage (NCBI taxonomy): Eukaryota > Metazoa > Chordata > Aves > Charadriiformes > Pedionomidae > Pedionomus > Pedionomus torquatus. The sequence goes on along the minus strand of VZRU01004383.1, from coordinate 13,408 downwards.
GTTGTGTTTCTTTGTGTGTAGACATTCTTGTTACAATTACTAAAAGGATAAATTTTTAGGTATTACTTATTACTAAATCAAGTCGTCTTAGAAAACATTGTGAATATATGGAGAAAATCGGTGCTCACCTCAAGACATCTCTACTGCTTTTAATTGTGATTTAATTAAATGGTGGAATTTGTTTCTTTTCTTACATCTCCTACTAATTTCAATTTTATTTATGGAGAGCTTGTGGTTTGTCCCCTACTACTTAAAAAGCTAATTTTATATCCCCACACTTCAAGTAGATTTTCCAGCACATTTTATCTCAAAAAATGCAGCACACTTTTGATGGTTCATAGCAGCCTTCAAACACTTAGAGCAAGACTAAAACAGTCTTTCTCTTTTGTTTTGGCTTTCAGATGTTGAACATTAGTTGTGAAGGTTGTTTACCATGATTATGTAGCCATGGGCAGGCTGATTTATTTCTTTGGGGGAAATGAGTGATTTTTTTAGAATGTACTGTCTTCCTTTCACCACTGCTCAATAACTGTCTTACCAAATAAGGACTTCAAACTTATGCTTCACTTCGCTTCCCTTCTAACTGCATCGTCTGTGAGGTCTCAGTTCTTCCTGAGTTCCTGCAATTGCTGTGGATCCAGGTGTAAGTGTTGCTGCATTATACTGGCACAAATGATCACCATTTATTCATTGGTGGTAAATTGCCCCTATGCTGGGCAGCAGTTCTTTTCACTTTAGCTGCTGAGGTTTCAGCCATGAATGAATACTACTGAGTAGAAGGATTTTTAGCAGTCTTTGGACATATTACCTGGAAAGCTGTGACCTTGGAAAAACATGATTCTTATTTTTTGGTAATACTTTTGCCATTGCTTGTAAGTTTGTCTATCAGTTGATACACTCTGGGATTGTTCTAGTTATAGCCGTTTGGTGTGACTGCAAGAGGAAGCTTCCTATATTGTTCCTATGGGAATATATCTGTTAAAAATATGTTCAGTAATTCCTAAATATGTCATTCATTTTTATGAAGTTGCTTACTGTATTTATGCAGAAGCCTGGCATTTGTGCATTTTAGTACATATACTGTAACTTCAGATCACATTATATCAAGAATGTGATTTTAGCATGTACACGATCTAATTAGAATAGGAATGTATAATGATAGCTGATGCTGTACATAGAAGCATCCATCTAGAGATCTTACTCTAGATGCTAGCACATGTTAAAATCTGCATGAAAGCATCTTTGCTGCTTTTGTAATTGAGGCATGGGAATATATATTATAGTCATACCACACTTTCTGTGTAGGCATGTGCTGTTGTCTTCCAGAAATTACTTTGAGTAGACTTGTACTTGCAAATTCTGATAGAAGATTAGTGGTCTCTTCTGTCCTTATTTTAGACATGAAATCTCTACAGTACTATGCTTCATCAGAGGTTTTCAGATGCTTCTTTTTTAACAGTAAGGCTTTGGATGGATATGACATGTTCTTTCTGAGGTTGGGAAAGTAGAACTGTTTACTCCAGAGGAGAGGTGGAGATAGGTTTTTGGGAGGTTTTTTTCTAAAAATTATGCAATTACTACAACTGCCTAAGGCGATGCTAAGGTCTTTTTTTTTTTTTTTAATGCTGAGGTCCTTTTGTAATGTTTTGTACAGGTGGTAAATGGAGATTGGAGTCCTTTGTAATAAATTCTTAATTCTAACAAAACTGTTAAAATATTTAGCTTCCACCAAACAGAGTCTCTCAAAGTAGGAGGCAGTTGCCATTCCAGAGGTGGAACTAACACAGGGTTTTGCAGAAGTGCTGCCACCTTTGAAAAGCAGCGTATCTTTCTGGAACCAGCTTGTCATGCTTTTGTTTTCTGAAAAAGGAATTCTTAGTGAAAAAATCACCAATGCAAAATCTGGCAGATGTGACCTAATGTCTATCAGACATGGATAAGGAGAGATTTTTGTCTCCATATCTGCATGCTTTTCAGAGCTCTATCTCTGACAGACTGAGAGAGTTGGGGTTGTTCACCCTGGAGAAGAGAAGGCTCTGGGGAGACCTTATAGCAATCTTTCTGTATCTGAAGGGGGCCTACAAGAGATCTAGTGAGGGACTTCTTACAAAGGCATGTACTGATAGGACAAGGGGTAATGGCTTCAAAGTGGAGAAGGGTAGATTTAGATTAGATATGAGGAAGAAATTCTTTACTGCGAGGGTGGACAAAGAATTTGTGGATACCTCATCCTGGGAGTGTTCAAGGCCAGGCTGGATGGGGCTTTGAGCAACCTGGTCTAGTGGGAGGTGTCCCTGCCCATGGCAGGGGGATATTGGAACTCGATGATCTTTAATTCCCTTCCATCCAAAACTATTCTATAGTTCTGTCCTTTTTGTCTATTTGAATCTTGGATTAAGTGGATTTTATGGTGTTTTCATCATGATAGAAAGGTGCTAAATTTAAAAAAGTTGTGTTTGTCCTTGTTCTCTGTGTGGAAGGACAAGAGTCTATCTCCTGACTTGTTCCACCAAGGAAGTTTCTCTGTGTTGATTAATTTTGCAAGTAATTTGTCTGTATCCATTAATGAAATGAATAATTGGAGATTTTGGAGATCAAATAAGTCCAGGGAACATGAAAAGCCCCAGGTTTTAATTTTTTATTGCCTCCCTCAGAGTGTCATCTATACTCTCATCAAATACAAATTGTCGATCAATGCTAGGTCATATCTTCTCTTTTGAAAGGATGTATAACATCACAGATAGATCCAGCTATTGTTTATCAAGTCTGAGATTATTTGAGTTGGAAAAAAAAGTAATTCAGAAAGGTTAATACAAAAGGGGATTATCTTTTTCCACAACAGTCAACAACAAGTGAACCATCCTCTGCTTAGGTAGATCAAGATACTTTTCTAAAGAAATAATGAAGCTTCATGCAGACTTTCTTCTAATCACTGTCAGTAGTCACATATCCTGTACTACTTGGTGCTCTTGAATGCTTTCAAAACAAGCAGAAATCTGTATTTTGAGCCTATTTTGTTCACCTAACTGGAGCTGGGTTTAGTTCATAATCTGAAGTTGAGTACTTCAGAAAAGTACAGGAAATTCTGGGGAGTTTTAGAAAATTGTGTCCCAGGAATTTCTGTTCTTCTCAGGAATCTTTTTATTTCCTTGAGGGGTGGGGGGGAAGGGGTGTTGAGGGAGAAATTTCATTTTGGTAGCTTCAGTTCTTTGCATAAACTTGTGCTTTGCCACTGTTCGGATACAAGTGGGTTAATTTTGTTTATCATCAAGTAGTTCAAAACTAGTCAGTCATTTTCAGTCTAAACCTTTCCCAGAACATTACATTTTCTTGTTTGTCAAGATTTAGACCTGCTACTAAATTAATTTTCAGGTTCAAGGTTTCTACCTCAAGATCTTTCATGCTTTTCTAAAAACCCCAAATACTATGAATCAAAAATAATTAATATATTAATGTTAAAAGGAGCTGAGTCTTCTAGGAAGGGAACAAAGGGAAGATAACCTTGAAAATTACTTGAAAAAACAGAAAGCAACCCATCTTTTTTCAGAGACTCATTTTCAAATTGCTTCAGTTTTTTGTTTTATACAAATTTGCTAAATTTTGATTTGATCTCTTCCATAGATATATTTCGTATTCACTGTTAGATTTTAAGCTACTTCAAAGACACTTTTATATAATGCAGCTGTCTGAACAGATTAAGGTGTTCTACTTTTACTTGTAAAAGGCACTGTTCTCTGGAGTTTGTGAGAAGATTCATTAAATCATTAATCACTAAATGTTTAATTGGGAAGCTAATATTTTTATTTCTGTTTTGAACTTAGAAGCATTAGAAGCATTTTTTTAAATGAGACAGACCTACTTGTTTCTGCGGGTTTGTTTTGTTTTTTTTCCTATATATTTTACCTCTCGTGATCCATTTTACCCACTTTGGAATCTTACTGTAGATTCTTTGAATTAGGAAAAAGTGAAGCTGTAATAACATAAGTTAGGAGGGATAAGTTAGGGGGCATTTGGATGTACGCTGTGGGCCCTTCTTTTTTTAGTTCATTCCAAGCCCATAGCAGCAGAGACACACATCCCAAGAGTGTGAATCTGCCGGAGCAAAACTCAAAACTACAGTTATAGGTAAGTAAACTTTTTCTCTTACCTTTTAAGTTCTTATACAGCTCCTTTCCCTTTCTCCCCATTACCCATCTCCCTGCAAAAGTCCTCCAAAGAGGAGACTAACAGAACACTTTTAAGAATTAGTAGTTTGTCTACATCTAATTTTATGTAGCAAATGAATTAAATGACAGAATGTGTAATTATAACCAATATATTACCATTCGTTTCCAAAAATATCTTATAGGGGTTTTATTTACTGAAAAATGGAGATATGAGTATAGTCGTTTGTATACTAATCTTGCAGAAGATTACAGTCACTAATATAAGAAGATTAAGTGAGACTGTGTAAAATATTGTGTCTCTACGTAGTAGGGCAGTATGAGAATCAGGTATCATGTATTTCGTGTATACAAGCTTTCATCAGGTCTGCATTTTGTAGTGTTTTGTAGTGGATGAAACTGGCACCTTGTATAGCTTTCCCAAGAAAAAGCAGGTTTGCAAAGTCCAGTTCCTATAGATGAGAGACTTTTTTGTTTTGTGTTCAGATGTGTTTTAAGAAAAGTAAGGGGAAGAAATTCCTCTTCTGTCTAGAGAAATTGCAATGAAGTGTTGCAAAGTTTCCATCTATTTAGGAAAAATTATTCTTTTATATTTTTTTTAAAGAATGAAGTACTAATTGAGCAAAAAGCACATTTAAAAAAAATGTAGAGGCGCTTTTTTAAAATGCTGTTTACTTTCTTTTAGAGCTCTTGTGTAACATGGAATTAAATTCCCAGGTTGTGCTCTACATAGGGTAGCACAGGAGCCTGATCTTGTAAGCAGGTGTAGAAAATAACTAAATCCCAGAAATTTGGTAAGAAGGGTATTTTATTTTTTCCTGTAGCATAAACTAAGATTAGAAAATTACATATAATTTGCATGTAGCATATGCCCTTGATTATACCTGTTAAATGGATGGTAGGATTTATAATATTACTTACCCAGTAATGACTTTATTTTGTTCTGGGACAGTCACTTCTCTATAATGGATTTAAATCTTGATAAAGAAATGCCATGTGTAGTTAAAAAAGCTTATTAACAGTTTAAACCCAGCATTTCTATCATTCATAGTCACTAAATTCAATCCAACATCAACTTAAAATGACATAGACTTTTCTCATTATCATCCTGTATAAATGTTACTGGATCTAGTTAATTGAAGATTACCTCAAACCAGGACAAAGATATTTGTGAATGCAAGGTTTGATGTCAGAATGAAATCGACATCTGGAAGGGAGATTAAAAGTCTTCACCAATAAATTTCAAAGTCATTTGCTTATTTCTAAGGTTTATTGTTTCTACAAATGAATTTGAAAGTAATTGGATATGTTAATCTCTAAGCAATACATAAAATAAGTAGTTTTCATGAAGTCTGCTGTTAGTGTGTTACATTTTTCTTGTGAAATTAGGTGCTGTGTTTTGTATTTCAAAAGTAATTGCACTTCAGGTTTTGTTCAGATTTTTTAACAATTGAGTTTACTTTGTGAAGAATAATAGTTTTGTAATCATGTGGATAAAACCCAGAATTTGTATCAGAAAAATCTTATCTCATAAATAAATTGAAATTATATTGTTTGTAAAAAGCAATATTAAATTCAGGGAGGTTAAATTACAGCTTCCAGTCTCTAAACAAGTGTAGATGCTTGATTATAATTTGCTGCAGTTAAATTCTTGTTATTTTCTAGTGTAATATTTTGTTCTATATTGCTATAGTTGACAGGGAATAATGAATTACCAAACATCCTTAAGTAGAAAAATTTGCTGATTACATTATTGTCATATTTAAGAAAGCAAACAGAACTTAAACAAAATGAAGATTGTCAGTTCTGCTACACCCTAAGGCATGTCAGAGACCCCTGTAGTCTTTTTGGGTTAGATGGGTTTTTGGGGTTTGTTGCTGTTGCATTTTTTTCTGAATGAGTTTTGACATTTCTCCTGATGGACTTTCTTTTTTTGCATAGTGACCAGAAATTTGATAAAGTCTTTTGACAGATTCCTAAAAATTAGCAGCTGTTTCTGTTCAAATTCTCAGAAATTCCTTCCTCTGAATTGCAGCAACTGGAAGCTGGAAGCCCTCTGGTTTCTTCTTTGGAGCCTATGGAATTATGTTCTGTTCTATAAGGCTTTCCTATACCAGGATCATGACTGTACTTTCTTAGTTTGTTCTGTAAGGGAGCAAGTAGTGAAACTAAAGATTTTGACTGATGTTTGCTGAGTCTCTCCTTCAAGGAGAGGAGCTAGTGCTGTGGGAATCTCTCCTACTGATAGGAAGGGGTTTCTGTTTGTTTAATTCTTTGCTTACTGGAATATGGTTTTGGGGGGAGATCAGGTGAGAGCAAACTCTCATGGCCAGTAATGCTGAAAGTTCATGAAAGAGTAGAAAGATAAGACTGGATATTTGCCCTCACTCCAATGATAGGTCATCCATCAGTACCATTAAAGTAATTTTAAATCTTCCTTATATCCAGATTATATCAATTGGTTTAGATTCTTGTGGTCTACACAACACTGTTGGTGGGGGGGACAGGGTGCTTGGACAGCTTAGAAGACATCTGAGAAAAATAACTAGGAAAAGAAAATGGTTGTTAGTAAACTGATTTGTTATTTAGCCGTATGGTTATGTGTTATTTGTAGAAAATTCCAAGTCTTGACTGTTAGCTTAAATAAGATAAAGTTGTCATTGGCCTCTGACTTGTCTTTGTTCAAAAATGGAAGTTTTGACGACAAATAATAACTGCTTAGGACTGGTATATTTGGTATAAGTTTATTCATTACTAGTTTAAATGATGCAAATAAGTGGTATTTCATATCCCAATAATCTCTGAAGAGTTTTAGAGCTTTAAAATATTAAACTCTTTATTGTTTTTGCTTTTAAAATGAAGTTTGTACTGGAGTCATCAAAATGGTTCATCCAGAATTTGGTGTTAGAGGATCAGTCTTCTTTGTGGTTCTGAAGAGGAGTAAATTCACATTTAATCATCTTGGATATGAAGTCTTCAACTGAATCCCTTACAAGGTTTAAATGGGGAAGTGGTAATTTATCTGTTGTGTCTTCAGATCATTCACTCTGGATTTTAAAGCCTACCAAACAGTATTAAGAGAGTGGAGCATTACCATTCTGTTAAAACAAAGCTCATCAACCATGCATGTGGTTCTTATTTAGACTTGTTACCTTTTCACAGGTATTTACAGAAGCCCGTTTCAGTTTGCTAGGACAAGCAGTTCTAGAAGTTTTTAGGTTATCATTCTATTATACTCATTTGTTGAATGGGACTTAAAACAATCATCGAGTTTACAAGAAAGCAGTAACATCGGAGACTTCAGGACTAGTGGTGTTCTCACTGCTTCTCTGGAAAGATATCAGATTAAATGGAAGAATGGAGATACTTCTTTAATACAGCTCCCCTCATCCAGCTGCTGTCCCTAATACTTGCTCAGCTTCCGAGTATATCTGTTTTCCGGACGGATATTCTTCACAATTGACTTACAGTCTCAGCAGAAATGTATTCAAAGGTATCTGTGGTTATTCCAGTGCAATGTGTTTTTGCACAAAGGTTCTGCAGTAATCAATTAATTTCTAAATCTGAAAGTACTCATTGTTTTGACATGCAGATATTTCCAAAGAGGAAGGCCACAACCTGTCTGCAGGAATACTGTTCATAACAGGAGAGGTGAGACATAACTGCTTGGAAATCCAGCTAATCTTTTTTTTTTTTTTTTTTTTTTTTCCCCATTTCAAACTTGTGGTTCCTGTAATATTTTGTTTCTTGCACCACAGTGACCCATTTAATTTGACAGAACATCTCTGTTATTTTTTTAGAATAAAGTAGCTTGAGCATGTTGCAATGTAAAGAGAACATCCATGCAGATTTACCAAGCCAAAAGAATGCATACATAGGAGAATAACTGGGATCAGACTGTACTCTGAGCTGTCATAAATTTGTTCAAGTAGTTGAACAAAATGTAGATATATTTTGGATGTATCTACGTTGTGGGGGGGGAAGGAGTGAATAATGTTTAAGAAAAAAAAAGAATCTGAAAACAACGAACTTGGATACCCGATCTCTACTATAGTCAGAAAAACTGTCCTACAAAAACTGTTACAAAGAGTGAAGCAAAAAGATCCTGATCACACTTTATTGGTCTCAAGAGCTTATGAGCTCTCTGTTCAGAACTCTGGCAAGTTTTGAACCTAGGTGTGCGGGATTTGAAAGAAAATTATTAGTCTGATATTTTGGCAAAGTCCTATATCCCGATAATAAAAAGAAATTCTACAGTCTGTGTAATGAAGTGGACAAAGCTTGGATACTTATGCCTTGAAGGATATGAAGTATATTTGAATGGATATTATAAAAGTTCCTAAGTTGATCTGTTCGTTAAGACCCTAAGGGGTCTTGGGACACATGCCTTAACAAGGCATATTTATGCAAATTTGCGTATATTTGATTGTAAAAGAGAAGTGAAGGCATCTATTTTCAGAGGTTAATTACTCTCTCCTCACTTCTCTGATACTCTTTTGATTATTCTCATATCGTTCAAAGTGAGTTCAAGATCTGATAATAAAGCACGCAAAGCCCAATGGTGTTTTTCACCTTTCATATTTCTACAGCTATGATGGCAAACTAAAATCTTTTTGTATTCATTCAGTGAAGTTTTTCCATTATGCTTGATGAAGACAGTGGTACTATGTACTCATCCTACCTTTAATACCCTAGTTCAACCTGATATTTTCATATACTTGGGCCAGCTTTTTTGTCCTAGATCCAGAAATCTCATAGAGGCAAAGCAGTAATGATCAAGTCTAATTTTGAGGATCACCATCAAGATGCACTGGAAAAACAAAGAAATCTATGAGTAATCTGTAACTCCATCTGCAATCACCTTGCCATTTAGGAAAAGAAAACTTTGAAGGCATCCCTTTCTTCTCACATAAGATGTTGACAGGTTGTGGTATTAACTTACTAAAACACATCAGTACTCGGCTATCAAGAGAAATGAAGAAGGTGCATCAAAAGACTTCTGTATTTAGAGGGAATATGCCAAGTTGTGATGTGATCATCTATTTATATGTTCTCAACTTACAATTTGACATTTTGTATGATGCTGAAGAGCAGCATTTTGAGCCTGGTCAGTTATGGAAGTTCATAGAATGATTTGAGTTAGAAGGGACCTTAAAGATCATCTTGTTCCAAACAGGCAGTTCCTCCCACTAGGGCAGGTTGATCAAAGCCCCATCCAGCTTGGACTTGAACACCTCCAGGGATGGGGCATCCACAACTTCTCTGGGCAACCTCTTCCAGTGTCTCACCACCCTCACAGTACAGAATTTCTTCCTAATATCTAATCTAAATCTCTCCTCTTTCAGTTTAAAACCTGTACCCCTCGTCTTATTGCTCCACTCCCTGATAAAGAGTCCATCCCCATCTCTACTGTAGGCCCTCTTTAGGTACTAGAAGGCTGTTATAAGGTCTTCCCAGAGCCTTCTCTTCTCCAGGCTGAACAACCCCAACTCTCTCAACCTGTCTTCATAGGAGAGGTACTCCAGCCCCCTGATCATCTTTGTGGTCCTTTGCTGGTCTCGTTCCAACAGGTCCATGTCCTTCTTATGTTGGGGGCCCCAGAGCTGGATGCAATTCAAGAGAGAAAGTTAGTCCTACCTGAATTACCTTCCTGAGCACGTGGGCTCTGAAAGGTGATTGTTGGTTGATCCAGCTACAGCAGTTTAAGGCAGCACAGCTCCAGCCCATTTGCCTTGCTCCTATAGTAGGGGTAGCAGAAGAAAACATTTGCTTGGTTCTTAGATGACTTGTTCAGTCTGGTAGGTTAATGCAAACCATCTTCACTAGTGCACTGGACAATTAAATGCACTTATGGAAATGTGAATGTGTGTTCTCTTCTGCTAAGGGTGGTAACTTCAGTTAAAGGAATGAGGCAGATAACTGGAAATGTCTTAAAGGCTACTGTTATATCCATTATCAGAGCTTTACAGGAGTTTTTCAGTGTGGCCGACTTTTCTGGGTTAAAATGAAAAAGCTGTCTGACTTTTCCCTAAGAACACAAGTTTCTCAATTTGTGTTTAAAATTTAAAGAGTTTTAATTTATAAATAAGTTAGTGAGATGTATGTGTGTGTATGTATGTATGTATGTATATTAATGTATGTTTAAAAAAAAACCAACAAATCAAATTTGAAATCTGTCAGTCTGGAAGCTTCTACTTCATGGCCATTCCTAAGACCTGCCATGAAGCTCAGTGAAGTCAAAGCCCTCTTAGAGGGAGAAAAAGAATTTTTGTCACTGCATGAAAGTTTCAAATAAATACATTTGTTTTTATAAGTAGTGTAGGGAAGTTAATCTATATAAGCTCTTATATGAATCCAGCAGTTGTTCTTATACAGAAAAAGCAAAAATCACCATACTAAAAAGCTGCACCTACAATTTGGCAAATTAATTTTGCTTCATGTCTACCATAAAGTTGGCAGATGTTCCTACAGTTTTTTGTTGAACTTTTCAAAGTTCCTTATTTGCAGTTGACCAGTTTCTGCATGGAGTTTATTGTATCTGTCTTTACTGTCTTCTAGCCATTAACTATTGTACGTTATTTTGGAGTTTTAGGAAGTTAGAGATATGCAAATAGATATGAGAATGAAAATGGAAAAAACCTCAAACTTGTTCACATCACTGGAATTGACCATGTTACTACTTGTTACTGTGTTCTAATGTTACTTTTGGATATGATCCTTCAAAGATTTAATTCTTCTGAATAAGAATATTCTACAAGTATAAAACAAATTAGAAGTTATATATTATAATTCTGGTTTACAATTTAAGAGGTTGGTTTTTTTTTTCCTTAGAGTTTACTTCCCTCTTACGTGATTGCATCATCCTTATCCTTCCCCTGCTCCCAAAAAGAGAGCTGGCTCATTGCATCTGATGATAAGGCACGACAAATCTAGGCACAAAATAATTTATTTTTCTTATTTTGCATGTGTGTTCTAGATGTTCTGACGAGATCTATAATGGAATTTCCAACCTGTGTTTGGTCATTACTTAGACTTAAAATCGTATTCCCCATTACAGAGAAAATCATTGCTTTTGTTTTGACAAATTACAAAATGATAGTTGAGAAATGAGAATATAAGCCTTAGTGCAGGTAGGGCTTTTGAGTTTCATGGCGGAAATTAATTTTAGTTTAGGTTACCATGTTGGTAATATAAATAGGTTATATTTTAAATTAATAGGACCTACTCTTTTTGATATTTCTATGTGCTTCTCATTTCTATGAATTCCACCAAATTGCACGGTGTGTGGTTGGCTCACTTTTTATCTTTCTGTATTCTACTCTTAAAGATTTATTTTTTTCAGTGTAAACTGGAAGGATTGTTGCAGTGTCAAGCTCTTGACACTACATAACGTTAGCACTGATCTTTTTATTTCATCCACAAAAAGCATTATGATTGCAAAGGGAAAATACTCAAGCTTTTAAGTATGTAGTGACCCCCATTTAATACATGTGTTATGGTATAGACTCCAACTCTTGATATATTCCTTATTTCAAAAAGAAACATGAAGTGTTGGAGTTATTTTAATAATTTTTGTTCATTGTTTGTGTGTTCCCTGGCTACAGTATGTGTGAAGTCCAACTGATGCACTGAACCAAGTGGGGAGAACCTCTGTCTTAATGCAGATCCTTGCTGAGTTCATGTATAATGAAGCAGGCTGAATCTGCAGAACAGAATATTTTATAGTAGTATTTCTCAAAACTTGCTTCAAGCGTGAATTGATTAATATTGGTTTTGGTTATTATGTATTGCAGCTGCTTTATTAGATGGTTCTCTTGGGAATTTTACGGGGACTTTGATTTTATATGTTTTGAAGGTGTTGATTAATGATTAATTGGCACATGACTGACAAAGAATGATAGTCTGAATACAATAAAAAGTATTAGTTAGAGAAGTTCTATTCTTGCTTTTAAATTCAGTGGGTTTTGTTGTGTGTGCACATACATGCTGATGAGGATTACGTGGTGGGGGTGGAGAGGAATGGACATTTTTGTTTGGACATTTACCTGTTTTTATGTATAGCATTTGTGATTTTTCTCTTTTAATTTGCAGATAAGCCTCTGAAGAAGCGAAAACAAGAAAAAGCACAGGAGGCTGGAGGTGCTACTGGAGGAAATAGAGCAGCTTCTCAGGAGACGGGTTCTGCAGGAAATGGGGCGAGGCCAGCATTGATGGTTAGTATTGATCTGCAGCAAGCAGGAAGAGTGGACTCTCAGGCAACAGTAACTCAGGATTTCGACACCGTCAAAAAACCTGAAGAAATTAAGCAGTGCAATGATGGGTTTGTGTGTGTTCCCCAAGAAGACACTGTTGGAGTTCTTAAATTTAAACCTGAAAACCATCCCGAGATTTTTAGGAAGACATCAGACTTTGAGAGTCAAAAGACAGATATCCAGCAAAATGAAAACAGACAAATGGAATTTCAGCAAAATGCAAGCAAATGGTTGGAATGTAAACACAATGAGAACAAACAGGTAGAAGCTAAACATGAAAGCAAGAATGAAAGCAGACAAATGGAAGCAAAAACCAATGAGAACAGGCAGACAGAATCAGAACAAAATGAGAGCAGGCAAATGGAGATGAAACAAAATGAGGGAAAACAAAATAATGGCAAACAGGAAATAAGGCAGAGGCCCGAAACGCCGAAACAGAAGAGTGAAGGCAGACCTGAAATACCAAAACATAGACATGATAACAGGAGAGACTCCAGTAAACCATTGTTAGATAAGAAAATTGAAATATCTAGGCATAAACTAGATGTGAAATCTGATCCTTCAAGGATAAAATCTGAAAGTAGATCTGATCCAACAAAACAAAAGCCTGATGGACGTTCAGTTCCTGATACACTGAGGCGTGACTATGATAGCTTTAAACAAAGATCTGAGGACAGGGAGGAGTCAGAGAGATACAGAGGAGATCCGTCCAAGATTAGAAGACCTGAATATTTGAGATCCTCAAATAAAAATGAACATGATTCTAAGCATGGTATTAAATCTGATGGTTCAAAAATTGAGAAATTTGAAAGGAAACATAGACATGAGTCTGGTGAATCAAGGGAAAGGTTTTCTTCTGGAGATCAGAAATCAAGACCTGACAGCCCTCGCATTAAACAGGAAGGTAAAGGAGATTCTAGTAAATCAAGACCTGATAAACCTGGTTTTAAATCACCCAACAGCAAGGATGAACGAAGGACAGATGGTAATAAG
>VZRU01004382.1:2390-18662 GCA_013398155.1 Pedionomus torquatus | reverse complement strand
TGATTCTATGCTAAATACAAAATACAACAAAGCTTCATAGAATCTTCTACCTAAACAGTCATATATTTAGGCACCGATATCCAGAATTAAAATCCAGAATAAAATTCATGGACAAGGAAAGATTTAGGCCTTCTAAAAGGAAATACAAAATATTACGATGCTGGCCTTTGTAGCCAAGAGGCAGAGGGCTTAAGGTGAAGTTTTGTTCCTCTTCAGATCCGAAGTAAACGCAGCGGATACGTCTCTGGTTATTTGTGCATCAGAGTTCCCTTTGAAGAGAACATTTCAAAGAGCTGCCCATGACTAGTACAGTTCGGAATGGGGTGACACTCAGGCGGTCTTACATCCTCCCGCTGGTCTCTGAAATAACTTTGGCCGTGGCTTCTGTGCTTTTGTACTGAACTCCTTGCTGTTGCTGAACACGAGTGTGTACAGAGCACGCTGACCGAACCCAGCACATCACTCTGCCAAGGTGCCCATCAGGGTATATTTTTATAGCAAGTGAGGGTTACATGGAGCTTTTTGGGTTGGAGCTTTGTGAGAGGAGCAGTTCAGGTCGTGCCTAAGGAGCAAAACTAGAGGCACTCCACAAAAGCAATGATAATCAGAGGTTATATGTCTCAGGAGTTAAAGGGATGTAGAGAAAGATCTTTCTTTCTGGGTTAGTTTCTGGGTTATTATACCAGCTTCAGGGAAACGGGTTTAAAATAGTTCCCGTTTTAGGCATCTGTTCACCCTTGAGGTTGGGGTTTTGTATTGTTTTGTTTTGTTTTGTTTTTCAGTCCACACCTGGGTACCAGTTTGTTGTTTCCTTCTGACAGCAAACCTGCAACCTAACTTCTTGTTTTCTTACAGTACAAGAAGAAGTGAACATCTTGTGCAAATAGTATATGAAGATTGCCTTGGTCTTAAAAGGAGTGGTCAACCTAATGGGAATTCTAGGGAATTGAAAAAATCGCCATATTATAAAGATGGTATAATACCATAAAGATGGTATTATTGTATACCGACTCTAGGATGGTTGCAGAAGATAAAAGGATATTCTTTGATCATCATGTTTACGTTTCTTCTGAAGACTAAATCATAACGTATTTAATAAAATTCCCGCTTGCTGCCTAGATCAAAAATGAAATCTTTGTGGATATTTTTCTCCCTCTAGGGAAAATTTTTAGCTGCTTTTGGGAAGCAGAATTACAGAAACAACTGCTATTCCAGACACAAAGTCATAAGACTTAGGGGGTTTTGAATCTTTCAGGGGCTTGGAATCAGTAAATCAGATTAGTGAAATAAGTTTAATTATTGGCAAAACTTAGGAACTATTTGAAGGGTTTTTCAATCTCTGAACAAAACCCAATAAGCATTTGAAGGAGAAAAATCAATGTGTAATCCTAAAAGGTGCTTTATTTCTTCCTCGCAGAATTCTAGCTTTCTCTCCGAAGCTCTTTTTCCTGTACATTCAACAAAAACTGAAGAGCTGGATCCCTCCTTCAGCCTCCACGAGACCATTGCAAAGGTAACAGAAATAGAGATCTGATTTCTACCTACTTTCCTTCACGTGGCCGAATTTGAATTTGTTAATTTTGAAAGATAAACTTTTTTTTTTTTTTCCTCCGGTGAATGCTTTGAATGTAGTTAAAATTTGTGCAGTTATTTTTCATAGAGGTTCACCTTTGGAATCTTCTTTACTGCTATGTTGGTGAGCTTGTGAGACCAACGCTTTTATGTAGGAATGCTTCATTTTATGTGGTTCAGTTGTATTTTGCATGGCTTGAGTTAAACTTAGCGGCATGATGCAGGGCATTGAGCCCCACCAGATGGCAGGAATAGAAAGTTTGTTGCTGTCAATTTTGTCAGTGAAAAGGACTCTCTGAGGACACCTTCACATCACAGGTCCTTGGGTTTATGAGCTGTCACAGCGATGCTGACATGGGAGGGAAGGGGTAGCCATCCCATGATTCTGAGAGTGCTCTACAGAGGGGATGCTCCCAAAGTTAATGTGCTTTGACTCCCCTCTTGTCTCTCCAATAATAATACTCCCTCTGTGGTTTTTATTAATACAATCAAAATGACTCCTTGCTCTAAAGTGCTCTTTCTTCACTTGTCCACTCAGCAAGTCCTATTCCTACAGAGACGTGACTCCAAAGGAGTCCAACTTAATGGGTTTGTACACTTCTTATAATTGGATTTCTTATAAACTAGAGCTACGTAGACCTCAAAAACAGATTGCTTTGTATATTTGGAGCTACTTCTTTTGGAAAAGCAGCTGCTGGCGAAACTTTTCTTTTAGCAACAACAAAAATAAATTCTCCCAAGATCAGCAATGTGCAGATTTAGCATGTAGAGGGATCAGCATCTTTGGCAAAAAAGACAGTGACTGATCTTGGTTTTTTTCATGGGTATTTTGTTAGTTTGCTTGGCATCATTTAAAAAAAAAAAAAAAAAGAGANATTTAAAAAAAAAAAAAAAAAAGAGAAAAGAAGCACATACTCCTAGACATGAGTTTGAAGCTTGGCAGAGTCTTGACAGTTAAGGAGCAATCACAAGACGAGTCTTCTCTGAAGCCCTTTAAATGGGATCGGTGGGGTTTTATGCCATCCTTGACGCCAAAGTGAGTGAAAAGATTCACCAGACTTCTTCCCAAAGTCTGAGGGAATTAGGTATATGATTATTTACTGCATAATTAATTTGTGATTTACTAATTAGTGTGTGATGGGCCATGTGTAATCTGAATAATCTGTATTTTAATATTTGCTCTTTAATGTTGACTAACACAAAAATATTTATTAGCTTACTTCAAGCATTTTGATTCTGTTTAAATCATTACAAATTATTTTAAGTAGGTTCATTGAGCATTACAGTTTTCTTCAATAAAACTTGATGAAGGTTGCATCAGGATATGACCTTATTTAAATTTTTACATTTCCATATTTTCAGACTGTAAGCCTGGGATGCTTTTATAGAGATGAATAATATAGGCAGAAGCATTTGTCATTTTTTGCTTAGCTTAATTGATCTTAAAATAGTTTCTGAATAGCTTGAAAAGAGAAAGTGTTCTAAATTTCAACTATTCTTTACTCTTTTTTTATAGATAGATCATGGTGGTGTTACCTCTTGGTTCCTTCCACTCCCCTTCTGAAACTTTTTCTCAGCGTAACTAAACCAGCCCTTGTCTTTCTCCTGCACAACGGGATTTTCTTTGTCCTTCCTTTATCCTGGTGTTTGTCATCTGTTCCAATTTGAAAGGATTTTCTTTGAGTGAATGCCCGGAAACTTATGAGGTATTTCATGTAGAGCCATAATATGTCTTTGTGTATGGCTTTATCCAGCTTCGTATGGGAGGTGATGTATCACCTTCTCCTTGGTAAAATCTTCCTTCAGCCCTACTGGTGGCTGCACGTTAGTACAGACCAGTTGCTGCATACGTAGTTAGAATGCTAAAGAGTTGTCTTATTTTTAATTTTTTTTTTTTTTTACAATGACACTGGTTTCCATCCTTTGATCAACCTGGAAAGTTGGTGGTGGAGGTTTTTCCTGTCTCTATTATCCAGTCTCTAAAGGTGTCCTCTTTGTACAGCTCACGTATCGCTTCTCAATGTGAGCCCTTTAAGGGGAGAAAAGCTTAATGAAATTTTGTTTCTTCGAAAAGACAAAAATCAGTTTAGCTTAGGTGAAAACATCTAAAAGGACATTTGAGTCATGTGGAAATACAGGTCTCTTAATGCCTGCTCTACACCGTTCCATCCATGGTCAGTGTATGAGTGCTAGAAGAATTCTCTGTGTTATACCATGTACGTGATACGTGACGCTTGCTGCTTCAACCATTTTTGATTAGTAGTAAAAAGTGGATTAATCATAGGACCATAGAATGGTTAGAGCTGGAAGAGACCCCGAAGATCACCAAGTTAATGATTCTTTTTTTCACATGTATCGGTTACTGTATGTGCCTGATGGTTGTCTTTGAGCTAGTATAGTTAAAAATAAATATGTTTTCATTTGTGTGGAAAAGAAGTGGATGAAAATACAGAAATGGTATATAACCTGAAGCACCATTTCATCTTGCATTTTTGAAAATAAAGAGTTTTCTTGACTTTTCTAGGCAAGCTAAAAGGAAAGCTGCTTTTTGTTTGGAATTGTAAGTGGCAAAAGCTAGCTGTGTTCATGAGACTACAGAAATTCTGGCAATTCTCCGGACCTTATAGTTTGACTGATCAGGAGGTAGTTTCTTACTGAAGTCTTTAAAGTTAAAATACTACTTGGATGTGCAATGTAAAGGCAATGCCACAATTAATTTATTTGACTAAGCACTCGTCCTGCTATTCCTTAATCTGAAATCTTTGTATTTTCACTGTGGTGCTCTGAATAGATGAGGCCAAGTTCTATCTTCAGAAAATTGGAAATCTCTAGATTTATAATAATTTATTCAGTTTTGCAAAAACAGTGAGAAGTTAGCTTCCAGTTAGAACTTAAATTCCTCAGTTGGAAGTTAATGTTCCTCAATAGGTACCAACAGTCGGCCAACTGGTGTATGCTCCATTGCAATTAAAACAGGTATCATAACTACTTCGGAAATTGCAACTTCCGATCTTAAAAGACTTTTCACACAAAAGTGAGTTTTATGTTAAAAGAAATTAAATATTAAAATATAGTAAATTCAACATTTAATCCTTTTCATTGGCTTTTTTCCTCAGGAATGGCTTATGAAAATATGTAAAACTAACTTATTACTCTTATTTCAGAACAAAATAGTGTGTTTCTTAGTCTTTAAATTTTTCACACAATGAAAATTCCATATTCTGACCATCTTTATTCAGATACATATTTGGTTATTTTACCATTATTTATCCAAATATCAAATATTCAAATCCGTGTTTACAGAAGCAGAGTAGTTAAAAGCACTGTTAACCAACTCTAGTGGCTTTGAAGAATATGAAAATCTTTGTCTGTGTCAATTTTTCCATTATATTAGGTTATAAAAGTTCAAATTGTAGGATAGTCAAGTTGAATAAAGACCTGTGACGTTGTGGAGATACAGATCTTGGAAAATAAACCCGAAATATGGTAGGTCTCTAGATGATAGTTGCAGCCACAGCTGAGATGATAGCTCAGCCACAGCTGAGGTGAAAATTTTCTGATGATGAGGGGCCTGGTACAAGCTGAGGCCTAGACCCAGGACATAACGTGTTTGTGTAGTTCCTTCTAGTTCAATGATAGTTAATTTGACTAAGGTATTCCCGGTCAATAAATAATTCATTTTTTAACCATAATTTTTGCTTCAAGTGTTAGGTTGGTGGTTGGACTCAGTGATCTGAAAACTCTGGTCTAACCTAGACAATTGTATGATTCTGTAGGCCATCCATCATATTTTCTTCTCTAATCCTTCACTCAATCTTCCACATTCTACCGGTCTTCTGGACTGCTGTTATCTATTAACTGTTTGTGGTGATTTGAATATTTCTTTCTTCAGTGATATGAGCTAATACACACGTCCTGATTGTCTGTGTGTTCTCGTGGGTTGTTCTCTCCCATCCCATGTGCATCGATTCATAGCCTCCAACAACAAACCTGCCATTTTTTAGGCCAGTGCTCAAATACTGTGAGGGATACTGGTCAAGAAGTTCTCGTCTTTCAGTCTTGGTAATAGCAGGATGTTTATTGTTCAGCTTGATTATACTCATTTGCCACTGCAAATGGCTTTGCTTTTGTGGCCACTGAAACTGGTGGAAAAGTTTATACTGTTGGGTTTTTTTCATGGGAAATTATTTCAGGCTTTTTATCTTTCTGAGAGAAAATATGGCTTTAATGAAGAATTTATTAGGAAGAACTTCTTTGCTGTGAGGGTGGTGAGGCACTGGAAGAAGTTGCCCAGAGAAGCTGTGGCTGCCCCATCCCTGGAGGGGTTCAAGGCCAGGCTGGATGGGGCTTGGAGCAACCTGGTGTGGTGGGAGGTGTCCCTGCCCAGGGCAGGGGGTTGGAACTTGGCCGTCTCGAAGGTCCTTTCCAACTCTAACCATTCTATAATTCTATGTTTTGTTTTGTTTGTTTTTTTTTCTGTGGGAATGACTTGATATTAAGTAGCAATGGAAAAATTTCTACTTATATTTTTACGTGAGGTTCAGTGGAAGAACAAATAATCAGTTAATTGTGGCTTGCCCTCCCTGAAGGCAGTAGGTACCTTCATCTCATGAACACTTCGAAAAAGGGGAGATTGTTGAATGTGGTAGGTAAAACAAATGAGAAGTGTGCAGCTCCTAAGGAGGTGGATCTGTAATCTGAATTCTATGGTTTGTCAGAATACTTGTCAGATCAATTTATCTTAGATCTTGGAACTTTAAAGGTGGATTTAGGGTAGACTGCTGCAAGGCCCATGCTGATCTGAAAGATTCAGAGAAGAAAGAGAAATATGTAGGCTTCCTAGTGGTGAAGAACCAAGACGTTCATTACAGCAGCGTGTTGCAGTACAAAATTTAGTGGTATCTTAGGTGAGACTTGCAGACCTTGTAATTTCAAGTGCGTTTTATAGTACGTATATCAAGTCTTAAAATGTGCCTGTGTGACACAGAATGGATTTTCCCACCAGACCAGAAGAAGCCGAGTGAAACTCCATTCTTATGAAATCCACACTCAGAAAAACATGTGCTATTTTTCTCTAAGTTTCATCAGCCTTATTACTTCATGGTAACTAGTCAGTTGGAGATATTAAGAAGTTTGAAAATACTTCTGTGTTAAGAGTTGTGCTCACGGGAGTAGCCTAATAAGACTGGGATTATGCGGTTCTAAAAGTTTTAATGGCAGTCCCCCAACAGGGAGTGCCACTGGAGCCCAGTATCAGCTGTGGAATAATAATAATCTTTTATTGATTTTCATTTTGGCAGGCACCAAAGTGTTGAAAGGTATGCCAGGAGTGACATAATGGGTTTTATGATGAGTTATGGGTGCTGATGGAGAACTCTTGAGAAAATTATTAGTGATGCTGATTATCATACGCTTCAATTATGGAGCCGCATAAAGCAGAACTAACTACCATAATGCAATTAACTTCTAAACATTAAATAAAACATTAATAAGTAGGAATATATCAATTTCTAGGGAAAATAAGGGGGGTTATGTAACAAACTGTAGTATTTCCATATTTTAAAAATATAAACACTTCCAAGAGGATGACAGGCAGATTCTTCTCTTGAAGCAAATGGAATGAAAGGTACTGGACTGCAGGTAAATGAAATTCACGTTTTGACCACAAATAAAATACAGCACAGGAATGTTGATGTGAGGAATTCTCTATCAGGATCATACTGCTCTGTTGCTTTGAAGCACAGGAGGGATATATATTCCCATTTACCCATAGTCTCGTCCCATTAATTCTCTAATACAAGAGTAGGGAATACCCATTCATCTGCACAATGCAATAATATCCATAAATTCGGTAGTTCCTTTCTCTGTAATCTCCCTTAAAATCAAAATCAGTGGTTTGGTGCGTTCTGCCTCTGCACCTCTGACTCTGCTAAGTATTTTCATCTTCCTGTGTGGTACTGGCAAATGAGCTCGCTCTTTTATGCTTCTATACTGTGAAAGCTAAAAGTAGATATAAAAATAACTGATATACAAAATTGCCATGGATTATTGAAATATGAAATGCATGAAACCTAAGATAATACAACATATCTAAATGAACATCAAGGTGGCAAACCCTTCCAATGCCAAAGACTGAGCGTGCAGATTTTGAATCAGTAGAATAACGCTGTGAAGCCACGGCATTAATGCTGCTTCCTGCCAGAGTGCAAAATCAAAACAAAATCTCATTGTACTCAACCAGCTTGAAATTTCTTTGCGTTGCATTGAAGCATCTGTTGGAGCTTTGGCAGGGATGGGATGTCAAATGGAAATGCTTTCACAGACCATCTACAGCTTGTCTATGTTGAAAAGTTTTACCAGGAACGTTTCTGCCAGCATGTTATTACTGGCATCGCTGTTTCAGCAGAGTACGTTCACGTTTATGTCTTGTTCCCACTCCAACGTGCCCTTTTTGGGGGATCAGATTGTTCTTGTAAAAGCTGTGTGGCCATTGTGCTTGGACATCCCAGTGGTCTCCGCATCGAGGCAGCTGTACAGCTGGATTTCCATTCATCCATCTTCCTTTTAATTTCAAAAAATGTCCTCTGTGTAGAGCTAGAGGATTTGGCAGAATTGGTTAAGGCGGAATATTACTCCAGGCAGAGTTACAGCACTTGAGGTGCTCGTGTGGCACATGCAGAATGAATCTGTGATGTTGGGAAAGCAAAAGTCTGGTGCATCTAAGTCTGTTGCGTATCCAAGCCAAGCCCTTACCCTTGGCAGCCTCCTCCTGCATCCCCCTGTGATGTGCTCACTCCACATTTTTGCTGCATGCCATGATTTCCATCATGAAAACGTGACACATTGGAGTGTCAATTTTCACAGGTAATTCCGCCAGTTAACCTTCTTTAGTGATGATTTCCCTTTGATGTCATTTTTTAAATTCTTATCTTCAATCGCATAGGCTGGACTTTTACATCTTTTCTCAGTCTCTTCATCATCAAACCTCCAAAGACATGAGTTCTGCAGGGACCATCACAACTCTCGTGTCTTTTTAAAGACAAATTATGTAATAATTTAAGTAATAACTTTCAAAACAAATTATCCAAGCCACCCACCAACAAACAGGAATACGGGCCAGGGGTTGATGACCGAGATGCTGCTGGATGAAGTGAACATAACAGAAGCACAGTGAGAGGTGAGAACCCAGCTGGGGGACCTGATTAATATTCATATTTGTAACAATCTGCTGTTGATGCTGAGTTTTTAAATGTGTGAGTTTGACCTTCTTTTGGAGGACTGACTGCCGGATCGTTTGGATGCTCTCCCACATGTGAATATAGGCACCTCTGTAGGGGTGTTTTGCCTCAGGAATTGCAGGGTGACTTGGAGCATCTCTTGAGTTTTCTGTTTGTCCTCGTACAGCTGGCAGCAGCCCACGGTGTTCCAGCAGCTCTCACGTGCCGTAAGGTGATGCAGCCAGGTATTATCTCCCGAAATTAAATTACTTGTTTTGCTTCACCGCTCAACATCTCTCATAGTGGTTCTGAGCATCTTGCTGGTATTTGTGGCTTAATGGTTTTGGAGATGTGCAAAGCAGAACTGTAATGCCTGTGGTGAAGGTTTGACTGAACTTGCACAAAACCAGATTGTCAGAATTTTTCTGCAGAGAAGCAGAGGTGTATTTTACAGAAATGGTTTGATTTAGCGCATATTCTCTCAAGCACACAAGTTTTGTTTTACCTTTACCCTTCTTGCATGAGAGAACACATAATCCAGTTCAAGCAGAGGGTAAATACAGACCTGCTGAAAGCTCCCTTCTGACAATGTGTATTTTACTCTGCAGTTATTGTCAGCAGCAATAAAACCAGGAGCAAATCTGCTGATATAAACTGGCACAGTTACTTTGGGGATGCCGGGTGAATTGTGGTGAACGGGGAAGTAACAGCATTCAAAGAAAACAAAACAAAACAAAACCATACCAAAAAAAAAACCCAGCTGGGGATTTTCTCAGCATCAGATGTGAAAGAGGTGACTTTGCTGCTGGAGACATGAGGTGTTCTGACAGACAGTCATACTGTGTTTGGCCAGACAGCATATTTTCTATCTGCTCCAGCCTCGTTAGGGTAGATAGACTTGGAATTTTTCAGTAGTTCTTTGTTCCTGAAAGTAAGTAGCCTCAAGGACTCTCGCTCTTTATACTTGAACTCTGATGGATAAAGACTAGGTAATAAAAATAAGCTGAGAATTGCAGAACCCCTGGTAAAAAATTGATGAACCAGCTGCACCGTCCAACACAACTTCTCTTGGCTCAGTCAGGTATTAAAAAACAACCCCATTCCACCAGCCCCCTGAAATTTTATGCATCTTTCCTGCTAATAACTCCCGTTCTTTATCATCAGCACTACTGGAGGCTTTTTTTATCATTTATCAAATACTTCATCTGCCAAAGTTGCACTCTTTATTCTTGGCACACACGTCCTGACTTTGGTGGCGGTGCAAGGGAGATGTGTTTTTCTTTAAACAAGACACTGGCATTCTAGAGGAATAGTTCCTTTGGGTACTCTAAAAGTATCCCGTTGTATGAGCTCGCTGGATTAGCTCTTTTCTGTCTTCAGATCTTTTGACAGAGATATCAAAACAAGAAAGTCCTTTCCCCAGAGCGTGCCTCTTAAAACACTAAGTTTCTACTAAAGGCAATGTCATAATGACTCTTTCTTTTTTTCTTTTTACTTTATTTTTTTTAGCACAGTCCAGTTTTGCATATGAGTGAATATGAGGTCAAGTCAACTGACTTGAGGTCAAGTAAACGGAATCCGCTTACATGCTTTTTAGCAAGAGATAGAAAATAGCTGCTTTTAAATGGTACAACTGAATTCATTGGCTTTGCAAACAACTTGCAGAAATACCTGTGGAAATGCGGCCGTGCAGATGTATGTTTATTTGTCCATTTCATTTTGTAGACCATACTCAACAACTTCCTCTGCTGCACGGTCGTACAATGTATTATTGACAAGTTTTCTCTTTTATATATTTTTTTATTATTATTTTATTCTGTGACATAGCTACAAGCACATCAGAGCTGCACAGATGCTGAAGTTTCCTTCGTGAGCTTAGTTCTGAATTCAAAACCAGATTTTCAATAATTTGGTGTCCCTCGAGGAATTCTAAAATGTCAGATTTTTCCAGGAGGCTTAGCCCAATCCACAGTATTCTGAATTTTGTCTTTAAATGTCGACATCTATTTTAGCATCAGACTCATAGCTGAGCTCTGCTGGAACCGTCGTCTTGGTGCAAAGCATTTCCTGGGATTGTGACCATCCAGATGGGGGAGTATAAAACCAGAATTAAATGTCTGTACAGTCGATAAGAAGAAATGTGTGTCCTGCAAAAAAGGTCCTAAAAAGGCAACCCATTACGCTCTGAGTTGGGGGATGCCTGCAGGAACCTCTTAGTAAAAATAAAGCACAAACTTCTGTTTGAATAAAACTTGTACTCTGTTTTTGGGCGTTGGAGCCTGAGCAAGGGCTATTCACTAGAGCAGTCTTTTAGGGATGTGGGGCTAACTCTTCTGCAAAGCACAGACCCTCTGAGAAGTCCCCTGTTTGACCTCACTGGTCAGCTTTGCCTTTGGGACTTGTGAGTTGAGGTGTGATCCTTTCCCTTTCCATTGGAGCCCATCAGAATGGAGTCAAGCCCATGTGTTACCATAATGCCTGTGACATTTAGTCACCCCGCAGGAGCTATCACCCCATCCACCAGCCATCCCTTGGGCCAGGGGCTGGGTATAATCTGTAGCAATCTAACCGTAAAGCCAAAGCGATATAAAACATGTACTTTCCTACAGTGGAAATGATATTTCTCTTTCATAAGCAGAGATCATATACTGGCTATGAAGCTATTTTTTATTTTAATACCTTCTTGTAAAACTAACGGCCAGGAGTTTCATGAATTGCAGCCTAATTCCAACCATGCACATATAATATTGATTTTCAAAGATACAGCATCTGTATTATCTATTGAAATAATTTTAGTTGAAAATGTAAATGAAAATTGCAAAGTACAAAAGTTTGGACCAAAAATGTTTTAAGAAAAGAGTCCAGTAACCAATAAATGAAAAACAACATTTGAGAAGGATAAAATGAAAGAAGAATAGCAGTTTGTCTTGAGCAAGGGGGTAGTATATTCTAGTATGATGCCGCCCGTTCCTCATCTAAAACAATATGATTATGTAGAAATAGAGATACAGTTTTATTGTTAACCTTATCTTGAAGAAATTTATGTCCTGAACGATAATTCCTTTGGGGAATCATTAATGAAGAAGATGTGTTTTCTTATAATTGTGTGATAATTCTTGAATGTCAGAGAGTTCTTCTCTGAGACATTTAAAAGACTGTTTAAAAGACAATTAGATGTGGTGCTGAGGGACATGGTTCAGTGGTAACTTGGCAGTGCCAGGTTAACGGTTGGGCTTGTTGATCTTAAAGGTCTCTTCCAGCCAAAGCAATTCTATGATTTATTGCTCAGCTAGATCAGTAGTAGATGTACGTGGATAATACATGTGTGTATTCCGAGATTATTGTAAATTTACTTCATCTTTTTTAAATTATTAGGGATAAGCAATAAAATAATCTCTGGTTTGCTGCCGTCAGATGTGATCCATCAACATTGTGCAACGTTTTCTTTAGAAAAATTAAACTTGGGAGAACATTTATGTGGAATAGTCCTAATTTTTAAACGGTCAAATAAATAGCAGTCCTATTGCCTCTGATTGATGGGGATGGTGTTAAGACAATTTATTTTGAATTTCATGATTCAGTA
Source organism: Pedionomus torquatus (assembly GCA_013398155.1). Classification (NCBI taxonomy): domain Eukaryota; kingdom Metazoa; phylum Chordata; class Aves; order Charadriiformes; family Pedionomidae; genus Pedionomus; species Pedionomus torquatus. The sequence goes on along the minus strand of VZRU01004382.1, from coordinate 6,290 downwards.
TTGTTCTGATCAAATTTAATGTCAACTTTGTGATTGTCTTTTATGATACTCTCATCCTGATGGGGTCAGAAACGCGGGGGTTTTATTGTTTGCTTAGTGAAAGTGACAAATATGTAAATGAAAACCAGCACAATTTATATAGCAGCCTTCCAGGATCTGAAGGGAGCTCCAGGAGATCTGGAGAAGGGACTCTTGGTCAGGAAGCCTAGTGATAGGACAAGGGGAAATGGTTTTAAACTAGAGGAGTGGAGAATTAGATTGGATATTAGGAAGAACTTCTTTGCTGTGAGGGTGGTGAGGCACTGGAAGAGGTTGCCCAGAGAAGCTGTGGCTGCCCCATCCCTGGAGGGGTTCAAGGCCAGGCTGGATGGGGCTTGGAGCAACCTGGTGTGGTGGGAGGTGTCCCTGCCTATGGCAGGGGGTTGGAACTCAATGATCTTTAAGGTCATCTGGATTATCAATAAACTTCAAAACCAATGTAATAATTAAGATCATCAGTAGCATGCCCGTGTTGAACGTAGCCAACTTCATAGTTTCACAGATCTTCTGAGCCAAGCCGGGCGCTACCTCAGAGCCAGCAGGATAAAGTTGGGTCTGACTAAAGGGTGATAATTTGGGTTTGTTGTTGGTTTTGCTTTGGGGGTTTGTTTTGTTTTCGGCTCTCAGCTCTAATTTTGCCGTAGGAGCGTTAGTGCACAGGTCAGGCTGATGCTGAGAAGGGCGGGCAGAGGGTGGCACAGCAGCAGTTATTTCACCCAACAGCATAGTTTTGGATGGGCTTTGAAATCCGAACTGAAAGGGTGTTGAAATCAGCCCAAGGAAGATTAGTTCTTTACGTGCCCTATTGCAAGTTGATTCTTAGACATGCCTTAAATTTAAAAATGTCCTTTCTGTGTTTGTTGTTGATGTGATTTCGGTAGAATTGTAGAAGTGCCGTGGCTAAACTTGGGAAATCGTAACAAATCGCCACTCCTCCCAAAAGCCGGGCTGCTTTGTGGCTGGAGTGTGATTTATTCCAAACCGAAAGAAGACCAGAGAACTAAATTACAAAGCTTTTTATGAAATTCATAATTACATCTGGACTTCAGCAACTCTGTAGAAGTGGAAGTTCTGATTGGAATTTATAAAACCTAATTAACAGTTAATGTATAAGGGCTGTATTCTAATTTTGATGCTAACAGCTAGAGACCCAAGATTCTAATTCAGAAATAAACCTATTGCTTGTACTGATGAAGAACACAAGGAAAATATCTAAATCAAAAATTTATTTAGGATTTATTGATAAGATTTGCATATCTGTTATCATTTTTATGAATCTGATTTTGGATTTGTAAATATGCTTTAGGATTAGTAAATCCATTTGGGCAACACTTGCCAAAAATCTAAGGGATGTGCTTTGACTCTTAAGGAAGTATAGGTTTTAGTGAAATTCCTAAAAATGTTTTCCCGTGATGGTGAGTTAATGAAGAGTGAACTCTTGGAAGACAGATTTCCATCTTCCAGTTTTATTAGATAACCGCTTAGTTTATTAACCATTAATAAACTCATTTTGTTATGCAGCTACATGTCTGTCTCCGTACCTGAAGACAAAAAATAGTTCCTATGCTCTATGTTTAAAAAAGTCCTATTTTAGAGTTAAATCAAACCAGAGATCTGGTCAGACTGGAGTTGTCGAGCAGTTTGCTCTTTAGTTACTTGGGCTCTGGTGGTTTTGCTGTGCTATTCGGTTTTTTGCAAACTCTGTTGCTTACCACAAGCTATGGTTAAATGATCACAGTTTATTTAATTGGGGAAATCAGTTAAATGAAAGGCAAATTCACATTGGGTTTTTTAAAGAACGCTGTATGGACTATAACCAGGAGGACTTTGTTTCTGTGGATGCTTCTGCTATGTTTTTTCCCTAAGACTATTGACAAGACTGGAATGGGAGCGCCGATGAGTTTTAAGGCAGCTTTATGAAATGTCAGGATTTATAAGCTGGATACCCCAGCAGCTCTCAGTACTTGTTTAATAATTGGCTCTAGAAATATATTTGTTCCAAACATCAGCATTAACAGGCTTTTACAAAACAGGAGGGCTAAAATCTTCCTGAGAAACACGCTTTGCGTCCCTACTCCATCACTAGGTTTTCTTTAAAATGACAGCAAAATGAAATATGGTTACTTTACCACCTGATACATCATGTTGTGTGAGGTGGCACCACGTTTATTGGAACCGCAGGACATAGGGCTTAAAAGCTTTTTGAAATGGTTGTTCATCTTCGGTTCATTCATGAGAGCCATGATCTCTAACCATCAATACTTTTATTTGGTCGTCAAAAGAAGATAATGCCTACAGGCTCAGATATTAACAGTTGTCATTCCGAACAGCTATGTAGTAATAATAATAATAATAATAATAAAAGACAACGGGATAATGAATGAGAGATTGTAAAATTATATGAGGACATCAAAACAGGTATGTCTCTAAGAATCCAAGATGATGTGCTGCTAGTTTAGAAACTATCCCAAATGAACTAAAAGCAGAGCTACACGAAAGGAAGCGAACACACGGAGTATCTCTTTACTGCAGGACTGGAAAGGACACAGTAAATTTGACTATAAATGAACACGGCCAGCAGAAGAACCTGAGACAAATAACCAGGATTTTGGGATCTTAGTAATTTTCACGCAGCTAAGTAAGGAAATGCTTTAAGATTGAGTGTCAGGCCTGCTCTCCCCGGTCAATTCAAATTTTAATTCTTTTTATCTTTTACGAGATCATGGTCCTGAAGAAATTACATCTCAGCCAAGAAAATAACACATAAAGAGAAATGTGAGAATCATTGACTGGACACCTTTACCCAGCGCAGTTTGATTTTGGGGTAATTGCAGGGCAAGTTTGGGCCTCTACATAAATATCATCTTGTCTAAAAGGGATGAAGAAAATGGGACCACATGAAGATTCTGCTTTAACTGACATGAATGATATTCTTCTGAACCTGATGTTCCAGCCAGTGCCATCCTTTTGATTGACATATCTAAGGGAAATTTTAAGCTTTCTTCTTCCTTTTTTCTTGAGATAAACTGAGCAAACTTGCAGCTGACAGGAGCCTCGCATGAGATCCTAATGAGGCAAAGAGAGCGAAACATTTCTTTTTATGCCGAAGTACCAAAACGGTAATGACATTGTATCAAGATTTAAAAAAAAAAAAAAAATTAAAAAAAAAAAAAAAAATAGAAAAACTTGCTTGTAACTCCAGAGGTAATTTGCATAATGTGGAGGACTGAGTTCTGAATGTTAAGGATAGGAGTTAATCAAAACTTTTCTGTCTCTCCTCTTTCTTACCACACCAATTTGGGAATCTCATTTGCATTCCCTTTCTCTTGCAGGAAAAAAAAAAAAAAATCTCTGTCCACAGTCAAATCTCTTGGGACAGAGGGAAACAAGTATTTGTCATTCAACTTTTTCTAATTATTTTCTAAGTAGCTGCTTTTTTTTTTTCCCAGATAAAGTGTATTTTTACCAGATAGTCATTCATGCACTTTTCTATACCAGATTCTCATAGATACTCTGTGTTCTAAATGTTTCATTTCCATCACTGCATTTGAAATGGAGCATTATCCTGAATTAATAAGTTATTTGCTGTTCCCCTGCTGTATCTATCAAAACCATATTAAAAATAGCTAAATGTGGAAAAAAAAAATTAATCAATTAAATGTTAAGCAGATTTCGTTACAGTAACCAATTAAGAAAAAAAAAATTTAATTTACTTCAGATCTGTAAAACATCCTTCGCTGGAAGGATTGTTATGTTTGATTGTTTAAAAACAAGCAAACAAACAAAACCAACTCCGAAACAACGCAAACCCAACAATCAGAGATAATCTATTAATAATAATAATAATCTAGTAATAATAAT
>VZRU01004381.1:0-13057 GCA_013398155.1 Pedionomus torquatus | reverse complement strand
GCCTCCCCAAAGGGCGAACCCAGGTTATTCACTCTTTTTGGTTTGTTTTTCATTTTTGATTTATGTTCTGTTTTTTAATTCCTTGCCTGGTCAGGTATGATGAAGCTACCAACGAGCTCATTAACGAGGAGCTGGGTATTGCCTACCCCATCATAGACGGCATCCCGAATATGATCCCAGAGGCTGCCAGGACGACTGGGAAGAAGCCTCCAGCTGAGGACTCAAAGCAGCCCTGAGGAGCTACCAGCCACAGCGGTAAACTGGGACCCATGGCCAGAGGAGGCATGCTCCCCTCCCTGCCCACACTGACTGTACTGGTTCCCCTCCTGTCGCTGGCAGGCTTGATTTACTCAGCCAGTGTAGATGAAACCTTCCCCCAGGGCTGCACCAGCACAAACAGCTTATGTTTCTACAGTCTCCTCCTTCCTGTTACAATACCTGTTTATGTATTCTTCCATCTGTGGACCTGGATGGGGATTAAGCTTTTTAGGCACAACTAGTGTCATGCATTTGCTAACTCCTGGGCTTTTGTAAAGCAACATGGTTTATTTAATGTCATCTGGTATACAGTTGATTTGAGGAGTTCCCTTCTGGCACTACTGACTTATAATTTCTCTAGTGGTATTTGGAACTGTATCTGCTAAGGCAGAGAAATAGGAGGAACAAGAAGAAGAACTAATTCCTTCTAGTATATCGCTTCGAGAGTGGTGTGTGTTTGTAGTGGCACTGAGGAAAATCTGGGTGGTGATTGTTTGTACAAGGAAGAACTGTACCCTGACTGGAATAACTGATTTTAAATAATAAGCAATGATAACGTGCAGCAATATGAATCTCTCTGAATTATGAGGTTTGGGCTGGTTTGTTTTTTTTGAACTGATGTCTCTCTGTCAGAAGAACATAAAATAAATTAGTTTAATAACCAAAATAAATGTTTCATAACCAAACAAGTTAAATGAAGACATTTACTTGGATGATACCCATGTTTATATGTCTAGAATTATGTCTCCACACAGAGGTGTTACAATCACCTGAAAACCAAAGAACACTGCAGCAATGTATTCAGAGCTAACAAATAGTGCAATTTGGAATCTTACCTTTAAGGTCTTCTTGAACTGTGAGGTTTGTGGGCATTTTAAACAGGTCCATGTGTCTTGCAGAAGGCGCTGTCTGTTGACTGCTAAAACCCACTGTTCGGGACCCACCATCATTAAGGGTACCTGAAGAGTGAAGTAGCAGTGTGTTAGCACTGTGTTTCTTCTGAATTGTAAAAAAAAAAAAAAAAAAGCCATGCTTACATTACTGAAGGGACTGGAGGTGAAGGGGCTAGTGGATAGGATGTGGCGTTCTATATAAAGAATCTCGATCTTTTCTTGCATGTCAAAGATGCATGGATATTTAGTCAGCTTCCATATGGCCACCTGAGGTGACTGAAATGACAAGAAAGAAAAAAACACAGTGATTTTTCTCTCACAAAATCAGAGTTTGGGGATACACATGCAGACTGAACTGCCAGCCTGCACGCTGGTAAACTCTCCTGTATCTCTGAAACATGCTCTTGTGCTGGATGTGAACAGTTTGTGTTTTAAAAACAGCTTCTAAACTCTTCCGCGAGTGGGAAACCCTGACAGGCATCTGAACTGTCTGTGCAGGTAGACGCAAGTGTTACAGTGACCCTAGAATAGAATAGGGAGAGAGTGATTTTAATAGCGTCTTCCATAATTTAGCTAAATCAAAACACATAGTAAAAATGCTCTGGGTAGCCAGGGTATGGTACACTTGTGAAAAAACACTGGAATTATTATCTGCAACACCAAAAGTAGAAACTGGTATAAAAGATAAGCTAATTCAAACGTTACACCTCTGGTACGATAAGGCAGCAATTTCAGGTAGTCTTGTTTGGCTTTTGATTCTGTACTGTATCTCAAACCTCCTCCTCCGCTCTGGTTAACTGGTACAAAATTGGTGCATTAACAAGTGAAAGGTTATGAAAGAACTAGGCAGTTTCCCTGGCAGTTCCAGCCAAGTTGCCAGAAAACTGCATATTTTGCCTAAGGAAGGCCCTGCTATCCATGTTCCCATTTCAAGCTGTTTGCTGTGACACCAATTGCATTTGGTAGCTAATTTTCACTCCCCCACGTTATCCAGAAATGAACCGTTTTCCAGATTGTTTTTTATTGCTACAGCTTTGTTTTTAGATACAAGCAAATTGAAATGCTCGTTGGGATTTCTACATAAAAGTTTGAAGAGACCTCACAACACTTCTGTTAATTAAACATAATAAAATCCAGAGTAACAAGAAGCACAGCAACCATCCCTCATGGCTGTTTCACACTGGTTATCCCTTCCAAGGAAACAGAGCTTTCTAAGATGCTGGAGGACAGGTCTGACACTGAAAACCAGGGGTCATCACAGGAAAGTCTCTATTGAAGCTGCTAAAAATACTGGGATGGTAAATGCCTTGCATAATTTAGAACAACTGGAGGACCAAGGAAAATGTGTTGCCTTTGAGATGTGCTGGGCAGGAGTCCAGAGTTAATTTCCATATGTATTGACTTGTTTAAATAAAATGGGGGAGGGGAAAAGTGTTTTGCATTGCTGGTAACATTTTTTACTTACTAGTCTCGGAGGAAGGAGCCAACACCATGCAATCATCTCTTTCACTTCAGTCACATAGAACGTGTTTTTTTGGACTCTGAGACCAGTCCTGGAGTTCACCTGTGTTGATAAGGCAATGCAAAAAGGGGTGTCACCAGACCTAGTGAGCTACGTGTCTTTGTGGCAGGACAGGACAGAGGAGTAACAGGGCTCTGCAGAAAGAGCTTAGGGGCCCTGCAAATAAGCGCAGGGATAGAAACACTGCAAGTAGCACAGCACTCAACAGTGAGAACTCGCAGAAGGCCAGGTACGAACTAGCAGGAAAGCAATTTTCATCTACAGTGAAGACCCCTTAACAGGACTCTGTGTGTAAAGGTATGTTTCGCTTTGTCTCTCGTGTTGCAGGAGAATATGAAGTTCTCTATTCATCTTCATTCTCATTGCCTGGCAGAGATACAGTTTTCGGTGTGATGGTGAACATGTAAAGCTCCAAACGACAAAACCACCTATGGAGGAGCAAGCCTGCTGCACTCTTTGAGTTAATTTATCTTGATAAATACGGATTCAAGAGGCCCAAATCTGCATTCTCAGCCAAAAGGATATTCAATTCTGAACAAAATTTACCAGCTTTCTCTGATTCATACTAGGTGCATGCTTGACTTGGCTTTCCTAAACCTTGAACATCCTAGCAGGAGAAAGGATGGTTGTCATGAAGAATACAGTTACTGCCCCCTTTCTTCCCCGTGTTCTCCTGCAGCTCTAATTCTGTTGTCCCAGAAAATTTCTCAGGTGACAGGCTCTTAAAGCATCGTGCAGGGTTACTATGGCAGACACCAGGTGCCAAGCAGAGGGGTCATCTAATCGCTGCGAGCAGTCCCTGGGGCAAGGGGTCTGGCCAGCAGAAAGGGGGAATTGCTGTGCCACATCACGGACACCACATCTATAGCTCTGTACGCATCGATGCATGCGCTCCTCACATCCCTGAAAGCATCCCCCCCAGCTCCCCACCAGCAGCTAGAACACTTCAGCTCTTCATTTCTATAGCGGGTCAGCCAGGCACAACAGGATTCTTTCAAAGCTGTGCTGGTATAGAGCCAATGAGGTCCCTCAAGCAATGTCAAATGACAAGGCTCCACGTTCCCTTGTAAGAAGGAAAACCAGAGAATTTAATAGGTAAAAAGGATTAAAATACTCTCACTCAAACTGATAGGTCCTGTCTAGTCACCATCCAAACACTTTCTCACCTGGTAAAGAGTCTGCAGTATTTGCAGAGTCACAGTTTCCTGTGGGTGCATGACAAAAGGGTTGGTTTGTTGGCCTTTGACTTTCATGATAAATTGAGATAGGCTTTTCTGGGAAACCTTCTGATACAGAATGACCAGGTTCTTGAAAAAGGGTGTTTCTAGATTTGACCAGAGGCATTCTGTAGAGGAAAAAGCTGGTGAAGTATCTGCCACAGGTAAATTGCAAATAACTGAAATTTCTAGACGAACTGCATTTTCTTATTTTATCAAATAAATTAAACCAAAAAAATGCTTAATTTTTCACCACAAAAATTCAGACTCAGAATTTATTTCTTTTCTTGTGTCTTGCTGCATAGTCCCCATGTTTCTACTTCTACCAAAAGCATTTCTTTCAGGCTGAACTCTCTTAAAAAAAAATACATCAGCGATACTAACTCTTGCTCTGCAGCCAATTAGAGCAGTCAGTTGTGTTACCATTAAACCCTACCAAGAATTTGCAGGTCCTTTGTCTGGAGCTTTGTGATGGCTTCTGCTAGCCGCCTGAGAGAATGGAAAGACCTATCATCCTCTTTCTGCAGAAGGAAAGGCAAGATCAGGTAGACTCTGAAATTTTCTGGTGAGATGGGAGAGGACGACAATGACAGCAGTAACATCTCAATCCCGCTTTGCACCTTCAGAGGGGAGAAAAAAAAAGGATGCAGGGGTTAAAAATGCAATTCTGCTTTGCCAAAATAATCTATGAATTAGGTTGGCATGAAATTCCCAAGTTCCATGCACAAATCCAGAGCTCCTCAGTACCTGTGTAGTGAGAATCCTTACTTCAGATCCTTACCTCCTGGAAGACTAGTGGCTTCTTGCTGATCTTCTTATAAAAACGTTGCACTTTTGACAAGTCTATGCCTGAAAATTCTTTGGAAGTTTTGAAATGTTTGTCTCTATCACAAAGGTTAAAAAAGAAAAAAGAAAAAAAAAAAAAAAAGAACACCAAATGATGCAAGGAGCTGTTTTTTGTTACTGACTAAATAGTGAAGCATCTTAACATCAGAAAATAGTTGGCAAGTTCAGCTGTGACCCCAGTGGGTATAATTTCATTTGTTATATAAGAAGATACTCTCACTGTGATGTGACCTGAGGAATATTCTGTCCTTCTGTCCTTGCGTAGCTGGGCACTATTAATGGTAGGCTTCCTGTATTTCACCCTAAAATTACTTGCAACTTAAGTGCTGGAAGGAGCTATTAGGGATCCTTTGATCTTTTGGGAGCTGTAATATTGCCTAAAGAGATTATCATCATCTGTCAAATGTCACTATGGGATAATCTGCTAGAATGTGAGCTTCTGTAGCACATTTCAGTGGGACTGGGGGGATAAAAAAACTTTATTTTACCTTGGACTTTGAGAAATACAGACTTGCTTCTTGCAAATTCAGATATGACTAATCTTCTCTACGTACATGGCCTAAATTAACACTTTCTGGTCAGTTTACATGCAGTCGATATATTCTGTTACATCTAGATCAGCACATGCTACCTTTTTTCCAGGAAGCTTCCATTGATGCAAGCCTCAGATGAAAAGATCAGTCTGATATTCCTGATAGTAAAAAACAAACCAAAGTCAATCCTTTCAACATGAGAAGCAAATTCAGGTTTTTAATTCTGAAAGAGCAAAAATGTTGCCAGCATCTGAAGGGACATTAGGCTTACTCACTACCTGTATTCCTGGTCCTGTTCTTATTAAAGCAGGTATTTTGTCAAGTGATTTGCTGTCAGACCTTTCCTATTGAGATCTAGAAAGAACCCTCTCTCCTTCACCTTCTCAACAACCATTTTTGACATGATCCAAACTGTACTAAAAGTCATCAGGGAAACATTCAGATCCACATTAGCCAAGATTTTTAAATGCTCAAAATCAGCAGCTGGAGTCAGACTTTCTTAAAGAAAACAACCTCCCACATAAGATCTGGAAAAAGACTACATCATCGTAATTCTCAGCCGTAAGTGTAAGGCTCCCCACAGCAGCATATATGCTTACTGCTTTTGAAAATGGGTAACTAAAGAAGGGATCACTAGTTTTTAAACGCTGATGCACACAAAACATTCCGGTCTGGGAACTCTGAATTACGATTTTTTCACAAGGCTTTGGTCTGCAGACTGAATCTTTCACTGATTTAACTTGTCAGCTCTTCATCAGCTTAATAACCACAAAGAAGAGGACAGGCTTCCGAAGCCAGGCAGTACATCTGCTCTCTTCCTGCAAAAGGGTTATTGAAATGCTATTGCTTATCAACAAATCTTTTCCCTGTGCAAAAAACAAGTAAGAAGCACCAGTAAAAGATGCTGTCTCAGCTAAATTCTTGAACATCAGTTCCTACAATAGTCTCCAAAGAATAATAATTTTTAGAGAAAATAAGGTACTGGGGGTGCATGGAGGGAAGTGGGGGAACTCAGCATGTTTCTGACTTACCTTTTTACACTCTCCCAGTGCTGCAAACTGGAATTGGAAATCCATGCATTCACTTCTTCATCCTTCAGAGTGGCAATACCACTCAAATAGGAATTCTGTGTGAAAGGCATGAAAATACATGATACTATTGACAAGATTACAGGTCTAGCAGATGGGATTCTTTTTTTCAAGCCAATTATTACAAGATTTCAGCCCAGCTGCGAACAGATTAATGGTCATCCAGCATGATTAAGCTGCATTAACCAAAGAACAGATATGTAATTGCAATTCCAGTTAGTTCCTGGGTAAATGTGGAAATAACTGCAAGATACTTATATAAACTTAGAATGCTAAAGCGGGACAGGAAATCCAAATGTTTCCAGATATAATGTGAAAAATGGTAAAATTAGAAGCTGTGACCAAATACGCATATACCTTGTTCTTCTTGTGAAGGAGAATACTTTGGCTTCCTCCTGCAATAATTTCATTCATGTTCTGTGACGTGTTGTTTTCTGTGAAAGAGTAAAAAGATTTTCAAAGGAACATTTGAAGGGGCAGTTATTGTGTTCCAAGAGTTCACTGCACAGATGTGGAACAGTAAGACAAACCCTCAGATAGTAGCTGTCTACCTAAATTATCCTGTGTGGCCAATACCCATGATGATAAATCAAGCAGCAAATGGAATTATCCATTGTAGAATCTGTTGGGATGACCAAGCAAGCATGAGACATGTTAGCTTCTCAGTGCAAACATGACATCACAAAAGCAAACAACTCACTAGAAAAAAACAAACAGAGATTGGACAATGTCATTGTACAATGTGGAATGGTAATTACCCTCACGGGATTTTCCAGTATTTACTGGTGAATTGATTTGAAGTGGAACCAGCTGATCAGGCTGCTCTCCCAGCTGTCCTTTTTCACCAGAACCAAAGGAATAGACTTTGTCCAAGGAGGGAACATAGACCAGGGTGTGCTGTCTGTTCAGAAAAGAAAAAATGGTCATAATAAGATAATACCAGTGGGCTACTGGTATTAGCAAATAAAAACAAAGTTTATGGATGCATTTTCAGAATGGATAGCTGAAGTCTTTAAAAGTCTTGACAGTCTAGCTAAAGAATCCCTTTAACCAAAGTCTTAAGGCCCTTCCTTGTATAAACATTCATCAATAAGAAACATGTGGACTCAAATTTCCTATGTAATCATCTAATGTTTGTGATTTACCCTGGTTCCACATGGGAAAATAAAGCTAGCCGTGCTAGCTTCGCTCTCTTCCATTTTTTAAAGGGCAACTTCTATGCTGCTAAGCCTAACAGAAAGCCCAGGAAAGCTGACAGGAGGCTTTTTGTGGCCCAGTTACAGAAATGCAGAATGAAACTGGGTCATTATCACAACTCTTCAGTTCTTCTTAAGGACCCACCGGTTTGTCAAAGTGGACAGGAATTTTTTGATTTTCCCAGTTCAGGCTTCTGACAGTCTTTTGCCCTTTGGAACCCCGTACACTCTTCCTTTCTTAAAAGAGCACACAACCAAGGGCTTTCTGGCTTCTCTGGGAGAGCCTTCTGCTCTGCACAGGCTGAGGGTTCTGCTTTCACTGGGGTTGTGGCAGGAGGGTGGCTTAGAATTGAAGAGTGGGTGATATTCTGACTGTGCTGGCCTACTGGGATACAGGGATTTGAATATCTTGGTGACTCCCCTCCCTCCTGTTCTTCGGTGATTCCCCTAAGACATTGACCTTAGAAAGCATGTTTTTGGTACTTTCCCACCTGCCACAGGCAATCTGCGAAACTTTTGCTCCCCACAGCTCAGCCACCACACGAGGCGTGAGTTCATTCCGGGTGGAGCTGTGACCAAGCTGACCAGCCCCTCCTGCTCCAAAGGTGCACACCAGCCCCTCCTTGAAGATGAAAAAGCAAAAGACAAGATCTATTAACAGCATTATTAATTAATGCACTATTAACAGCACTTAAATGGTCACCACCGAGATTGAGAGCCAGCAAGACACAATATGTTATATGGGGCTTGATTCAAAACATCCCCAATTCAATCACGGGTTGAGTTCACTTCTCATCAAGCCTCATCTTACATTGTCTAATGTCCAAATCATTTGACTCCTGTGAAGAGCAACTTAACTCCTAAGAGTAACTGCCCGTTGCTTAAGAGCTTTACTTGTATGAGTAAACCCTAGTGAATTAGCTGTCATTCGCATCTTCTGAATTCCCCAATATTCTAAAAAAAAATAATAATAAAAAATAATGTTTTCAAAAAACCTGAGAGTTGAGCTGGACCTCTTTGCCCCAGGATTTCCATTTACCATCTCTCTACAAAAGTCTGCACACAGGTGATGGAATCTGAGAAAAGGCCAGTTTTCCCAATAGCTTCATTAGCATCCCTTGGGAATCATCTTCAGGCTCAGATGGAAGCAGGTGTTGCCACCCCAATGTCTCCACGCTGACTTTTAGCAGTGTATCTTTTCTCTCAGGGTGAGGTATCAGATGCTCAGACTTTCCATCTCAGACTCACCTTGGAGAGAACTGCAGTATGATCTGCCCCACATGAGATAAATACAGTCTTCCAGTGCTCTAGCGCTCCAACGTATGATGGGCAGCCTCTGTCTGGAAAGGAGATAGCACTGCTAAAGTGAGAGTACTGGAGGTCTTACACAAATAAAGATTTGGAAAATAGGGGAGTTTAGTGCCTTTCAGTCCTCTCTTAAAGCAATTAATGTATTTACAACTTGGTTTTGACCTGTTTTCTACCCTTCACTACAACATGCTCTTTCTTATAATGCTCTTCTTTTTCATAGTATTTTCATTTACATTTGATCTGAAACAAAATGCAGTGTTTTCACATCTACTTGCCAAAAGGTACTTGGCTTCAAAATATCTGGCCCTTGAGGGTGTGGACTCATTCAGGTCCTGCTGACTTGGGGTTCCATCTAGCTAAAGCCACTCTGCTCTAGCCTTCTAGGTTTGAAGACAGTAAGTGGTTTTAATTCTTCTTTCACCTTGTGTTTACAGAGAATTTAAAAAGGCAAAGAGGTATAAAATTAATTTCCTTCATGGAAGACTGTAGAGAGTATGGGAGTAGGGAAAGAGACCTCTGAGACCTTTTAAGAAGCCATGCTATCCAGCTGACCGTGTAAAAGGACCAGAAGTTCTCTGTAGAAACACAACTGCTAAGTCCCTGCCTGCCTTTACTGGTCAGGAGGCAGATAACTTACCCAAATATACTTTCTTCAAAAGACTTTACTGGCCACTGCTGCTCCAACAGGGCTTGGCAGTCCTGAGGAGCCACTTCTGTGTCTGTAGTAAGTTCATTGACCAGGAAACACCTTTCTACTTGCAGACCTTCCTTACCTTCTGTGTCTCCAAGTCCCAGCTGTCCAAAATCATTCTTTCCCCAGGAGTACACAGCTCCAGAGAGTGACACGGCGATGCTGTGAGCTCCTCCAGCAGCAATTTGAGCAAGTGGAACGCCCTTTAGGCTTTTCACAAGCTGTGGTTGGAGGATGAGTGTGGTTTGGCTCCCCACTCCAAGCTGACCGTGGGTGTTCTGGCCCCAGGTAAAGAGCTCACCTCCTTCATGCACAGAAGAGAAGAATACAGCTCAGCCTCACTGTTTCCCTTGAGTCTTTGTGCTTTGGGAGTGGGAGCGAAAATCAGTGCTGTTTTCAGGGATCTAGCTACAAGGTGAGACAATTAGCAGCAACCAAATCTGCCCATTTGCTTCTGACCCCTTTGAGGCACTCCCATGCTGCCCATCTGGCTCAGCACAACAAGAATAAAGGCAGGGTGTTCCCACTTCTAAAGCCACACTTGCAAGAAGTTCCCAAACAGAGAGGTGCTTCAACTTAAGCTCTTAAGACTTCAACTTAAGTCACCAGGTCTGGTGACTGCAGAGTGGAGTGGCCATGTCTGCTCACCACAACACACCTTTGGGGAAGGGTAGTGCTAAGGAACTAGAGAGAGACAGAGCTGCAGGTCCCTGGGTGCTGGGAGGAAAGGGCAGCACTGAGCCAGTGCTGTCCCCCACCCATTACTCATTGCTCTCTAATGGTGTCACCAACTACTGGAAGGAGTTCAACTACTTCCTTCTGAGGGCAAGACTGCTATAATGTGACTCCAGTATGGAGGAGAAGTGTGCTTGAAAGAGGCTACCTCTGGAGAGCACCATGGCGTGCTGGTCCCCACATGCTATTTGAACAATATCTTGGTTTCCTAGTTCTTCCACCAGCCTACAAAAATAAGGAAAAAATAAAAAAAAAAAAAAAGAAACAAAACAAACAAATCAAAATAGATAGATGCTGTTCCGTGACACAAAGTAAACCAAGATCCTCTGCTCACCAAGTCCTAGCATGTTTAGCAGGAATTATGTGGAAAAATATAGGCCACCTGTAAGTTGATTCACCCTGCTCTTATGCTAGCCTAGCAGCTGGAGTAACTGATTTGATTGTGGTTTGTACCATGGGAAGCTGGAAGAGAATCCGGCTCAGCACTGGGCCAGTCCACGGAAAATCCCAAAGCAAACTGCTGTGCCATTTTCAAGTGATGGTTACCCTCACAGCTTAATCAGAAGGTGGCAAGGTTCAGATGTACATGGGTCTTTCATCTGCAGCTTTCCCAAGCTATGCATGGTTTGCAAGTCATCTGCATTACTCTGGTATGTGCTACTGATCCTTACTAAGTTTGAGAAACCTGTCTCATAGGCATCCCAAGCAGATCAGATCTTGGTATTATCCTCAAAATCAGTGCACTTCTTGCTGCATAACAAAAGAAGATAAAGTTTTGGGTACTAGGAAGGAATGTGTTCCCGTTCCCTCTCTACAACAGGAACACACCTCAGTCTCTTGGATGTTATCTTTAGGAAAAGTGGGCCACCTTCTCTGACCATTACCACTCATACCTCCACCCCATAAAAGCTTCTTACCTTATCTTAGAGCAGTTGGCTGAAGCTGTAGCCCAGTGTTCAGAAAGCTTCCCATCAGTGGAGAGAATGAGGATATGTGTTGCATCATGGTTTGAACATCTCATCTTCTCATTCCCCTGGGACTGGTTGTCCTCTGCAGAATGAATACACACAAACATGATGGGCATGCTGTGGCAGTAGGCATCTTAACCATCTTGGGCCCCTCCCCAAGATCTCTGTGATCTACTGGTTCCACCAAGAGCTCCTCAGGAAGAAGTGAGACAAATGTGCCTGAGTTATTTTCTCAGGCCCCTTGGGGTTTCAGTGCTTGGTTTCATGCCAGACAATTCTCCTGGCTATCACTAGATGGCATTTCTCCATCTCTCAGGCTGCTGTGCCACCAGTTGCCAAGACAATCAGTGAAATATCAGTGGAAGTACACTCTATCACTTCTGCACAACTGTGGAAAGTGCTTAGGGAAGATAAGGCACTTCATGAGGTATCTGACCACCACAGATTTGTCACAGCCTTGGGGATGGGATGCCTTGAAGTCAGATGTCTTACAAGACATTGCAGAAGCAATGGTGGAATATTCACATGCTGCCTAATTACAGCAGAAGGAAGTCCCTTTTTGCCTGCAGCTGAAGGGCTGCAGGTGCTTTCCTGACCCTGAGGCACCAGATCTACACAGTTTCTCCTGGGTGGTCCTACTGCAGCACAAGTGTCTGAGAGACAAGATCACAGAATCACACAGAATCGTCATGGTTGGACCTCAAGAAATCGTCAGGAAAGGACCTCTAAGATCACCGAGTCCAAACACACACATACAAAACCCCCCTTCAATCTCAGCCACTAGAGCATATCCTGAAGTGCCACCCATTTTGAAATGGATGGTCAGAAAAATTAGGAGTGAGCAAGGCCTGAACTTCTCTTCAAGACTAAGTCTTAATCTGCCATTTTCCTTTCTAGATGGAACAGGAAACATCTATTATAGAAGGCTCTGGGGTTTCATTGCCAGTAATATTGATGGGCCGTAAGCAGCAGGATCTTTCAGAGAGCTAGAAACAACACAGCAGCCACTAATTAACCAGTTGTTTCTTGACCTGGGAAAGGTGGAGGCTTGAACTTCATATGTTGCATTGCAGTGAGTATCACTGGTGAGAAAGGACCTGTAACTTTTATGATTTTAAGCTCTTCCAATCTAATTTTAACAGAGAAAGAAATCTACGCATTTCTTAAATATTTCCAGGGATGGCAACTCAACCATGTCCCTGGACAGGCTGTCCAGTGCCTGACCACTCTTTCAGTAAAGTAATTCTTCTGAATATCTAATCTAAAGGTCCCCTGCTACAACTTCAGACCTTTTCCTCTGGTCCTGTCATCATTCAATTGGGAGAAGAGGCCAAAACTCACTTTTCTACAACCTCCTTTCAGGTGGTTATAGAGGGCAATGAGGTCTCCCCTCAGCCTTCTCCAAAGTAAGCATTGCCCAGTTCCCTCAGCCTGTCCTCATATATATGACTTGTTCTCCAGACCCCTCACCAGCTTGGTGGCTCTCCTCTGGACACGCCCCAGCACTTCAATGTCCTTCAGCACAGTCTTCCCTGATTTACCTAACACCTCTCCTCTGACGGCAGACTTACTGTCCACCTTTCTCACAGCTTAATCACAACTTGTAGCCAGCGAAGAGAATGAATCCATGTCTCTTCTCCACCATGGGCTCCCACCTTCCAGCCTCCCGCGATTGCTCTCACCGGGACGTAATTAAGCACCTCTCCCTCAGGACAGCACAGCCGATCACCGCAATTTTTGGGGTGTCATCTCCACGGCTCCGGCGGCGGGTCCCCCCTCGCCCAAGGGGCTCCCAGCCC
>VZRU01004378.1:38550-64217 GCA_013398155.1 Pedionomus torquatus | reverse complement strand
GAAGGGACTTCTGGAGATCAGCTAGTCCAACCCTCAAATTTGGCCAATAAAAGGTAAATAAAACTAAATCCCTGCTCCAAACTGGGCATAAACTGAAGGAAAGGAGGAGAAGTAAATCAGAGGTGGAATCAATACAGTCTTTTTCTCCCTGGTAACTGCAATAAACACACAATTGGCTAGAAATCCTGTTATCAAGCTGATCTGACTTCTGGAGACAGAACTATAATTGAAAGACATTCAGAAAATAGAATCACCAATCTAAAGGTTTTGATCTTGAATTTTAGGAAGAGGAACCAACATCCTCCGTGAACTAAATGGGTTCTGGGAATCAAGAAAGAGGTTTCTTGGAAGATGAGGGGCACGCGTAAAGAAAATATTTTCATATTGGGAAGATACCGGCTTCTACATAAAGCAAGAGGACAGCAGAGTTGATAAAGTGTGTAAGGAACACCAGAACAGTTCCTGAGTTTTAGGACAAACAGGGACACGCTTAAGATGATTTCTAGAACAGCACTGGTGGAGACTGAGGCATCACAAAGTCCCTGTCAGAGCAGATAAAGATTTTTCTATCCTATAGCCCCCCACGCCCCCCAAAAGGGGAGCTACAGGAGAGATGGGGAGGGGCTCTTTATGATGAAATGGAGCAATAGGATGAGGGGGAAAGGTTTTACACTAAAAAAGGAGAGGTTTAGATTAAATATTACGAAGAAATTCTTTGCTGTGAGGGTGGTGAGGCACTGGAAGAGGTTGCCCAGAGAAGCTGTGGCTGCCCCATCCCTGGAGGGGTTCAAGGCCAGGCTGGATGGGGCTTGGAGCAACCTGGTCTGGTGGGAGGTGTCCCTGCCCAGGGCAGGGGGGTTGGAACTGGATGATCTTGGAGGTCCCTTCCAACCCAATCCATTCTACAAATTTACTCCACACTACACCAAGTACTTTCTCAGAGAATAAGCTACTTCAAATTTCAACATTTTGGTCTCTCCATCTGTAATCTGTACATAATAATCCATACCAAATTTTACAGAAGAGTTCAGAAAGCGAAACAAATAAAGCATTTCTTTAGCAAGGCAATCCCTGACGTTGTCAGGCCATACTGGTTCTCTGACATAACCCTACACGGTCACTCTCCTTTCCCTGAGGTCCTTGCTGGTCCTTGTCACATCTGACCATCTGCCGACCAGAAGCACCAGGAGCTTTTGAGAGCCATCAGAAGCAGCGGCACACAGGGAAGGAAGGTGGTGGGATGAAGTCCCACCACGGCAGCTCCACAGTAACCGGTGGGCCATGAGGAAAATGTAAAATAACTGCTGAGGGACATCCTATAAAACAAATTTGGAGCAAATTGGGACTCCTGCTTCAACTGCCTTCCCTTTTTAATAGCAGAGAACGATATGAGCATCACCATGCTTGAGACCGACAGTTCTACTAGTGTTGGTGCTGCAGGAAAAGCTCCGCTGAGCCTCTCCAGCAGGTCCCTCTTTCATCCTCTTCCCCCATAGCTGCCTTAACTGGAAGAGCAATCAGCCTGATAGAGCTCGAGAACCATCGTTCCCACCAAGGAAGGGGAAAAAAGGTACGGCAGCACTGGAAATACTCTCTGCTATTTGAGAAAGGCTTCCTGGCAGTCGCTGCTCTCTGCAGAAGCGTATGTTTAAACACGCTACCTAGAAAATGGCTATTTTTAGTACAGTGGTGCACTTCAAAGCATTTCCTGCCCAGAAAGTCACACCAAAAGTAAAAGGAGAAAACGTAATGGCTCTGCTGCCTCCCGACACCCCGATCCCCCCCTTGCCAGAGCTGCCCCGCCGCAGTTTCCAGAGAAAACTGCACACTCCAGTGACTAATTACTCAAAAACACAGCATTCCTCAGGGAGGAGAAGTTTTAAATAAACCTGCAAAATAGGTAACACAAGCACACGGCTAATTTTTACATACGGGAGGAAAAAGGAGGTGTGTGTGGGGGGTGGTGGTGGGAAGGGGAGGGAAAGGATGCAGGAGGATGGAAGAATTTAGCACAAGAATCTGTGTTCACGTCTTGTACTAAATAGTTCCAGCTTTGATCTAAATTTAGGCAATGAGCACTTCCTGTGGGAGACCGTCCTCCAAAGCTGAAGAGTTTTTGATGCTAAATATTTTCAGTGATTTTATAATTGGGGTAAAGTGGTTATTTGTTTTAAGGCCTGGCCTTCAGCTACAGAAACGCTTACATTATGTTACATTCCCCACCGTTTCCTCTCCTACTCCACGTTGGACTTCTGTTTATTCAGCTCCAGGTTTCACTGCATTTTAAGCAGGTTTTAAAACTCTTTATTTACAACCAACTTGAGCAACAAAAGGCCTTCTGTCATTATCCAGCAGCCTTCCACCACAGCTCTGGGACTGGCTTCTCCGTACCTCAATGCTGAGGAAGCCCAAGCACTTCAGCCCGTACCACTTTATCATGACTCCTGCGCTGCTCCGTGGTCTTCTGAAGAGCCCCAGCTCCCAGCCCTTCCTGTACCTCCAGTTCCCCCTCTCCTAGGGGACAATCCCTACCTTCATAATGTAGGAAAAGGCAATACACATGGAATCAGAATGGTTTGGGTTGGAGAGGACTTTAAAGATCATCCAGTTCCAACCCCCCTGCCCTGGGCAGGGACACCTCCCACCACACCAGGTTGCTCCAAGCCCCATCCAGCCTGGCCTTGAACCCCTCCAGGGATGGGGCAGCCACAGCTTCTCTGGGCAACCTCTTCCAGTGCCTCACCACCCTCACAGCAACAAATTTTTTCTGAAGACCTCATCTAAATCTCCCCTCTTCTAGTTTAAAATCATTCCCCCTTGTCATACGGCTCNACCTCCTCTGCACCCATTCCACTAGGTCCAAGTCCTTCATGTGCTGAGGACTCCAGAGCTGGACACAGTGCTCCAGGTGGGGTCTCACAAGTGCAGAGTAGAGGGGCAGAATCACCTCCCTGGACCTGTGGTTCATGCTGCTTTTGATGCAGCCCTGGATGCGGTTGGGCTTTATGGGTTGCCAGTGCAATTTGCTGGTTCACGTTGAGCTTCTCATCCGCCCATCCACAGTCCATACTTAAACCCCCTCAAATCCCTCCCCTGACCTCAGAAACATGAAGACTAAAAATAAAAAATGAATAGGCTATTCACTTTACGAAGTTCATAATACCAGGGACCTTATTTTCAAATGCTTGAGGTTGGCAACGCTTGTAGACACTGAGGTCTCTTTCTTTAAAGCGAGTCTTATAGTTACTTGTTTACATTTAGGGTGAGACACATCTTGCCTATCTTTAGTCATGAAAAAGTCCAGCAGCCGGTTCAAACTACCTGTCTAGGCTACCATTAGTCAACGGGAACGTGACTAGAGAGCACTCGCCTCCTTATTTTAGGCACACGTTAGGATAAGGTAAAACTAATCCCAGGGTATTTTTCTATCAATGATAAAAGGAGCCTCTACGACTCCCTTGGACTGGATGGCTGACTTCTGCAGGGAACAAAACCCGCTCTGGGTGAAAGGATTCCCAAGTGAAGCAGTTTCTTCTCTGCTCCACAGAGATCTTCAAAGAAGAAATTTAAATTCTTTCCGAAAACTAATTCTTCAGGAGTAAACCATCCGAAGCCCATTATTTTGACCTACTAAGATGGATAGGGTGATTGGTTGTCTTTTTGGTTTTTTTTGGTGATTACCAAATTCTACATTCTTCTCTGGTATCAAATACTGAGGACTGAAGGACCTGTGCCTTCAATCCAGTATTGACTTCAATGTGGAGGGTCTGAGCTAGGAGTTGTAATCTATTAGGTATTTTTAAAAGAGTTTATTCTTGCCAGTTTAGCTGTGAATTTCTTTATAACTGTGTTTTTCTAGCCTAACAGGACGTAAGTTCTCATAGAGAATCCAAGCCCTCCCTCTACAGGCATTACAAAATAGCAGCTGTGTTCAGAACTAAGCTAGCATCCAGGCTTGAGGATAAATCCCTGTAGAAATCAGCGTAATTTGTCTCAGTTTCCCCCCAAAAGCATGGGAAGGACTGAAAAACCACAATGGCTCCTAGATAATGGCACTACCTGTCAAATGCCGTTGAAACAGAAGAAGTGAAGTAACCTTAGGAGACGCCTGGATAACTGAGATGTTACCAGCGCTGCCTCCGGACTGGAGCAGCACGTTTGGCCTCTTATGTTTTGTGGTTATAACCACTGCTGAAAGAACCGTCTACTGGTTAGAGACTGCTGAAAGGGCAAAGGGAAAAAAAAAAACCAAAACCCAGCGCTGTAACTTCGGGCTAAGAAAATATTGGCTATCCCATATTTATCCCATATATTATCAATATAAAATACAGCAAATAATAACACCCACTCCCCCCCGATTTGTACGCAGTAGTACAGACACAATAGAATCACACAAATAAACAAGCTCAAACCCGTTCCCCTCCACATGTTAAAGATACACACTATCTTAAAAGCGAAGGATACGGCTGTGATCCGATGATGATTTACAACCTAAGGCTTCGCGCTCACAGGGCACTGCCTAGGGATTAATGACCAGCTGGGAGAGCTGAGAGTGTAGGACAGAGCTAAGGATCATTAACTCCAGGCTAGTTATAAACTCCCCAGAAAATGCCTTATACTGAAATTGATATTGTAATTACCCATTTTATAAATAAAATAAGAAGGAATATTGAAGTAGCCAATTGCTTTTGCCACGTCCCCTTTTCTTGCTGAGCTCTGAAAACTGGAGGGTTCTGGGTGATGCCAACCTGGTGCTTTTTGAAAGGGAATTCTGCGTGAAAGGCAGTGAAATAACACTTTTTGGCGTAGGTCCTAACAACATACAGTTTCTTAGCATGTTGGGCAGCATGTTGAGCAACAAGTAACCTTGCACAGAACACCAAGAAAACCTGAATACAGAACTCAAGGCAGATAACCTTGTAGAGGGAGACCTGATCTCTGCACCGAACAATTCAACTAGGGGTTGAATATCAAACATTTTAAGTAAAAAACCCCAACCAACCACTGCCTCTCCAGCTGGCACAGGAATAAGGGAGGTCTGTATCTCTATATTCTGCAGCCCAGAAGGCCAATTCCACCCTGGGCTCCATCAAGAGNGAGGGGCAATGGCTTTAAGTTGGAGAAGAGCAGATTTAGATTGGATATTAGAAACAAGTTCTTTATTCTGAGGGTGGTGGAGCACTGGACCAGGTTGTCCAGGGAGGTGGTTGAGGCCCCTTCCCTGGAGATATTCAAGGTGAGGCTGGATGAGGCCCTGGGCAACCTGGGCTAGTTGGGGGTGTCCCTGTGACTGTGGGGAGGTCAGAGTAGATGACCACTGGAGGTCCCTTCCAGCCTGGATGATTCTATGACTCTATATGCCTTGAGTTCAATTTGCAGATCAAGTGTAAGGCATTAATACGAAGTTGGTACCAGTCCTCTCAAACAACTCCTGTACTTGAGCATGAACCTGATTTACATAGGGCCAGGAAGATGCTCAGAGGGCTGAAGAACCTCTCCTAGGAGGACAGGCTGTAAGAGTTGGGGTGTTCAGCCTGGAGAAGGCTCCAGGGAGACATCAGAGCCCTTTCCAGTACATAGAAGTGGCTCCAGGAGAGACGGCCAGGGACTGTTTGCAAGGGCATGCAGCGAGAAGATGAAAGGTGACGGTTTTAAACTAGAGCAGAGTAGGTTTAGATTAGACATTGGGAAGAAGTTCTTTACAGTGAGGGTGGTGAGACACTGGCACAGGTTGCCCAGCGAGGTGGTGGAGGCCCCACCCCAGGAGACATTCAAGGTGAAGCTTGATGAGGCTCTGAGCAACCTGATCTAGTTAACAATGTCCCTGCTTACCACAGGGGAATTGGACTAGATGGCCTTTAGAAGTCCCTTCCAACCCAAGACATTCTATGATCCTATGATTCTACAGGGGAGAAGCCTAGTTGTTATGCTGGGCTAAACCAAATTGGAGCATCTAGCCCACAACAGTTCAGGAACAGCATAGGACAAGCTGTAAACTCGCATTAACCAACATTTATGAGTATTTTCTCTTTGACTATGCTGGGAAAGGTTCCCTGGTGTTCAGTCCCTGCATCCTCCCATCTCCTTCCAGGCAGAGTCTGGTCTTTTAGACAGAGAGATGATGACAGCTTTCAATGCCAACTGGAAAACTGTGTTAAGGACTGGATTTCAAAAGACGGGTAAAACAGCCTCTTGAAGTGTCAAGAAAGTACTCTCAGATCAGGTGGCAGCAATGCAGGCCCAGAACACCTCACCCACACGTGATGCAAAGATCTGCTTACCTGTTCGTTAGGCTCAAAGCTTATCTCTTCTTTTTCTGTCCTCATAGCTATTAACTTTGTGCTACCGGAAGGGTCTGTTTTACTGTCCAACCGCTCCAGTTTTGGGGGTATGTCTGGTAAACCAATATCTTTAGTATCATCTTTATCTAGCAAGTAGCGAAGTAGTGCATTATTATTCTTCTTAGGACTCGCTGGCTCCTGTTTAACAGTCACCTCTGAACCAGGAGCTGTGCTACTGGACTCCTGGTTCAGTTCTTTGCCTGTGGCCTCGGCCGTGAGCTTGGCCAAATCTACAGGAGAACTACTGTCCTGCAATAGTCTGTGCAAAATTTTATGCTTCTCCTTGAGCGAGGTTCCGTGTGCTGAACCAGACCCAGGCAACCCTCCCGCGGAGTCCTTGCTCACGTCTCCCAACGTACTGGACAAAGGCGAAGGCTCCATCTGATCCGATTTGGTGGTCAGCAATTGTAATAGCTTTGTCTGGCTTTTTCCCTCGTGCAGTTTATTCTGTCCATCGGGTCTCTCGCCACTGACAACGGGTGGGATGCTGCTATCGCTGTTATCCTTCTGTTCTCCTGAATGGCAGCTGCTCTCTGCTTGTCCAGTTGTACCTTCCGATTGCTCCCCGTATAGTCCAAAGCAGTCTTTAGAGTCCAGGCTTCCCATCTTGCTCAGCTGGGGAGGATTCATGTTCACCGGGGAATTTTGCAAATTTCCCATTTTTAGGTCAGGTGAAGCCAACGACGACCCGAGAGAAACGCCGTGGCCCTCGCTGAGGGCCTGAAGTGCGTTCAGGGAACTGTTGGTGTAGTTATGGCTATTTCCTGTGCTGCTGCAGACTCCCACGGGCGAATGCAAGCTTCCTGCAGGGGAGAACTGGCTGGGTGGGATGCGAGGGCTTCCTGCCACTCCAGGGCTCACACGATGCCTTGGGGAAAGCATAGAGTTTGGCTGCCCCGGGTTCATGCCGGGGCTGCTTTGTGAGGGGCTATTCATTTTTAGTGCATAGTTACTACCCTGAGGAGTGGATGCTTGTATGCTCGAGACATGGTTCATTCCCCCTGAACCACCGAACCTGCCTGCCGGCATGCCCATTTGTTCCTTTGGGCCATTTATGGCAAAATTTATATTGCTACTGATGGTCATATCCTGACCTGGGTTCCCACTGCACATGGCCTGATGGGCAGGGCTGCTGGAGCTGATCGGGTTCAGGATCTTCCCCATCCCTTGTCCAGTCAAATCCTGATTCATCCCGCAGACGTTCTGCTCTCTATGTGGGCAAGGGGAAGAAAAAACGAGCCGTTAGCTAAAAGAACAGTGGCCAACTTGCAAAAAAAGAGATGCAAACCCCCAGACCTCTCTTGAAAATCACGCAACAAGCCACAAACAAACAAACAACTTTTGGTTTTAGTTACAACTGACAATTTGACCCAAGTGACACGTGATGCTCGGCACGGCTGCACATTAACTGTGTGGCTTTCCAGTACCTTATTAACAACCCGGTGGAAAAGAGGGAAAACAAAATTATACCTCATTTAAGTGAGAGTCAGCAGAAACGCAGAGAGGTTCCAAGTTCAGAACTCTCTCCCTTTTAATGTATATCCCTTCTCTACGGTTTGGCAAGAACTAGAACCGACTGAAATTTCCTCCGAAACACACCAGCCAAACAAATAACACGTTTCACAGGACAGCTGTGGACAGCTGTTTGCCGGAGTTTTGAATTTCTAGGAGTTAACCCCACCGCGAGGCTGGAGGCGGGCTATTTGCCCACCGAGTTCACGGGGAGAAGAAAGTTGAAAAAGTCACGTCTTGACTGCCAGCGAGCATTGCCAACCTGCTCCAAGCCAGCGTGTGAGCCAAGGGAACTCCCTGGATCCCGCTTCAGGACGGGAAGAGTCAGTGAGCAACCCAGTCCTGCACCAGCGTTTAGGAAAAGAAGAGAAGAAAGACACCCCCTCCCCTTCCACACACAGGAGCTGAAACTCCTCAAAGAGAGTTCCAAGATCATCCAGTTCCAACCCCCCTGCCCTGGGCAGGGACACCTCCCACCAGACCAGGTTGCTCCAAGCCCCATCCAGCCTGGCCTTTACTTCTGTGCTAAAGCTTAAATTGGAAAAATCAGACATATTCCCAGATGTTGAAAGCTATTTAATAGAGAGACAGTCTCAAGTAGATTAGGAAGAAAATATATGAGGTTCTGAGAAAAAAATTCAATTAAACTGGGGACTTGCAAACCCAAATACTAATGGAACATTCCTAACGTGTATTTTCGATGAGACAAAACCTGTTCCTACTGGCGCAGGGCAACCTTCGCATTTTGCTAAAGGAGAAGTGAAAGAACTGAAGGACACAGAGCGGTGAGGCTTCGTACTCTCTGTTTGTTACCCCAGGTATAAAGGCAAAAGGTGAAGGATGTGGACTATAGAAAGAGAGATGGATTTTTAAAACCTTATTACAAATACAACAGCACCACTGTTCCGCTAAAAAAAAAAAGAAAAAAAATAAGGCAAGATCTCCCGCAAATATCATTTTTAACTTAATGGTGGCTTTTAATGGTGCTTTTTTAAATTTAAAATTTAGCACTTCATGAAACAGCAAGTATATTCAGCAATCCAAAGAAAACAAATTTCAGACAGGTGTTGGTCAGGTCAATTTCAAAATCGGCAGTCTGTGTTAAATGGTTTAATTTTTAATTATGTTTAGAGTTGGTTTCTTCCTCTCAAAAAAAAAATGATAGTGAGGATACAGGGAAACGGGCATTCTCATTACAATCAGCAAATAAAGCCTGAAAAAAAATATCTGACGCAAACATAACAGGACATGCAGTGGCTTACTTCAAAATTTACGTTGAAGTTCTGAGGCGAGTGACT
The DNA here is from genome assembly GCA_013398155.1 of Pedionomus torquatus. Classification (NCBI taxonomy): domain Eukaryota; kingdom Metazoa; phylum Chordata; class Aves; order Charadriiformes; family Pedionomidae; genus Pedionomus; species Pedionomus torquatus. The sequence goes on along the minus strand of VZRU01004378.1, from coordinate 55,066 downwards.
ACTTATCCTGGACTTTAGCATATTACTGTCTGTGCCTTTTTTAAAAATAAAACTAAATATGGGTGGCATTTCTCAGGATTGGACACATGAAAATCACTATTCAAAGCACCAGAAAAGACAAGGAATGAAGACAGACCAGGAGCTAAAATAATGTAGTTTGTCTAAAATGCAGTTTTAATAATCAGATCATATTCTTTAAAGAAGGCCCATAGAATCATAGAATGGTTAGAGTTGGAAGGGACCTCCAAGATCATCCAGTTCCAACCCCCCTGCCCTGGGCAGGGACACCTCCCACCAGACCAGGTTGCTCCAAGCCCCATCCAGCCTGGCCTTGAACCCCTCCAGGGATGGGGCAGCCACAGCTTCTCTGGGCAACCTCTTCCAGGGTCTCACCACCCTCACAGCAAAGAATTTCTTCCTAATATCCAATCTATATATCCCCTCTTTCAATTTAAAACCTCATCCTACGGCTCCACTCCACCAAGAGTCCTTCCCCATCTCTCCTGGAGACCCCTTTAGGGACTGGAAGGGGCTCTAAGGTCTCCTCACAGCCAGAGAGAGAACCTCTCCAGGCTGAACAACCTCAACACGGGCCCAACACGTGACTGCCTGTGAACTACAGGAATTCAGTCCTTCAAAGTTGTTTAAGTACATTCAAAGTTTAAGTACATTTGGAAAGTTTCTTCTGCCCACAATGCAAAGTACAGGAAATTAAAAGACTGTAACGAAGGACATGAGATTAAAGGGAATTTTGTGTGTTTAATGGAAGATCTTGATGTGAAAAATCACAGCACGCCATTTGTAAGTCCTGAAGTAATCTCTTTTCCTGCTGTAAGCACTGAATTAAAAAACCTACTTTGTTGCCACGCGATCAGTTCTGGGTCAACTGAACGCCTCTTGGCCTTCATCTATTTGCTTTGGCAGCTCTTTGCTTTCCCTGTCTTTCTGCAGTGAGAAACCCGCGGGGATTTTACCTGTGAAGCATATGCAAGGAGATCACAAGCTGAGGTTCGCTGGTCGTCTGGGAACGGATGAGCTTGCTCTTCGTTTGAGCCGAAACGATAGTGCCGTCGGACAAGGAAAACCGATACACGGGACTAAATGCCAGCCCCTGCCTTAGTACTGCAAGAGAGCAGAAATAATGGAATTAAAGTAATGAGAAAATATAGGACAGGTAGCTCAGTGGCTCAACATCTTGGATGTTCTGCACCCATCAGTATGGATAAACATTGTGGGGAAGGGAAGGGAAGGGAAGGGAAGGGAAGGGAAAATTTTGAGAATAGCTTGGATGCATATAAAATAAAGGATCCCACATACTGTAAGGCGATAAAAAGAAAACCTATAAAGAGTAACAGCAGTCACAGGACAGACACTATGAAATACAGAACATTTCAGGAGTGGACCATAAAGTCCTCAACGCCTGTTTCACTTTTCATCAAATATGTGTCTAACTCCTTTTGTTCTTCATGCTTTTTTTTTTAAATCTGCATCACCTACATCATGATGATTAATATAAATGCCTTCAGTTGCTAAATCATCTGTTTCCATTAGCCTGTATCTTTTCCTCCTTATTGCCTGCTTAAATTATCTTGTAGCAGTTACTCTCACTACTACTTTAATGTAAGAAGTACATAAATCTCTTACATGGGAACAATTAGAAATAGGAACTGGAAAAAAAAAAAGAAAAAGAGAGACTACTTTTCAAAGAACAAATACAAAAATATAAAGCTCAAACACATTACAAATACAATTACCTAACCCAGAACTGGGGCTGTGCTATCATTCCCCAGTATTAGGTACGTCTGCATTTCAGGCTTGGGCTTGACCTCACTGCACATACTCTGCAGCCCTTCACTTCTCAGTGTAAATCTGAACTTCGACAAATCCAATCCTCTAACTTCTGCAGACTCCTTTCATTAGAAATGAAAGTCATGCCGTGGAAAAGGAAATCTCCAAACATTTATTTCCACTTCACTCTTCACCAGCAATGAGACAAATCTCATCGTTTTCAACTCCTAGTCCAAAAGTTGTTCCATGAGGATTGCAGATATGGCAGGAGGGAAATACTCAACTTCAGAATTTTCATATAATTGTTTAGAGAAAAAATAGGAATAAAGTACTATAAATACTTTTAATTTCCTCTTTTTTTCATACACACACATTTTCTGTGGTTTTTCTTTTTTTTTTAATTAATAATATCATCTGATCTTTGTTTCATTGCTTGTCTTTTAATATTTCCTGTTGTAATGAAATGACACGGTTTTCCAAGTGTGGCTTTATTAAATAGTCTCCTCTACAGAGCCACCAGATTTCCAGCCTTGCAGGACTGGTTACGATTGCTTTCCTTCCCTCTGTTCCCCCCCCCGCCGTTATATATTGTTCTGCAAAGGTTTTAAAGTATTATTTAGGCAGTGAGAAAACAGGAAGCACAATTTAAACAACCAGAAGGGGGTTTTCAGAATAAAAACGTAAAGAAAAACAAAAACCTACAACCGTGAAACAATACAGGGCTGAATTTCACTGTTAGGTCTGTCATTGTTTCAGTTTAACCTTTGGGCACCAGAAGGTCCAAAGCTCTTAACTTGAGCATATACCACATCAGGAAATTCCAGTCCTCAATGCCAACAGGATACAAGTGAAATCTCTACTTAAATCATTTTCCAAACTAATTCTTTAAGCAAACAAGAATGTTTCCGTATTCCTCTAGAGGAAATGCTATTTTTCTGACTGCGGCCAATAAAAACTGACCATATATTTTGCACTTTACGCTGAGAGTTGATTTGAAAGCTCTCTGGCTTTTATTGTTTATCAAGCTAATGCTAATTTTTTTTTATTTTTTACATTACAACACTTACTTACATGTAGGAGAAAATTATTTTTTCTTTGCTTCTATTCTCTAACCATAGTGACTTAAAAACTGCATGGGGTCCTGCAGTCAAGTGTAAAGATGCTACTGCCCAAGATATGCCAAGGAGGTTGTAAAAAAAGTAGGGGTCGATCTCTTCTCCCAAGGAACAGGCAATAGGACAAGAGGAAATGGCCTCAAGTTGCACCAGGGGAGGTTCAGAATGGATATTAGGAACGATTTTGACACAGAAAGGGTTCTTAAGCATTGGAATGGGCTGCCCAGGGAAGCGGTTGAGGCACCATCCCTGGAGATACTTAAAAGACAGGTTGACATAGTGCTTAGTGACATGGTTTAGTGATGGGCTGTTTTTTATCAGTTAGATTGATAGTTGGACTTAGTGGTCTTAAAGGTCCCTTCCAAGGTAGACAATTCTATGATGCTCTGTGCTGCAGGGCAGGGGAAGGAACCATTTCAGCCATTGCACCTCTCTAGTACTGGATCCTTGGCAAAAAAGCAATTTCAGAAGTTTTTTTCCTCCTTTAGCCTCTTCACTTCCACAAGAAGTGAAGAGTCCAGCCTCATTTAAACTAATTCTACAGTTTACACGGATGGTCCTAGTCCTCTCCTGAAACACAATACAGTGTAAACTCCAAAATAAATGTATTTTTATCACTTCACAGACAGATTAGAGGGGACCCCATCAGCAGTGGATGCAGGAGCTGCTATTTGGTCAGGAATTGCTTGAAGAGGACTGAAGTAACAAGTGGCCGGATGCCAAAGCAGAAACTCCTAAATTACCTTTGGCAGAGATAGCTCCTAACCTGAAACTGCTCTCTAAAACCCTGCTGTAACTTTAATCATAGACTAACTTCTTCAGTTCTGTCCGAAATCAGAGCATAAGACTGTGAACTTTTAGCACTCCTGTATATACCCAAAAACCTTTTATCTAAAATATCACGGTATTTCTGTGCCCCCATAATCCCAAAATAAAACCCGAAGCTTTCATGAAAGCAGAAGATATTAAAAAAATATTTAATTAATGCCACACAACTAAAGCTTTTCTTTTTAATTTTAATTTGGGTGTATGTGATGGAATAATTTAGTTACAATTTAGTTTCCAAGACAGCATGGCAGTTGTTCTATGATCATGGCAACTATTTGTTACAGAACAGCGTAAACCCTGTTCTACAAACATGAACCGAAACAATGATCATAGAATCATAGAATGGTTCCATTGTATGATTCCATAGAATACCATAGAACGGAATTTCGGGCCAGAAGGGACACCCCCAACTAGCCCAGGTTGCCCAGGGCCTCATCCAGCCTCACCTTGAATATCTCTAGGGAAGGGGCCTCAACCACCTCCCTGGACAACCTGGTCCAATGTTCCACCAGCCTCATAGTGAAGAACTTGTTTCTAATATCCAATCTAAATCTGCTCTTCTCCAACTTAAAGCCATTGCCCCTCGTCCTGTCACTGTAGGTCTTTGTGAACAGCCCCTCCCCAGCCTTCCTGTAGCCACTTCAAGTACTGAAAGGCTGTGATTAGGTCTCCTTGGAGCCTCCTCTTCTCCAGGCTGAACAACTCCAGCTCCCTCAACCTGTCCTCCTAGCAGAGGTGCTCCAGCCCCCTGACCATTTTCATGGCCCTCCTCTGGACCCCCTCCATCAGGTCCATGTCCTTCCTATATTGAGGACTCCAGCCCTGCACACAGTGCTCCAAGTGGGGTCTCACCAGAACAAAGCAGCTCCTGCCAACTTGATCACGCTCCTGCACTGGAAATATTCCAGTTATTCCCCATTGGTTTTGAAAGGACTTTCCAGCAGATAATAAAGAGTTATTTGTTTTTAGTAACTTGGATCTGTGTCACTAGAATTAGCTGTATCAGGGGTTTATGAAATGCGAAATCCCCAACCAGTCGCTACCACAGAAACCTCCTGAGGAACCTTTCACGGTGTGGTACTCCCCTAGATCTCCATAATGTTGACTAGAGTAGATGTGCTTGTGGTGTATGCTACAGCACTTATCAGTTAGATAGAGTACCACCTATCTAACTAGTATCTAACCAGTGCTGCATCTTTGATAATTCACGCCACGTTCTTCTCACAGGAAATGGGACAATAAAAATCCATTTTTTGTTGAGAAAAAGAATTCAGGTCAATGAAGTGCAACGTGCGAGCTGAGGTTCTGAAGACCAACGGATAGTGAATGTTTTGGTGGGCAACACTGAAGGGCCTGTGTTTCTTTCTAAAACAATTGTGACAATTTGATAGCAGCCTCTGATATATATAGTTGTAACAGTGAGAAAGGTGCAAAACCTCTCTAGAGCGAGCCATCACGTGTCGGGCAGATCAGCTGGAGAAAGAGACCATCAGTAGCCCTTGACTGCTCCATGTAAACATAACAAAGAGAACACAACCCAGAGATACAAACGACAAAAGGTTTAAATATAGGAAGTGTTAAAAATAGGAAACCTCACCTTCCTGGTGGTGCCTCTTGGCAAAAGATATTTCTCCCTCGTGCTGCGAATGGAACCTCTGAATGCACCTTCTCACCAAATCCTCCCAGCCAGGTTTCATAGCTGCTCGCATGGTGCTCGTGTCCAGTGAAGTTATTTTGCCTGGTATCAGATAAAAACAGTCGTTATAGCCATTTCCCATTTGGGGAGAAGGTGGGCAGGTGGTGGTGGTGAAATAAAAAAGGACAACCTCCCGTTTCACAATACCTTGTAGATCCTGGCGAGTAGTAAAGCTCTCTGATGAAGGAAGAAGTGGTCTTTCCTTCATTGGAGCTCTTCTTGCAACACAAATCAAGCAAGACTGCAAATCTTAAAAGAAAAATGTGCCTTCAATCATTTGTACCAGAAGAAGATGATTTTGCTTCAGAAATAGTTTTAAAAAGTTCTTTAAATCTGTTTTGGACCAAAAGAATAAACGTTGTACCAATAAAAGGCTGGACAGAACTCAGCAGTTTTACACCTTCAGTATTTCCTACAGCATTAAACACAGGAGAGGTGGTTCCTTTTCTTTTTTAGAAGTGAAATTATCAAAGGACTCCACCACAGCCCAAAATTCTTGGCACGTGTTTATGCACGTATCTGTAGCAGCTCAGCCACTCAGGAGGTAAGTAATAAAAAAGAACATACACTGCATGCACAGAGAGCATGTTTCTCCAACACTCCCCATTTTAGACTTTCTAAGCCACGTTTCTTAAACATGCTCCAGATACTTGCTGTCCCTGAGAAAGAAGCTTCAGAATGAGGCATTTTTGACTTATCTCAATAGTTTAAATACAATCTCAGGAAATTTACCTGCTGAAGTAGTAAATGGTAAAGGAAATGGCAAACCACAATTGTCTTCAAATTCTAAGAACTCAAAAAAAAACTAGCCCGGGCCATTGAAACTTTCCTCCCAGTCAGCGACATTCGTCTCACAATTGCAGTGATATCAAACTAGGTTATCTCTTCAAGGTAAACAGAGTCTCATAGAATCATAGGACGGTTTGGGTTGGAAGGGACCTTAAAGATAATCAAGTTCCAACCCCCCTGCCCTGGGCAGGGACACCTCCCACCACACCAGGTTGCTCCAAGCCCCATCCAGCCTGGCCTTGAACCCCTCCAGGGATGGGGCAGCCACAGCTTCTCTAGGCAACCTCTTCCAGGGTCTCACCACCCTCACAGCAAAGAATCACTTTCTGAGATCTCATCTAAATCTCCCTTCTTTCAGTTTATAACTGTTCCCCCTCATCCTATGGCTCCCCTCCCTGATCAAGAGTCTCTCCCCATCTCTCCTGGAGCCCCTTTAGAGACTGGAAGGGGCAATAAGGTCTCCCTGGAGCTTTCTCCAGGCTGAACAACCCCAACTCTTTAAACCTGTGTCTCCTCATTTCAATTACATTTATTTAGCAAACTGTTGCATGCAAGTGCATACACTCATAAGCCAAGACGAAAGCTAAACGAAAAAGGAAAAAACCTACCATTTTTTAGGACTTAGAAGCCACTTTACCAACTTCACCTCACTTTATCAACTTCCCCGAAACTGCTGACCCGCAACAGCAGGGAAAGCGAAATGAGGAACACAAATTGAAAGCTCTACTTACCTTCACCATCCTCCTTGAAGGAATTTGGTTGAGAAACAGCAAAGCACTGCATAGTTTCATATTTCTGATGTGCTTCCTGGTTATCATGGCCTTCCTCAGAATCAGCAAGAGGTTTTACCAGCATCCGACAATTGAAGGTATGGCTGTTACGCCGAGGAGTGTCACCAGACCATGATCCCCCGTTCACTGAGCAAAGCAAAGATCATACAGTGAGATAAATCCGGCAGCAGTCATTTCTGCTGCTTATCCACAGGAAATTAATCAAGGTGCTTTGCAGACTGGCTGCGAAACAAGCCCGTTCAACAACAACCACCTATTTTTAATATTAGAGCCCAAACCGGCACATAACATGGGAATTTATACAGTTCTCCTATTTTAAGAGCCCTGCTAATTTGTTCAGCTGTCACAGTGGTTTTTTCCAAGTGACTTTTAAGGACACAGTAGCAAAGTAGGATAAAAACCTAAATATTGGTGCATGTAAAAGTGAAAAATAGTGAAAAGCCTAGTGGTTAGACCAAGTTAGTAAGAAAAGAAGTAAGACGGTTTGTGGGTTCTGTCCAGTGAATTTAAAAGGAATCAATACAAAAAGGACAGCAGCGTTGTATAAAAATCTGCCTCCAGATTAAAAATGGAAAGAAAAGAAACCAATGTGCTTTTCTGTGATTCTGTGCTTTATCAAAATAGGAAACAATAAAATTGGGACTATATTGAGCCACAGGGAAAGAGTGAGAATGACCTGGCTGCAGCGATGGGTAAATCTAAAGCCTAATGCGGCGCTTAAGACAAGTAAAAAAGGAAACAAAATCCCGAGATGCACAATTATAGGTGCTGGACATCAGTCAGAGCGAATTAATGTAACACCACATAAGGAAATAACAGGGTCATATTTAAAATACTCTTCACTTGCCCTCTTCAGTCATAAAACACAATAAAGGCAGCAATTTATGGGGTTTAGCCATTTACATTTTTGATTGTTCAGGGGTTTATAAGTGAAGTCATAAAATGCTAAAGTGAATTGCATAATACTTTTTAAATGGCTGTGAGTAAACGAGGTGCCCAGTATTGACTTTCTCTTTCACCTCCTCCAAAAACCAATGACATTAAAACCAGCATTAATATTAATATAAAACCCCCACATGGCTGCAACTAACAAAAACCATTTTTGAAACATAAGAATAAATATTGGTGAGACTGAAAACACTGAAAGAAAAATTCTAACACAAAGAGTTTTCTGATTTTTCTTTTGTATTTCCCCTTTCTCGGCCCATTCTTTGAATACCCAACCTTGACAGAGAACTAACAGAGAGCACACACAGCTAATGCTGTCTTTTAGTCATTGGCTCTAGAGATCCATTAAAAATATCAGCTAACATGAGTTACTAAGAGTAATTTTAACAAAGAAGACTCTGAAAAGAACGGAGGATGCTTTTGAGAATAATATTAATCATTCATACAGCCTATATGCACATTAAAAATAAATAGAGTGTGTATGAAGAAACTGTAAGCAGTGGAAGGACATTAAGTTAAGTTATTGAAACGCTGATTTATGAAACCAAAGTTAAATAAATAATGGTATGATACGAGGAAAAAGATACACACCTAAAGATTTTGGCAGCAGGATTTTGACAAATTCATTGTGGTCCCCTACATGCAGGATGCTGTATATGCTTGTGTTCATCAGCTCTTCTTGGTTGTACCTCAGGTACTGTGTCACATTCTCAGAAACAAACACGACGTTACCTTCTGGGTTCACTACGAAGAAGAACCCATCCAGGGCCTAAAGGGGAAAAAAAAAAAAACAAACAGAGAGAAAAAGAGAGAAAAAGACAATATCAAGTAATCAGATTAACAACAAGATACCCAGAAATTAAATATTCCCTTCACAAGACACAGCAGAATCTGTTCTGCATCCATTCCAGTTGTTATACTCTAGCCTGTGATGGCAAAGGACACATTTCACATTGAGCATCTCATTGTACTTATATCAAAACACTGTGAAAGCACAGAAAGGCACACATCCTGCAAACTACTGAAACCCACACATGAAAACACACCAAATCCTCCACCTCAAAACCCCAAAAGTACATAATGGAAGAGGTTGCTACCCATCTGCCCTCCTGTGAAGTAAGAAACCTGGAGCAGAAGCTGGTTCTGCCAAACCTGGAACCTGCTCACTCCTCTATGCAGCACAAGGAGACTAAGCCCAGGAGAACATCCCAAGATATGCAGGCACCAGGCAAGAAAAACACTGGCAGAAAGAAAGAGAAAGGCTTTCTCCTCATCCCTGAGGATCAGTAAGGACAAGTGCTGGGTCCTACAACAACCCCATGCAACGCTACAGGCTTGGGGAAGAGTGGGCAGCCCCAGCTCCCTCAGCCTCTCCTCATAGGAGAGGTGCTCCATCCCTCTAAATAGAGAGATACACCCCTCTAACTTTATTACATATGAGCAGATTTACACTGAAAGCACCAAAGCTTTTGGTCTAAGCAGCTAATCAACAATTAACCCATATGGACTTCTGCAGCTTTGCCTGGTTTATTCAATTCTCTAAGGATGGGTATGAAATCACCAGAACAGTTGTTAGTTATTGCATCTCCAGGGACGGAAACAGGTCAGGAAAACAGGCAACGCGTGATTCATTATGGGTTAATTAAAAGTGAGTGGATCCGTACTAAACCTGAGCTCAGCTCACTGCAAAACAGCCTTAGAGGGTGGAGCTGCCACAGCAAGTGTGTGCAGGTATTTGCATTTTTGATATGACCGAACCTGTTAGTCTTAGCCGGCAAGTCCTCAGGTTACAGATACGTATTAAAAGTCTTGTGCACTACTGAGGACTTAGCAAATCCAGATTGTACAGAAGAGAAGGTTAAAGAGGGGTCTTACTTCTCTCTTCAGCCACATAGCAGAAGGCTAAAGAGAAAGGCCACGAAGAGGGGGTTGGAGCACCTCTGCTATGGAGACAGGCTGAGAGAGTTGGGGTTGTTCAGCCTGGAGAAGAGAAGGCTCCAGGGAGACCCTAAGGCCCCTTTCTGTGCCTAAAGGATCTCCAGGAGAGATGGGGAGGGACTCTCGATAAAGGAGTGGAGCCATAGGATGAGGGGGAATGGTTTTAAACTAAAAGAGGGGAGATTTAGATGAGATCTCAGGAAGAAACTCTTTGCTGTGAGGGTGGTGAGGCACTGGAACAGGTTGCCCAGAGAAGCTGTGGCTGCCCCATCCCTGGAGGGGTTCAAGGCCAGGCTGGATGGGGCTTGGAGCAACCTGGTCTGGTGGGAGGTGTCCCTGCCCAGGGCAGAGTCTTGGAACTCAATGATCTTTAAGGTCCAACCCAAAGCATTCTACGATTCTAAAGAGAAGACAGAGCCAGGCTCTAGTCAGAGGTTCACAAGGGAAGGATGAGATGCAAAAGACACAGGTTGCAAGACAGGAAACTTCATGGATATAGAAGAAAAAACCCTAATTCGACATGAAGGTAGTTAGACATAGGAACAGACTGCCCAAAGAGGCTGTGAAATCTCCTTCCCCAGAGGTATTCAAACCTTGGCTGGACTCGGGTCTGAGCACCCTGCTCTAGCTGGACCTGCAGTGGGAAGTGGGACTACACAAAGTCCAGAAGTCTGTTCCAAATCAATCTAGTTAATGATTTTGCTGAAGGGGAGGGATGGTGAAAGCATAACATAAGCAGAGCGGCTGAGCCAACGTTTGCCCAATGCTTTGTTTGCTCTGTTTTTAAATTACAAAATAGTGAACCCCACCAATAAACATACAAGTATATACTTTTCCTGACTGCCTCTAAATTAAGATAAACTAGGTCTTTTTCTCTCCTGTTAATCGTCACAAATGCTCATCTCTGGCTTTGTTTTTTTTTATCACTGCCTTCTTTTTGTTCCTGATCATTCTTGGTTCCTGCGGTGAATTCACCCTCTTTGGAGAGCTCCCTCCTTTCCATGTGCTTTCGTAGCATTTATGACTTTTTACCCCTTTCTAGTGTTTAATTTAGCTAACAATATTTTACAAGACTTAATTAATTGAGGGCCCTAATACCACTTTCTGTCAGCATTTCTCCTGTGGATCAGCATCTTAGACTGCATTTCACCACTGCTTGAAGCCAACGCAAGCGTGAGTGACCTCTTTGGTTTAGTCCTTTCTATATCATGACAGTTCTCTGCACCGTCTGGCTGAGAGGAGACCTCATCACTCTCTACAGCTACCTAAAAGGAGGTTGTAGAGAGGTGGGGTCCATCTCTTCTCCCAAGGAAGAGATGACAGAACAAGAAGACATGGCCTCAAGTTGTGCCAGGGGAGGTTCAGATTGGATATCAGGAAAAATATTTACACGGAAAGGGTTTTAAGCATTGGAATGGGCTGCCCAGGGAAGGGGTTGAGGCACCATCCCTGGAGGTATTTAAAAGATGGGTTGACAGTGCTCAGTGACATGGTTTAGTGATGGTTTTTATCAGGGTTAGGTTGATGGTTGGACTAGATGATCGCAAAGGTCTTTTCCACCCTAGACAATTCTACGCTATATGAAGAGCTGGACTGGAGAACTGAGCTGGCTGAAAGATAAGGCAAGAAAAAGCCCAATCAGATGCCAGCCCCATCAGTCCCCCTGAACTGGCCCACCATTCCTTATTATTTCCCTTCTGCAGCAACTTCTTTGGGGAGAAAGTGCTCTGTTCTGTTTTGTCACGCTGCTTCTTGGGTTGACCACAGAAGCGGTCACCTGAGCCTAGAGTGACCCAGGGCCTTACATGCCACTCTCCCATTTCTTTCTGTTCGACTAAGAAAATAATACTGTCAGTAAGCAGTGGCAGGCTTTTGAGGAAGCTAATGGACTGAGCCACTTAAATCTTTTAGAAGCTTCCACTTTTGCAATGATTTCTTAATTCTGGCCCCAGACGTATGTGACCACAATAAACAACTTTTCTACAAGAGCTACTGATACAATGGGGGAACGAATAATGGATAACATGCTGGAAGAGAAAACAAGAGAACAGATATTACCCAAGATGATACAGGGGAATGGAAAATCCATTTCTGTTCTTTGAGCTGTCGTCAGCTCTCTCCTGATTATTTTTTCACCCTCTCTTCCTATCTACTTTCTGCTTTAACCAAGAAATATGTTAAAATATTCCTCAGAGGCAGCTGCATGATGAATTTTACTCTCTCTCTTCAGCTGGAAACACTCACTATTTTGAGGATTCTTCAGTTTTATTCTTTAATAAAACCAGACAATTACTTTTCTAAACCGAATCAACTAATAAACTGCTCATCAGCATCGTTGTTTTTATTATTATTTGCCAATGGAAAAGGGTAGGTTTTTGAAGAGGCTGTATAAAGGGCTTCTGTAAAGATGAAATAACTTAATTGCATTTCCTTAAGGAGATAAAGACACAAAGAAAGTATCTGTAGTCTTTTCACTGTAAACATATAACAACTTTCAGTCCTTTTAAACTTCTTGGTGCTAAAGGACCACGGTTTATTAATTTAGTTCCACAATCATTCATTGTTAATATGTAATGATTTTACTGCAAAGAAAAACTAAATTTAATGGAATAATGGAACAGAGGGGTGTTTTCACATGTCGTGTTTGCTGCAAGAGCCAATCATGCAAGATAAGCCATAAAAAAATAATCTTATCCTTACTTTCCCTGTGATTAAAACAGGTCCTTACAATTAAATTAATAGCGAGTTAAAGATAAATTTTAGCACAGCAATGCAAGAGATGGATGTTGAACCTTGTTTGGCAGCAGAATCAAAATGTGAGCGTGTATCATAACTATTAAATTAAATAATTTAATTTGTTACCCCCAGTATTCAAAGAGGAATATTTTCACTCCAATCTGTCTAATCTTCCTTATGTTTAGTAGTGAGATTTTGGGGACTTTATTTAACAAGAAGTGCAGAAAGCAATGCTTTCATCTAATAAATCATGAGAAATAATGCAAACGCTTAAAACGGGCGTCTTGCTCCTGCAATATTCAGAAATGACAGAATAAACACGCTCCTGCCAAAGTTGGTTCCTTTAGCTTGACTCAGAGTTTGTGTTTTGTTTTATCTGAAGTAACATTTCTTCTTCCTTACAGATAAAGCCCACGGTCACACCAGGAATAAACAGTCTGCGAGTGAGCTCAAGCAGATAAAGCAGCCGTGCCAAAGGACGGCGGCGTATGACACTGGGGTCCCAGATAACGTACTTACTCAACAGCACCACTAAATACACTTAGAAGCCAAGTTTTTAACCATGCAGCCTTCTGGGCTATCAAAACAATAGCTAAAATCACACAGAAATCTTACCCGGACAAACTGAAATACCCATCTTGTCACCTCCCCCCCCTTCCCCCTGGTTACTTTCAGATTCTAAAGGGAAGAGTCATGCTGTAAGCGCTGAAATGATAAGCCATTAAAAAGAGTACAGCAACGACACGCAACTTTAGAGGAAGAATTATTCACGTGTATATTACTCTATGTGTAAGGCAATGTATGGGTACAACAGGTCTTCCAAATCTGCCGTGGTTCAGAACACGTGGTTCAGACACCAGACACTTGCTACCCAGCGAAGCCCCTCAGCATGTCCATGTTACAAAGCGGCAGAATTATCTCTTTCTCTGTGTCACCAAGTGTCAAAAATGCGACTTTCATCCCCGAATCCAACTAAAATATGCTGCCTTAAATGAGTTATTCCTACGTAGCCAGGATGGGTCGTCTTTCTGGACCGTTCTTTCACAGCACCCTCCAGCTGCACTTTTTCATTTCATCACATTACACTGCTCTTAGAATCACAGGATCATAGAATTGCCTGTGTTGGAAGGGACCTTTAAGACCATCTAGTCCAACCATCAAGCTAACTCTGACAAAAAAACATCACTAAACTGTATCTCTAAGCTCTATGTCAACCCAACTTTTAAATACCTCCAGGGATGGTGACTCAAGCCCTTGCCTGGGCAGCCCATTCCAAGGCTTAAGAACCCTTTCCATGGAAAAATTGCTCCTAATATCCAATCTGAACCTTCTCTGGTGCAACTTGAGGCCATTTCCTCTTGTCCCATCACCTGTGACTTGGGAGAAGAGACCAACCCCCCCATGGCTACACCCTTCTTTTAGNTCTTTGCCCTTCTCTAGACACAGTCCAGCCCCTCAATGTCCTCCTTGTAGTGAGGGGCCCAAAAATGGACACAACACTCGAGCTGGGGCCTCACCAGTGCCCAGGACAGAGGCAACATCACTTCTCTACTCCTGCTGGCCATGCTGTTCCTGATCCAGGCCATGATGCTGACCTTCCTGGACACCTGGGCACACTGCTGGCTCATGTTCAGTGAGTCGTTGACCAACACCTCCAGGTCCTTTTCCACCAAGCAGCTCCAGCCACTCTTCTTTGTAGATTTAAGTTGAATATCGTAGATTTAAGTTGAATATTAGAAAAAATTTCTTTACACTGAGGGTGGTTGAGCACTGGAACAGGTTGCCCAGGGAGGTGGTTAAGGCTCCTTCCCTGGAGATATTCAAGGTGAGGCTTGATGAAGCCCTGGGCAACCTGGGCTAGTTGGGGGTGTCCCTGCGACTGCGGGGAGGTGGGACTAGATGACCTTTGGAGGTCCCTTCTGGCCTGGAGGATTCTATGATTCCCCAGGTCTGGAGCGCTGCAGGGGGTTGGTGTGACCCAAGTGCAGGACCCAGCACTTGGCCTTGTAGAACCTTAGTCAACAACCTTAGACCCAGTAGAGGGGGACGATCACCTCCCGAGTTCTCACCGCGCTGTTCAGAACTGGCTTAAATAAGGGAATTTTTATGCTATTTACCTCAAGCATCATTGGTCCAAGTGCATCCTTGTCGATAACGCTCTGACCCGTAGATGATACATCTGCTTTTTGCACTTCATCTTCGTTAGCTGCTGCTGCTTTTTCTGCAATAAAGAAAACAACGTGTTCAATGACGGAGCGGCGGCGCTCTCCCATGCAAGTGAGAGCCCACAGAGCATTGAGACGGGCTACAGAAGAGCTACAGCACGGCAAACCCGAAAATGAGATTAAACAGTCTCCCGGAATGATTCAACACAAGCATAACTAGTATATTTGCTTCTCAGTTTTGCACCTTTATGACGAGGGAGGTGATTTGTGCCGTGTCTCCCCTAGACATTTTACTGAAGTAGAAAAGGCAGCGCCGGGCCAAGGCTCCTCGAGAAGGTGCGAGGAGGAAGAACCAGGATCAAGGTGCCTGAAGAGGCTGACCTGGACGAGCAGGCGAAGCTCACAGCTGCACAACTTTTCTCCCATCACTATATTTAGCAGGAAAAACACAAGTCTGCAATCTACTGTTTCAGTATCGAGAAAGAGCCGTCTCGGTTTTCTGTTCCCAGGCTCCCACCCACATTTTTACTATCACGTAATTTTCATACCGCCCTATTTATGACGATGTTATCAAAACTCCGTACGATCTCCAATGCAGCATTTGAAAATTACAGGCGAGAGAGTAACAATTGAAGGTTTGGGGAGCACAATGCCACATTTTACGATATGTTCTATACAGTATCATCCTACCCAACTCCAAACATAAGGGATATTCATACATACCGGATCTTTCAAATCTAGAGGGCTTGGAATTCCTATCAAGTAACGGACTGTATTAATTTTTCTATTCCAAGAACAAAACTGGTGTTTAATGGAGAAGTAGTAAAAGTAATAAAAAAATATATAAATAAAAATATAATTAAAAATATGTATTTTGTATAATACATATTCTGCATTATAAGTTAATAAAATGAGTAATGATTTTGTTGCTAGCTCTACACTCAAAACATTCTTTTATTATTTTTCAAGCAATTATGTAAAAGCCGCGGCTACGCTGCAATCTAGAATATTAAAAATCATTCAAGATCTTTTATTTTTAATATTATGCAATACATTATTTTAATAAACATGAAAGCACAGCGAAATTACAATAACAAGAATTTATGCCTTCTACAACAACAAACCAGAAGAAGATTCATTGTAGGAATTACTAAAAGTACCACGTGCAGATGGAGCAAAAAGGCCTTTGGAAAACCACCCTTACTGAAAATTTAAGCATCAGTCACACAAATTAAAACATATCCAAATGCGGAGTATTTCCCTGCTATCTATAGATCTGCAGTACTGTGGGTAAAGTTCCTCTGAATACTTTCCTTGGCAGAGGTTCTAAGATAGAGTGTGAATATACTTTGAATGAGCGTGAACATCATCTTACTTGGAGACACAGACAGTGGGACTGAGTTGTATCATTAGCAAGTTGGCTGATGACACCAAGCTGTATGGTGCAGTTGACATGCTGGAAGGATGCCATCCAGAGGGACCTGGACAGGCTGCAGGTGGGCTAGTGTGAACCTCATGAAGTTCAACCAGGCCAAGTGCAGGGTCCTGCACCTTAGGATGTGGCAATCCCAGGCACAAATCCAGGTTGGGCAGAGAATGGCTGGAGAGCAGCCCTGAGGAGAAGGACTTGGGAGTCCTCCTGGAGGAGAAGCTCAACAGGAGCCAGCAGTGTGTGCTGGCAGCCCAGAAAGCCAACCCCAGCCTGGGCTGCAGCAAAAGAAG
>VZRU01004378.1:9076-30960 GCA_013398155.1 Pedionomus torquatus | reverse complement strand
GTTTGTTTTTTATTTATTTATTTATTTATTTATTTATTTATTTATTTAACTATCTATTTATTTATTTACTTATATACACTTCCCAAGAATGCGTAGTAATTGTTATATCTTCAAACCTCTGACTTGCTGTGGTGTAATTTAGAGTATTTTACAAGTGCCTAACATACAGTGCTTAGACAACACAGGAGTACACAGGGTAGAGCAAGTACCTTGACTACCAGTGCCTTACCCCAAAATATGCTCAATTTAATCCGTCACGTATCGGTCTGTGCTGGAATCGGACGTGCAGATTCAAATATAGGTAATTGTAGCTGTATACACCAACACTTACATATCCAGGACACAGTTTTGTTGTACCTCTGTTGGTATTTCAATGACTTCAATACCCTCACAGAAGCTACCCAGCTGTAGGTGATAACGAAGGCCACGCATCCGCCAGCATCAGAATCTGTCACTGTAATAGGGCTGAGTCTCAAAAGAAAGAGCCAAGCGAACTGACCTCTGCACTGAAATATTAGACACAACTACTTGGCATCGCTCAGTTTAACAAAGCAATTCTTTTCTTTGGTATGAACTGAATTAGGACAGAAGATTTCCCTATATTTTTTGGCATTTACAATTTTATCAGTGTTAGATATTTACTTAATGAGTAGCCTCATTTCGTTTTGATAATTCATCTCTAAAAACAGCCTTAATATGAATGTCTAAATGGTGGGAGCCTGATGTTCTTTAATATTTTGGCCGAGCTGATGTTTTCAAAGACAAGAAATATGGCAGGATGTGATAATTTCATGCAAAACAGGCCTCCATCACTGTCTCAGAAATAACATATTGCTTTCACAAAAGTTAGCAGCTCTTCAGTTGGTTCTTTGACACGTAAAAAAACAGGCAAGATTTTGGAAATAAAGACACAAGGTTAACGCTCTTCAGACTAGAAGCTGCAGATGCAATTACCAAGCTAATTAAACTTACAGGTTTCCAAAACTTTGGCCAAAATAACATGCTGTATAGGAATATTAATCTATCCAGAGCCCGTTTCTTGAAGCCTTGCTCTTCTGTACTCAACCAACCGTTAAAAGGAAACAGATGACTCCCTTCCTTCGAATGCCACATGATTTCAAAATACCTTCTTTATTTTAGGATGCTGCTGATAAATCTTTGTGACACACCAGCTCATTCGCAACAACAGGCCAAAATACTTTCTGCTTTTATAAATTGCCATCGATGACTCCAAAAGTTTTCGAGAGACCTAATATGGGGCACCAAAGAGAAATATGATCGATCGTGGGCTCCCTATGAGCCCATGGCAAAACCCAAAAAGTTTCCATAATAAACTGTAGGCCAAAACGAAGCACAGATAATTGAAGACAGCTAAGGAAGAACAGAAGTTTAATTTAATGTGCCTGTGCTAACATGGGTAACAGGGCTCCTACTGCTTCTAATGGTCTAGATTAGAGTAGATAAATCTTTTACGAAAAAGCTCTAAATCATTAAGGACAAGTAAAGTTTTCTTCCTATAACAGTCCAGAGTTCAGAAATAGAAGCTGAGGCTCCTCTTCCTGCTTTTTAAGGAAAGGACTTTTTTAATGCAAATCCTTTATGAAACTGTGTTTCAGATTTATTTCCTATATCTCAACAGTGGCTACGTTAATTCAGGTGAATCATGAACACAGCGTGGCTGTTGGAAGGATGGCAATGACTATAAACATGTATCCTTTAAGATATTCTCTAAAATGGAAAGATCTTTTCTCATTAGCCTAGAAAAGTTTGGCTTATCTTGTTGCTAAGATTTCCATCCCAACAAAGTCACTTTTAATGACAATTACGTCAATGTCTTCTGTCACGTTTTAAAATGCCTGCTAATAGAACTGATAGGTACAAACAGGCTCCCTTCAATAGACTGAACCTTACTTACAACTTAATTCATTAGGCATTATGGTTTCTCTTTCTTTACTTCGGAGTCATGAAGCAGGGATCAGCAGCAAGTTTTAAATGAGTCAGTATAATCCATAAACAGAAAAATAATAAAATAACAGAAATAAAATAATGGGAAAATAATTAAACACAGACTTTTATATATATACTTGAAGACTTGGCTGTCGGGAGGACAGGGACAGTCTTTTTTCAATGGGACCCAGTCACAGGATAAGAGGGAACAGGCACATATGAGAAAATAGGCTATTCCAGCTAAACATGAGGAAGAACTTCTTCTACTTTGAGGGTGGCAGAGCCCTGGAAGAGGCTGCCCAGAGAGGTGGTGGGATCTCCTTCCCTGGAGACATTCAAACCCCACCTGGGCATGTTCCTGTGGAACCTGCTCTGGGTGAACCTACTCTCAGGGGGGGCTGGACTTGATGATCTCCAGAGGTCCCTTCCAACCCTGTATCATTCTGTGCTTCTGTGAATGGATTAAAACTGTCACAAGTACAGAAATGTTGGTGCCAAAACCACGGCTAAAGCTACACTGAAGGCAAGAGGGTGTGTAACTGGGGAGGAAGTGGAAAACAAAATGCGGGGCATTTATTAAAAAGCAGAGAAAACAGCAAAGGCTGAAACACAAAGAAAATCCATTCTGTGTAAAATATCACTTTTGACAGCTAGCGACAGGGAGTAATGCATTCAGAAAAGTCAAGGGGGATGTAAAAAATACCTAAAGATAGAAAAATAAACTCAAAACATTCAAATATTTCCTCCTAAGCCAAAGAGGTAAAAAGTTTTGCAGAAAAGAAGGGAGACAGGAAGAATTTTACATTATTGGCACAAAATACCTTGATATTTTTCCACCCAACACCAAAACAAACAAACCAAGAAAATTCTAAATTAGGATCCCTCTGAGTTTTCCGATCTATATTTAGCATTTACAACCTTGACACCTCTTCCTCCTCTTTTTTTGGCATTTCCAAGTGAACCAATTGTTATATTTAAGCACACTTCCTCTTCGGTGTTGAACATAGGCCCAGACCGAAATTTGACATAGAATAACCTGTCTCTGGAAGACATCTCCCTTGGTAGGATCATGGGAACTGCAGGCTGTTCCAAGTCTTTCGAGGAAATTGTGCCTCAGAAGAAAAAGTACCAGTAAAAGGCTACTGAAAAGGCTCTTCACGCTCACACACCTTCAGACGACAAAGAATCACTCTGATTCTCCAGCCACATCCCAAAACTTTTCACTGAGAGACTCCTGCATCACACCAAGAACCTTCGCTTATTATATACATTTTATAGGATACACAGATCTGTTCAGGAGGGTTGACAGAACCTAACAATTTTTTCCTTAAGCTGCTTCAAATTTTAATTAACTTTCCTGCAAAAATCTGCACAGGATCTGGATTTGGCCATAGATTCTAGGTGTCAGGCCGTATCTTGCCTTTCACTGTTGAGTCCTCTGCACCGTGAAGCAAAGCAAGGTTTTCAGGGAAATCACTGGAAGTATTGAAAAGACAGGTAGACCTAGTGCTCAGAGACATGGTTTAGTAGTGTTTTTTTTTGGTGTTAGGATGATTCTGTGCCCTTCTGGCTCAAGATGAACCCAGCCTCAGTCACTAAAGCTACCGCGCTTCTGCATCTTCCAAAGAGGGGCGTAGATGCTACTTCAAATAACATGGCATAATCTGGACCATCTCCAGTTATGGAACATCTCCTTTGAAAGTTTTGTACTCTAGCAGAATTCCAATTTATGTACTTTTCTGTCTCCATCTTCTGACATCTGCTCTGATCTTGTGCAACCTAAAGGAGAGCTGTTTGCTTTCAGAGGGAACAGGGAGAGTATGTGTGTGTAGATACCAAGAAGAACTTCTTTGCTGCGAGGGTGGTGAGGTGCTGGAAGAGGTTGCCCAGAGAAGCTGTGGCTGCCCCATCCCTGGAGGGGTTCAAGGCCAGGCTGGATGGGGCTTGGAGCAACCTGGTGTGGTGGGAGGTGTCCCTGCCCAGGGCAGGGGGGTTGGAACTGGATGGTCTTTAAGGTCCCTTCCAACCTGAATCACGCTATGATTCCGCGTGTGTGTGCAACATACACACAAGAGGACCCTTGTGTTGTAAAATACATAGAGATGCGCCAACACACTTTAATGATGAAACAGAAGGTGTAAATGTCTTGGTTCTCCAATGACATGCCTGAGGACATTCACCAGGGGCTCAACAGCGTATGTGACAGAGCAAGTAACTCATCATTTACCACATCATCCTTCAAACCCGCCTGTGCTTCTTACCCCAGGTGCACACCGTGGGTTTTTATAAAAGAAACCGAAAGCTGAAGCTGTAATTGGTTTTCATATCCTCAGTCACTTCACATTCAAGGACCCCTATTTCTAACGGCACAGTTGTCCATATGTACAATCTTTTACAGAAATAACAAAATGCGTGACTTAGAACAGACGCAATTATCTTGGTTCCAGTTTGAACACAGAGGAGCCTTTGATCAATGCCTCTTTAATGTGCTGTGACTCCACAGGTTTTCAGGATTCAAACACAGTATGAAAGACACTGTGCCCTATTGTGAGTAAATATTATATTATCACTTTTCAGGCTGCAGTCTTTAAAAAGAAAAGATAAAAGCCGTGTAACAAAAGCTAGGTTCCTTATAAGAGATGATCTTATTTTGACTGAAGTATCATCACTCCTCTCAGTAAATTAATTTGCTATTCCATAAATTAAGCTCCACAGAGACAGTCAAGGTAACGTGAAGCCTCCTTCTTTCTTTCCTTGCTTTACACGCTGCTGAAGTAAGTACCTTGCGCCGATGGAGCTGAACCACACAGCAAGCCCTGGTGTTCTACATCCAGCACCGTTCACTCCACACACCTTCCAGCAACAAGAGACGACAAACACAAACTTTAAGACTTGAATCAGCAGCCCCTGATTGTTCTTCAGTGCTTAAACGCAGTATTTCTTACTGACTGAAGACAGAGCAACTGGTGAGAAACACGAGACTCAAGATCGTGGCTCACACCGTGAAGGGCTGGATGTCAGGCTGTATTTCACAGAATTACAGCATCACAGAATTGTCCAGGCCAGAAGGGACCTCCAAAGGTCATCTAGTCCCATCTCCCCGCAGTCACAGGGGCACCCCCAACTAGCCCAGGTTGCCCAGGGCCTCATGGAGCCTCACCTTGAGTATCTCCAGGGAAGGGGCCTCAACCACCTCCCTCCTGGGGAGACAGATCCTCTCCTCCCTCACCAGACCAGCCAAATCAAAAACACCGCTCAGGCTCCCCACGCAGCTGCACAAACGTTACTGCCAAGGCAAGGGAGGGAAGGGAAACTCCAGGCTAAGAGAACTAAGGGGGGGGTTTACTTCTGCGCCCCCCAGTTCAAGAAGGACAGGGAACTACTGGAAAGAGTCCAGTGGAGGGCTATGAAGATGACCATGGGACTGGAGCATCTCTCTGAAGAGGAAAGGCTGAGAGACCTGGGGCTACTCAGCCTGGAGAAGAGAAGACAGAGGGGAGCTCGTCAATGCTGATCAATGTCTAAAGGGCAGGTGTCAAGATGATGGGGTCAGGCTCTTGTCAATGATGCCCAGTGACAGGACAAGGGGCAATGGACACAAGCTGGAACATAGGAAGTTCCATCTAAACATGAGGAGGAACTTCTTTCCTGTGAGGATGGCAGAGCCTTGGAAGAGGCTGCCCAGAGAGGTGGTGGAGTCATTCAAACCCCACCTGGCCATGTTCCTGTCTAGCCTGCTCTGTTCCTCTACAATTCCGTGATTCTGCGGTGGTGGAACCTGGGCTTTCAACAGCTGCCTCATTTCCTGCAGGTTGGTCTGCAGCCTGCACATCAGTATCTTTAGGACCACTCTTATTGCTCTTAGTCAAAATAAAGAAAACCAAAATTGACTTCAATCTCCTCATCTGATGAGAAGTAAACAGTCTCATTAACTGTGGGGAACTAGGCTATGTTCTTTCTAAAACAGCAGATAGGACTTTAACAGTGATTAGGAAGCAAAAAACAACAACAATCCATTAAATCTTGTTAAGTGCACAGATTTTACACTGGTTCCACATTTTTGATTACCGGTTTGATGATTATTTTTATCTCTTTCCTTGAGGCAAGAGAATCCCAGAATCATAGACTGGTATTGGTTTGGAAGGGAGTTTTAAATCTCCTCTCTTTTAGTTTAAAACCGTTCCCCCTCATCCTATGGCTCCTCTCTCTGATTAAGAGTCCCTCTCCATCTATCCCGGAGCCCCTTTAGGGACTGGAAGGGGCTCTAAGGTCTCCCCACAGCCTTCTCTTCTCCAGGCTGAACAACCCCAAGTCTTTCCACAGCTTCAGCCCAGTGTGGACACAGCTATATTTTATAAAGGTGTCTTCATCTACTCCTCTCATAAGTCGTATTAATTAAATTATACCATCGCTTCCACAGAAAACTATTAGTATGGCCAAAAAAATGTAATTAATGTGCCGAAAAGGCCTAAGCCAACTAGTCTGCATGACACCCAGCTCCAGCAAAATAAGAAAACCCCAGGAAATCTCCCATGTGATGGCTCCGCTGGCTAATGACTACTTTTCATCCGAGCCAGAAAAGAAATGGATGGCGTGCATTACTGAAAACCAGTTTAAATTCTCCAGCGAATCGGTAGTTCTCTGGAGGCACGCACGCAGTAAAGTCAATATAACTGGATATTTAGCCAAAAAAAAAAGCTTTACAATGTACGAAGGGAGATGAAAGCCATTTTCAGTGCATCACTCTCAGCTGTAGGTAGAGGAGACAGCAAAGCAACTTCAGTAATAGATTTTTTTTGGTAAATGTTCTGCATAAATTGCTTGAATTCACAGCAGAAGTGTCTCTGACACTTAAGACTCTCAGTCTTAAAATCCTATCAGGCTGAAAGTACAGCACTTATAAATAATAATAGCCATGCAGACCTTCTCAAAAAAAAAAAAAATATACAAAGATTGCCATCAATTTTAAATCTTCTGCAATCTCAGATACAATTAACATAAAAAAAATATCATTACAGGCAAACAGACCAACCAAAATATTTGCAAAACAAAAACCAAACAAAAACCAAGCCTGCATACGCTGTCTTGTCTTAACATCCTGGTTTGGTAGGATATTTATGCACATAACTTTAAACCTTTAAGTAGCTCCTCTGACTTAACAGGGATTACTCATCTGCTTAAAGTTAGGCAGTTGCTTAAATACCTTGTGAAATATGAATCTGAATTCAGATCTGAAAGATTCAAAGTAGCAGCAGCCAAAGTAACACCTCATTACAGCTTTAAGACCAGGCTGCTTTCCTTTAGCAAGTGATTTTACTTGCACACTGGCGCTGGAGGCAACAACAGACTGTCTGCTGGGGTGACCCTGTGATTACAAAGTAGTCCTGCTACAGGAAAGCAAAAACTTGTTTTTGCTATCAAATGGGAAACCAGCAAAAGAAGCTACAGATGATTATTAACAACAAGCCTTCTGATTTAATTCATACAGGTTCCATAACTCTTGCATGCCTCTCTTCACAGAATCACAGAATGATATGGGGTTGGAAGGGACCTCTGGAGAACATCCAGTCCAACCCCCGGCCAGAGCAGGTCCACCCAGAGCAGGATGCACAGGAACATGTCCAGGTGGGTTTGTAATGTCTCCCACGATGAAGACTCCACCACCTTCCTGGGCAGCCTCTTCCAGGGATCTGCCACCCCCAAAGTGAAGAAGTTCCTCCTCATGTTTAGATGGAACTTCTTGTGTTCAAGTTTGTGCCCGTTCCCACTTGTCCTGCCACTGGGCACCACTGAAAAAATACTGGCCCCATCCTCCTGACACCCACCCTTGAAGTATTTATAGGCGTTGATCAGATCAACCCCCCCTCAGTCTTCTCCAGACTAGAGAGACCCAAAGTTCCTTAGCCTTTTCTCTTAAGAGAGATGCTCCAGTTCCTAAATCATCCTCCAACCTGTCCTGGTGCAGGGGGTTATTCTTCTCCAGGTGCAGGACCCTACACTCACCCGTGTTGAATTTCAATGCTGTTTAGCTTCTAACATGGTGATTTGTTCTGTCCAAGGTTGGTCTCATAGAGCTATTCTGAAAACAGGATCTGACAACTCAAAAGTCTACCTCAATAACTTGGCTGACGATCCCCACCCTAATATCCCTTCTCCACGCTTCTGTAAAGCTGATCTACACAACACAAAACCTCTGCAGAAACCGGCGACGCGTGAAAGGCTGGACTCTGCACGAAAACGGAGCCGAGACATAAAATCACATTTGGGAATACTTGGGCCCAGCAGGTGGTATCTCACTGTACGTGAACCAAAGTCAGACAGGTGGATGCCATCCTAAAAAAAGGCTCCGGCAAACAGAAAGGCACAGAGAGTAGAAGGAGAAAAATAAGAGATACAGAGATGGAGTTTAACAAAAGGTACTCAGGGGACTTAGAAAAAAAAAAAACCATGTCTTGTACTTGAATTCAGGACAGATTCTTCAGCACTTCTACCGACGGGGTCAGAGGAGACTGCTTAGAGAGCAAAACTGCTGAAGAGGCTTAAGGTGATCTGCAGTATTCTCTGTACCTACTGCACTGCTGATATCTGGAGAAGAGGGTAAAAGCACAACCACATAATGAAGAAAAAGTGGTTTCAAAGCCTGAACCAGGAGATGTTCAAGCAGTGAAACGTAACAAATAGTTCTCTGCTTTAAAATGTGAGCTGTTTACCTGCTGAGCCTGAGGTGAGCAGGATGGGGAAAAAGAGCTTTAAAGTAAAGGACAAAGGTTTCATTTTAAATCCCGCTTAATACCTAGGAAGAAAAAAGAAATCTGCTAAAGGGGGACATGGCAACCAAAAACAGTAAGAAAGAAAAACACTAACATAATGAGAGGAGTCAGGCAGACAACAAGGTTCAAGGAAAAGGAATACTATAGGTATGAGAAGAAATTAGACTGCTATGAAACAATTCAGGTTGTTAATAAATTAAGCAAGAAGAGAATTCACATGAAGTTCAACCAAGCCAAGTGCAGGGTTCTGCACCTGGGAGGAGGCAATCCCAGGCACAAATACAGGTTGGGCAGAGAATGGCTGGAGAGCAGCCCTGAGGAGAAGGACTGGGGAGTGCTCCTGGAGGAGAATCTTAACACGAGCTGGCAGTGTGTGCTGGCAGCCCAGAAAGCCAACCCCATCCTGGGCTGCATCAAAAGAAGTGTGACCAGCAGGTCACGGGAGGGGATTCTGCCCCCTCTACTCTGTGCTCATGAGACCCCACCTGGAGTCCTGTGTCCAGCTCTGGAGTCCTCAGTATAGGAAGGACATGGACCTGTTGGAACAGGTCCAGTGGAAGGCCATGAAGATGATCCGAGGGATGGAATACCTCTCCTATGAGGACGAGCTGAGGGAGCTGGGGCTGTTCAGCCTGGAGAAGAGAAGGCTCCAGGGAGACCTTAGAGCAGCCTTCCAGGATCTGAAGGGAGCTCCAGGAGAGCTGGAGAGGGACTCTTGGTCAGGGAGTGGAGTGACAGGACAAGGGGTAATGGTTTTAGATTGGAAGAGAAGAGGGTTAGATTAGGTATTAGGAAGAACTTCTTTGCTTTGTGGTGAGACACTGGAAGAGGTTGCCCAAGAGAAGCTGTGGCTGCCCCATCCCTGGAGGTGTTTAAGGCCAGGCTGGATGGGGCTTGGAGCAACCTGGTGTGGTGGGAGGTGTCCCTGCCCAGGGGGGTTGGAATTGGATGATCTCGGAGGTCCCTTCCAACTCTAACCATTCTATGAAGAATCATAGAATCCAGGCTCCTTTTATTTGCTGTCAGAATTTTGTTGTCTTCAGATATGAGAAAACATTTCCAGTCATACTTATACAACTGAAATGAATCCGGCTTAAGTGATGAAGTTGTGTCTTAAAAATAAGATAGGATTCTAAAATCAATCAAGTACTATTTCACTAAATATATTTCTTAAGTACAACTGAACAGCTTTATAGCTTCTTGGCTGCCTAGCATATAATGGAACATTTATCCCCAGTGGTCTTTACACTTGCCTAAAACAAGCTTTTTTAATTAAGCACGTGCAAATGGGAACTTACTGTGCTGGTACACATCTGTGTGCATCAGGAACACATCTGCAACTTATACAACTATTATTCCGTCAAAGTGACTTAACACAGACTGCAAGGAAGGGGCGAGCTTCCACTCTCAGTACCATGTAACACAACCATAAAACCACCATTTCATATCACTTTTATGCTATAAATAAAATAAAAAGGAGTTATTTTTTTTCCCCCAAGTGCTTCAAACACAAGTCTCAAATCCCCAGCGGAAACACGCACTTTAGATTCACATGAATACAACTTCTGTTTCTTCTCCACGCTAAAATCACTGGTTTTCATCTCCTCTGGACATCCAGGAATCTCTGTTCAATCCCCGTGAGGCAATTGGGTAAAAGTCCTCAGTAGAAAATTAAGCTTTTGTAAAGAAACTTGTCTTCATTTTCCCAAATACTAAAAACATTTCAAAACCCATTTAAAACTACTCACAATGGTTACATGTTCCAAATATCTTTAATTCTTCTAATGAATTCAGTTACAGGCATATATTTATAACCTGCTTTCAAATTGTAATGAACCGAATCTCTAACATACCACAACTGAAGAATCTTTGAAGTATATACTGTGGGAAATGATATAAAGATAACAGATCTAGTATTGCAAATATGTATTTGCATATAAAATAGATCAGGATAACATTGTATTAAATGACATAGTATTACGAGAGAAAAAAAAAAAAAATCTATTACTTTTTTCAGCTACCAGCCCGGCAAGCTTGACTTGGGAAATGAATACCAATCTGTATTTCTTCCTTCCTCATTTTCATTCCTAGAACCTAGAATAAAGTCTCCTTGTCAAATCTCAGCAGCAGCTATAAAAACCTGTTGCTTTCACTGGCTTTACAAGGTATTTGTAACTGACTGCGCTTCTGTAAGTAATTAGACCTGAATGTGCAATTCTATTTACAGATGGAGAAGAAAACTTGTGAAGAATTCTATTTGGTTTTTTTTTTTTTTTTTCCCAAAAGCCCAAACTCTTCACTAAAACTTCTAAGTAATAAAACTGCAAAGTAAGTTTTCATGAATCTAATATCATCTGCATTTGAAGAAATGCAGGGCAGACCCACTGTGCAAAAAACAGTCACCTTAATTTGTCCTTGTTTGTGTAAAATCACGCTGGAATTTCATGACGTTCATTTCATTTTCTCTTACAGGTAGCACTAAAAATCAACACCTCAACTGTAAGAAAATACAATTTTTAACCTGAGTCTCATGGCACTTTATACATGTATAATATTATTTTCATTACTTAAATCGCCCCTCTGCCTTGGGGAGGCCCCAACTGGAGTCTTGTGTCCAGTCCCCAGTTAAAGCTGGAAAGGGTACAGTGGAGGACCACAAAGATGATGAGGGGCTTGGGACACCTCTCTGATGAGGAAAGGCTGAGGAACTTTGGGTCTTTTTAGTCTGGAGAAGGCTGAGGGGGGATCTGATCAACACCTACAAATACTTCAAGGGTGGGTGTCAGGAGGATGGGACCAGTCTTTTTTCAGTGGTGCCCAGAGACAGGACACGAGGGAGCAGGCACAAATGTGAAAATAGGAAATTCCATCTAAACATGAGGAGGAATTTCTTCACTTTGAGGGTGGCAGAGCCCTGGCAGAGGCTGCCCAGAGAGGTGGTGGAGTCTCCATCTCTGGAGACATTCAAACCCACATGGACACATTCCTGTGCAACCTGCTCTGGGTGAACCCTTCTTTGGCAGGGTTGTTGGACCTGATGATCTCCAGACGTCCCTTCCAACCCCTTATCATTGTGTGATTCTGTGATTTCAAATATTCCAATCTTTGTTTCTAGATCTTGAGATGCTATTAATGATCACCTTGAAGGTCTCAGTGTTTTGTGATGCCTTCTAGAGAAGCTTCAAGTCTATTATATGCCAGGTAAGAATTTTAGGTAAAGACCCGATGAATTCAAATTGTTCTCAGCTGAAGAACCCTGTGCAACAAAGCAGCATCATGAAGAGTAATTTACTATCTTTATTGCTCAAGGCTTGCAAACTGCTATTCCTTGTCAAAATAAACAGTATCCACATCATCTTAGTCTGTCTTTAGAGTTGTATTTTCAGTTGGTTTTGCAACAGGACTTAAGGAGCTTAGAAAATAAGGTGCACATACAGCCCTGGTGCAATCATTTAAGCCCGTGATGTCTTAAATAATTTACATGTAACCTGGTCTGGTGAGTGTGAACATTTTATACCAATACAAAAACTGGTTTTATCATATTGGTCCTGAACAGGAAAACTGTGGATTTGCCAAATTTCAGATTTTCAGACCACATTTTTAGTTCTAGAACTGCTGAAAGAATTTCTCTGTGCACCCACTTCCCGAGAAAACACAGGGTTTTTTTCTCTTTTTTCCTTCTCAGATAAGGATAAGAAGAATAGAAGGATCAGGATAAGAGAAAAGGAAGAAGGGAAGAAAAGAATGGAAAAAAAAAAAATAACCTCAATAGCCAGCAAGGTGCAAAATGATGATGGACACTGCGCCAGGTTATGGGGATGCTTCTAATATGGGGCACAGCAACTTCACTAGGAGATACATGAAAAAAAAAAATACGGCAACCTAATAGCAATAAGAAGAGAACAAGCTGAGAATTAAGATCACTTTCAAAGACTGGAGGCAGCTGACACCATTTGACACTTCCCACTTTCCCTTTAGCTTTGAATAGGCTGATGTCTAAAAGTGCAGACCTACTTCTCCACTTGGTTTTAGAAATAAATCTGTATCTAAATTATGCAACACGTAATCTGCGCTTTTGTAACTTCACACATAGAAGTAGGGAAAAGGACGCCTTGTTTTCCCACAGAAATCACAGAATACGGAACAAGTGAAAGATGTTAATTGGAGTGTTTCAAAACCAAAGAAATCGCTGTAAACACAAGTTTATAAAGAGACCGCAATCTTTCACATTAAAAGAAAAAGGACAGGCACCTACTTTAAGCATCTGAATCTGCCCCAGACACCTGCAGTGCTACTCACGCCTGCCCACGGAGTCATAGAATTATAGAATGGTTAGAGTTGGAAAGGACCTTGAAGGGGGGTGTTCCAACCCCCCTGCCCTGGGCAGGGACACCTCCCACCACACCAGGTTGCTCCAAGCCCCATCCAGCCTGGCCTTGAACCCCTCCAGGGATGGGGCAGCCACAGCTTCTCTGGGCAACCTCTTCCAGTGCCTCACCACCCTCACAGGAAAGAATTTCTTCGTAAGATCCAATCTAAATCTCCCCTCTTCCAATTTAAAACCTTTACCCCTTGTCCTATGGTTCCACTCCCTGACCAAGAGTCCCTCTCC
This sequence comes from Pedionomus torquatus, assembly GCA_013398155.1. NCBI lineage: Eukaryota > Metazoa > Chordata > Aves > Charadriiformes > Pedionomidae > Pedionomus > Pedionomus torquatus. The sequence continues at coordinate 17,631 of VZRU01004378.1, read as the reverse complement.
TGCTCTCCTGGAGCTCCCTTCAGATCCTGGAAGGCTGCTCTAAGGTCTCCCCGGAGCCTTCTCTTCTCCAGGCTGAACCCACCTCCAAAAATACAAAGTTTCTAAAACATTTGGGTTCCCCCCCCCTCCTTTAAATAGGAAATATATCAAAAGAAAAGAAATACAAAACTAATCTTCTAGACAAAGAACAGGAAGAAAACTGTCACGTTCTCTGGTTTACATTTATACCAGGGTCCTATCTAGAGATTAGAATAGTTTCAAATCCATTGTAGTTGAGGATGTGATGTCATCATTTAAGGGACACAGATAATTTAGTCCACAATATCTATTCATACCAACGAAAGAAAGCAAAAGGGGGGATGAAGAATATTTTCATACCCCACTCTCCAGAATTCTTCCTATTTTACATGGATTCATTGTCCACGTAAGACTATATAAGCAGTATTTTTATTTCCCCTCTAAGCCATCCATTAGTGCCACTTTTGGAAAAAATCGACTGGGGTCAATTCCATTCGATGCAGACGTGGGACTGACCAACTGTCCCTCCTCTCTGGGCAATTTCTGAACTTTCTGTGGAAAATTCTTATTTTTAAAACACCGAAGGTTGATACTTCACACGTTCCGTTTACATGACATTAAAGCATTTTTCACTACTGATTGAAAAAAACCTGGGAATGTGCTAAAGAAAAGCCGAAGAGACTTTGCTAAAAATAAAGTAATAATCAAGACAGAACACATTCAAAGTCAATTAATTAGTCTCCTTACCTTGTTCTTTTATCTGACGAATTTGCTTCACAGTTTCTTTCAAGATTGCACATTTGTCAGGTTTAAAGTTGAAGTTGTCGATATCATTAAAATTTGCAAAAATCAGCTCTGCAAGTTCTTCTATGTATTTATTCTCTTGCTCACGGTTGCGTTTCTCAGTGCTTCTTTTAGGGCTGAAAGAAGAGTTTACAAAAAAAGTTGGATTTAATCTATGCCTCCTTGCCTTCTGGTCAGCTAAGGCATGGTTTTGAGAGTAATTTGAGAAAAACTGAGAGAACCGCCCTCTGTCACTACAAAAAATATAACGTACAAGTTTCTCAAGCTAAAAGGTTTTTTCTGAAACATGCAAAGGAGTATTTAAAAAGACATGACTTATTTTTTCCCCTTAGCAGCGTTTTTGTTTCACAAGAGGTTTGGGACATGAAGTTCTAAATAGAGGTGGGGAGTGGAGGGGTGGGATGTGAACTTTTACAAGTATCCTTCCCCATCACGTTGGGAATCCAAGGAGCGCCAAATAACCACAGCATAGAGAAAGGGTTTAAAAAGTTCAACCACACAGTCCATACTCCCCAGCTCCTTGGGAAATTACAAAAGGCAGCTGGAATTAAAAATGCTGAATGAGTGGTTACGCTTTAAAAACGGTTTGTGTCGGTATGTCAACCACTGTAACACTGAAAAATATTCCTCCAGCCCCTGGTTGTGATGTAGTACACAGCAGAGGTGGTATAACAATCCTAGCTTGTCAGATGAGCAACTGAAGACTCTCTGCAGTGATTAGCCAAAAAAAAAAAGGGTTTTATGTTGCTAATGTACTGTTACCCAATTGCATATTTTGGGGCAGTGGACTGGATTTTAAAACAAACAAGAAAAAAATAAGAAAAGACAGTACCTCCCCATTCTCCATCCCCAACCCCCCACCCACTACAAAATTACTGAATCGGGGCAGTTTGATACAACCTCTCTTCGCAAGAATGGCAACTCCATCCTTTTCTAATGACTACAAGAAATATGTGCAAGTGGAATTTTTTTTTTTTCCTAAGTTTTTCTCTTCCAACATCTGCAGACAGAAATGCTCTAACCTGGGTCCAAGCTGATCGGGATCCTTGCGCTTCCTTGACTCTGCCCTGGACGGGTCAGAGGTATTTTCTCCCATCCCACTCATCTTGAACACATATCAGCAACTAAAAAGAAGAAAGTGCAAAAAAGGGTTAGGGTGGAGAAGTCATGAGTTCTTGGTTCACGTTTTTCAAGTTTCTCTTTCCATGCTCAACACTGCTTTTACTTAGCAAATCTATCATTTGAAAGAGAGTTTGTTCCAAAGGTTCCAATAAAAAATACCGTGTTTACGGCCCCACGAGACGCTACGCACAAAACTCCTTCAGAAGAAAACGTGTGGTGGGAAAAAATAAGATGGTACCATCTCTTTGACTGATACCGGTTCTGTAAGAACGGACGTTTTGTGCCTGGGCTGCTGAATTTTCATGGCAATTTCTCAAGGGTGACCGAGGAGAGACAAAGGACAAGCCATAGTGACACCCAACAAGAAAAACCCAACGGATTTGAAATACGTGAAATGAAACATGTGTCCCAGACATACAAAAAGTTGGCATATGCAGCTTTAGTTAAAAACCAGAAGACGATGCTTGCACGAGTACACGTATGATATCACAGAAATAGAACACATGTCAACACCGGGGATCACTGAGGAACTGATAAATATTTGGTACATGTAAGGAAAATAACTCTTCAAGCTATGGTGTTGAAACAACACCAGCTTATTATAACCTGTGCATTAAACAACCCATGGAAATCCTGCCCTGTGCACCCACAGGAGCATCTGAAACTCGCCTACCCCTGATTACATCCCCCCCTCAATAAATACCGGTATTCTAGAGGCAGAAAAAGCTACTGCAAAGGGCACAGGGAGATGATGGAAATGATCAAAAAGCCCACGCAACACAAGGCAGGCCCAGCTGCTGCCAGTTGTGTAAGGATCATGGCAGAGAGGCACCTCCAGACCTTTCAGGGTGCTCCTGCATAGTTTGGGATTACACAATCACAGCATGATATGGGGTCGAAAGGGACCTCTGGAGATCTTCTAGTCCAACCCCCTGCCAACGCATGTCCACCCAGAGCAGGTTCCACAGGAACTTGGCCAGGTGGGATTTGAATGTCTCCAGAGAAGGAGACGCCACCACCTCTCTGAGCAGCCTGGTCCAGGGCTCTGCCACCCTCACAGGAAAGAAGTTCCTCCTCATTTCCCCTTGTCCTGTAACTGGGGACCACTGAAAAAAGACTGGCCCCTACTAACAGCCACCCTTGAAGAATTTATAGGTGTTGATCAGATCCCTCCTCAGTCTTCTCTTCTCCAGACTTAAAAGACCCTAGTTCCTCAACCGTCCCTCAACCTGGACCAGGGTCTCACCACCCCCACAGCAAAGAATTTCTCCCTAAGTTCTAATCTAATTCTACACTCTTTCAGTTTAAAACTGTTCCCCCTGCCCTATGGCTCCATTCCCTGATCAAGAGTCCATCTCTCCTGGAGCCACTTTAGGGACTGGAAGGCAGCTATACCTATATATACCTATATATATACACTCTGTCAAATATTTTGAGAACAACTTCAAGAAGAACAAGAAGGTGCTGGTTCTGCCATGGAACACAGCTCAGCTCTCAAAGTGAAGACATACAAATGCCATCATTCTGTAATTGCTGAGGAACTCCCAGTGACCTCAGTCAAGGCATTCACAGTGCCACACCAGTGCTGACCACACTGCAGAGTGTGAAACATCTACCACAGCCTCCATCTTGGCTTATGACACTGGCTGTTCCTTAACAACCAAGTCTCTTCACTGATTTTTAGTCGTAGAATCAGAGAATCATTTATTGTCTAGGTTGGAAGGGATCCTTCACATCACTGAGTCCAACCATCAACCCAACATTGACAAAATCCATCACTGAACAGTATCACAAAGCACCACGTCTACCTGTCTTCTAAATGCCTCCAAGGATGGTGATTCCACCATCTCCCTGGGCAGCCTCTTCCAATGTTTGATAAAACTTTCAGTGTAAAAATTGTTCCTAATCTCCAATCTAAACCTCCCCTGGCACAACTTGAGGCCGTTTCCTCTTGTCGCATCACCTGTTCCTTGGGTGAACAGATTGACCCCCATCTCGCTACAGCCTCCTTTCAGGTGGTTTTAGAGAGAGACAAGGTCTCCCTTCAGCCTCCTTTTCTCCAGGCTGTCCCAGTAGTCTTAGCAGCCATTCTCATTCTAATTTATCTGAATAAAAAAGGAGAAATAAACATTTGTCTAACTGGTGAGCAGCTGAAAACAATTTCACAAGTACACAACAGCGGAACTCCAAGGAAGGAGCAATGCACTATTAAGAAAACTGTCAATAATTAAAGAGGAGTTGTGAGGAGACAGCAGCTCCTGATCTCTGTCAGTGGAAAAGCTGGAACTGCCCTTGGGTCTCTGTTCCAGTGACTAAATTTTTCACTGACCGGGGTGAGAAAAAAACCATCAGCGTGATGAAGGCCATGTATTCCCAAGACCAGATGATCTCTGAACTAAACTCAGATGGTGACCTGCAGTTCAGAAGAAAAATTAGGCTGGAGAATCCCTTAGTTTCTTCTGCTTCTCAAGCAATACCTGAGAAATGTAAATTGGTTAACTATTTTTCTAGGGATAAGCCAGCACAACAGTTAATGAAAGACTGTCCAACATTCAACAGTCATCTTCTCCCTCCAGACTAGTGAGAATTAAAGTCAGAGGTATGCATTTAGGGGGAACACTTCTCCCTTCACTCCCCCTTCCTCCTCAAGAGGAGGAAAGTTTTCTTCTCTTCAAAAAAAGTTTATTTTTGTAGGAACCAAAGTTTCACTGCGCTGGCTCCACCAACACAAAGCTCAATTCTTCTTGCATTCACACCGATGTTATTATTCTGTAGGAATCCCACTAGGTCTAAGGTATCAGCCTTTGGAGGACACACTAAACCTAACCTTTCACGACAGACATCCTTCTGTATTTCAGGGAACAAAAGTGGCACCGTTATTACAAAACTAACACCTTCTTCTCCTCATATGAAATCCAGTAATTAGGTATAAACAAACCATTGTTTATTATTATTAGCTTATTTCCACTTACACCTCTCTCTCTAGCAGCATTATCAGTTTGTTCATAGAATGAGCTCCCTGTTTCTTTTCACTCATCATCAAGCTTTTCTGGAAATCTACCAGCTTCTACCAGTGTTTGCTTTCTGTTCTCCCTATGTCTCAAATAAAAATCACATTTTATACACCAGAGATCCGTATAGGCTCTGCAGAAGAGGTTGCCCAGAGAAGCTGTGGCTGCCCCATCCCTGGAGGGGTTCAAGGCCAGGCTGGATGGGGCTTGGAGCAACCTGGTGTGGTGGGAGGTGTCCCTGCCCAGGGCAGGGGGTTGGAACTTGATGATCTTTAAGGTCCTTTCCAATCCAAACCATTCTATGATTCTGTAAGAGAGAAGGAGCTGCTGAATTGCCTGCAGTGGTTTCTAGTTCAGCCCTGCACCCCTCTGCACACATTAATTCAGCCACCTCAAAATCTCTCGGTTACTACTTATTACTAATAGTTTTATAATACACAAAAATCCATAACATTAAACGCATTAATATTTTTAACCAAGATCATTTAGAAACTTTTACAGTTCTTCTAAATATCCCCATCCTCCTGACCTACACGAATAGCTTTTCAACCCAAAACTTAAAACTCTCAAACCTGAACTCTGAATTTTTCCAGGAAACATAATAACTCAAAAACTGAAGGCACTTCAAGCAGAATGACAAGTCAGAGGCTCAAAGTTTTACTCCAATAAACCCCTCCTACAGGGAACTAGCTGAGATTAGAAAGCAGCGTTCATCCTGCTCCTCTGATCTTTCTGTACATCCCTGCAGGAATTTCCAGAAAGAAGAAAGATCAAGAAATTGAACAGTTTGGTTCACTTAGTGCTTTAGAAGAAAGAAATGGAAAAGCAATGTTAGCTCTACCGTATGCCTTCTGCAACAAAAATCCGGGAAAAGCAGGTAAGGCTTCTCTAGCCTGGTATAGAATAGGAAAAGGATTAACCAAATTGTATTAATTTGAATTAGTAAAAACAAAGCCAGCAGAAATCACTGCCCCCAGGAGAGGGAGATGGAGACAGGTGAAAAAGCATCCCCATAACCTCAGAAGCTGAACTAAACTGGGTTTTATTTGAAAGAGAACGTCTGGCAAAGCCAGATTTGATTGCGCAGAAGGAAGGGTCACGTGAAGACCAGGGACTCCCTCGCTCATTGTGGAAGTTGTTCGGGAGTTGTTACTGTGCTCCAGAACACAAACAGAACATCTCCCTGTGGGATTTAGCATTTTGGCCTTCAGATGCGGTAGCACGTTCTTCTCAACCCATATTGAGGCTTTTTCCATTTTGCCCTACGAAAACACCCTCCAACGATAACCAAGGGCTGAAGGTCCAACGTTGACTTGGCCACCCCTCGAGTTCCAATTCCACAGGGCATCAGTGAGGAACAACGGAAAGGTAAATCCACGCACTGCGGCGTTTTCATATAAGGGAACAGCTAATTAGAGAAGCGGAACCGTTATTACTAAAAATACCTATGGAACTAATTTTAGGCTCCAACAGATGACCTATACCAACAGGGCATCTCAGGTAAGTAAATACTTTCCTTGTATTTATATTTAACACCAGAGGTGTTTTTTTTTCCCCTGCGCTCTGTTCCATTCCCAGAGGCTTAAGCGTTCAAAATACTTGCAGACAAAATCTCCGCCTAATTTTTTTCCCGATTGTTAAATGTAAACCACAAACTCTGAAAAACTGAACGAATAAACTCTTGGAGAGTATACGTTAGTAATTACAGTCATTGAGACCTAACCAGTTTCTCCCAGATGCTGGGCGATTGGGAAAGACAAAGCCTGAAATAGGCTTCAATTCATTTTTTTTTTCCTTGCTATCAGTAACAAAACAATGGATTCTGCTCTCGTCATGACAGCACATCCTCCTTCACATCCTCCCCCAGCACCCGCTCTGAGAGTACACAGAGAGACTTAACCTAATTATAAAGCAATAGTAAACACAGTATTTTTACAAGGCATTCGTCTTTCAAAGGGGGAAAAGAAAAAAAAAAAAAAAAAAAAAAAAAAAAAAAGAAAACAATGTGAACCCAAAAATAAAACACATGGGAGAAAGAAAAAAAAAGAAAAAAGAAAAACTGAGGCCTTGTGAAGGAAGAAAGAGAAAAAATATCCAGCACAAATCAGTCGTGTGAATTTGTAACATCTTCTCCCCTCATCAAATGCCACAAAGGAACATGGCACGAAGAGTAAGCCTTCCAGCACCGATTCTCAGCATCAGTGAATCCAGTTAATCATCCAGAGCCAGCGTAGAAGAAGATAATGTGCATTTTATCTCTTATCAGGGCAGGCCATCTTCCAAACAAGGCCTGTTAAACTGTCAGATTTATTATAAGCCTAACAAATGCAGTTAAAGAATAAGTGAGGATTACACCTTCAAAGCTGCTATTTCAATCTGAAAAGTAGCAAACAAAAGGTAAAGTACCATATAGCGGACGATCAGGTAGCAGCACTGTCCTACCACCCTTCCCACACACCCATACGTACACTCCCTGTAGATAAAGCTGATAAAACATAGAAATTATTTATTAAAGCCACCGTTTTATTGAGTAATAAACAGCAAAAATACTGTTTACTGACCAAAAACATTACAAGCCAGTGAGAAGCTTGGCAAGAATTTTCTCTGAACTGCCTGATTTAAAAATACAAACATCTTATACTCCTGTGGCTAATTATAAACTCAAGCATACATCCATTATAATTCATCGTTTTTTCCTGAGAAGTTCTCATGACTAGAAGCTTTCAGTCTCAGTTTCAAAATTACTGATGCAGGCCATGTAGCACAAATTCTGGTAGAAGCCAGGGGAAAGTTGGAAGTCACATGCAACTTCTGATCCTTCACATTTTTTCTTGCTCGAGAACTCTTTGGTTTTGTTTATTTCCACCAGCTCCAGCTGCAGAATCGGAAAATATTTAATATCGATCCACATTGCAATCTGCAGCCTTTCTGAAGAAGGCAATACTCAGCCAACCACTTTCCCAGGCCTCAAAAGGAAACCGCTGTCAGAGGCAGGATAAGATACCAGATCAGAGACTGGGGCCACTGGCCTTTTACTGGTGAGCCCCAGCAGATCAGGAGGAAGGGCTGCTCTGACATTGCACTTTCCATTGTAGCACCCTTCAGGATCCCAATTAGCTGATGGAGCCCACCCGCCCCCTCGCACGACCCTGCTCTCAGAAAAGCTCAGCCTCCTCGAGTGCTAACTTCTTCTTGCATGGGTATTTCAACAAATCCAGAGAGTCACAGGTAAGGGTTTAGAAAAGAATATAAAAATCGAGGTGAACAATCAAGGGAAAATCAAGGACAAAAAAAAAAAAAACAAACAAACCAAAAAACCCCAACTGCATTGTCTGCTAAAATTAAATTAAAGCAAAGTTGGATGGAAAAGAAAGTTAAAGATATAGTGAACCATCCTCCCGCATCCCTGGTACACATAAGCCACACGTCCCACGTCCAACTACTCTCTCCATCCTTCATCACCGAGCACCCGGAGTTGGGATATACCCCAAAGGAAACAAAGCCAGTCTGCCAAAAGCAGCACGAAGTCCAACACCTCAGCTGGGGACGGTGACCTCATATTCAAAACAGAAATTAACTCATTCAAAAATACGCTTTTTT
>VZRU01004377.1:325-15551 GCA_013398155.1 Pedionomus torquatus | reverse complement strand
ACTGGGTGAAAACATGAACTTTGAAGCCAGGCTGAGAAGGCTTGTGAGCAAAAGCAACCCCCTCATTAGAACTTCGAGTTTTGTTTCCGAGGGATATCTAGTTCCAGTTCATCGATGCAGCTGGCCAAACCCCGTCTCTCTTTTTGGGGATGCTGAGAAGGATGTTCTCCTTCAGGCAGGGTTTTGAACCCTTCCAGGCTGTTGCAATAAGAAGGAAGCTGTGTCCAGGCCGTAATTGCCATTCGCGTTGTAAAATTTTTTGATGAGTAGTGATAAGATAAAAATGCAGTTGGTGACTTGCTGCTCCCTCCCTGCATTCCCCGGGCATTAGTGTGCTTGGAGCGTGACTTGTCTTGCTCCTTGGTGCAGAGTCTCTGCAAAGCAGTAATTAATGGAAAGTTTTATAGGACACTTAAGACTTTTCCAGATGCAACGCTTCAGATGACTTCTGTGCCTAAATTGCCTTCCTGTGCAGCGCTCACAGAGGAGATTCTGCAGTTTGGAAACCGAAGCCCGTAGAGGGAGAGGATGAACAGGGGCGCATTGTTGTCGAAGGAGCTATTCCTTCTTAGCCGGTGCAGCTGCTCCTCTTGGCGTGTGCCAGGGTGGCTCATTTTGCACGCTGATGCTCTCCGCTGTACCGATGCTGGAGTTATAGATGTTTCTTGGAGGAATTCAAGGCACCGGGGAGGTCCCTGTTGGATGCATTTGCAGAATCAAACCTGCTAGTTCTAATCCAAAGTGCGTGATCTCCCAGTGAAGCAGTCGTACTTGATTTGCTATAATATATGGGCACAGCTGGCACTTTGGCCAAGGACTGACTGCAGTGAGGTTCTCTGCAGACACTTGCTTCACTGAGTGGTGTCAATACAAGGTTAGAAGTTGTAAGTTTTACTATTCTGATATGTGTAAGAATTCCTTACAAAGGAGTAAGACTATGTTGCCATGAAGGAGTGGCGGTGGCAATAGAAAGTGGCTGTGAGCGTTACGCGTGTTGCATAATCCCAGTGTCCTTCCTAATCTGAGGGTACTTTGCTGTCCATCGTCTGGGTGCAGAGCTAGGTAGAAATTATTCTTTTGGAACTGGTAGAGCTTGTACCAGACAGCTGATAAGCCCTCCTCGGCGTTTGGCGTACGAGTTTCATACTGTCAGAAGATAATCGTGTTCTGTTTGTGCAGGTTGTGGACAGCAGTAGATATGGAAAGACTGGTTGAACGGTTGGAGAAGGCTGTGGAGCGCCTGGAGACGGTGTGCCAAGGACCTGGCATGTGTAGGGATGGCTCTTCCAAAGGTAAGGCCCAAAGCAGCTCCCCGGCAGCGTCACCCCATGGGAGTCCCTGGGCTGAAGGGCCAGCGGGGCCCCGTGGCAGTGGGGCATCAGCAGGAGCTGTTGCAGAGGGGCTGTGCTCGCGAGGGGCTGTTGGATGAACTGCCTGTGCACAGAGGGGAAGTGAGTTTTGCAGCAGACACTGCGCAAGCGTGGAGAGGCCTGCGGTTACCATCTTGCTAAGATAAGGGCTTCCTGTGGCTGCAACGCTTCCCTCGCCTGCGTTCCGCTGCCTGCTCCAGGCTGAGCCTCCTGCCTTTGGTTGATGTGAGCCAGGAGGAAGGTTGAGCCTGGCCTCTTGGTGATACCTGTGCTCTGGTTCCTTCTCTGCAGGAGTGGCTCAGTACGTGCAGGCTTTTGATGCCCTTCTGGCGGGCCCAGTAGCTGAATACATCAAGATCAGCAAAGAAGTTGGCGGGGATGTGCAGAAGCATGTAAGGACTCACGTTCTCTCTCTGCCCTAAACTGATGCTGCTTGTTCTTCAGGGCTGTTGAGGGCCAAGTTTGCTGTCAGTGTTTGCATTCTTTTGGTGCCGCATTCTAGGATGTTTATAATCCCTGAGGATTCAAAACAGATGCAGATGCCCAGATAACCTCCAGCAGATTGCCACCTACACATGCTATGAATCAAACCTTCTTGAAATCTTTGTTACTTAAGTGCTAGATCTCTTTCTGGATTTTGGCACATGCCTTGAGGAGACCTGTAAACTACCCAGCCCAAGAGCTGTTACACTCCTGTAGGTTTTCTCTGAGGATGGGTGTCTCCAAGAAAGTCTGCTTTGAGATCAGTGTAGCTGCTTTCTTATAGACGGGGAACTGCAGGCAGTGGGAGCTTGAATGGCTGTTAGTGTTATGCTGGGCACAAGGGAAGCTTTCTCTCATGTTTCTCTGTATCATTAGGCTGAGATGGTTCATGCGGGCTTGATGAGTGAGAGGGCTCTTCTGGTGATGGCATCTCAACATCAGCAGCCAACAGAGGTAAGTCTGAGAAATCATTCATCAGAAACCTTGTGTGCCCTTACTTCAGAGTTGGGGATCACTGCGAGTGCAGGGGAACCTGAACCGTTACTGTTGCTCCAAAAGAGGAACCAGAGGAGGGCTGCAGACGCTTACACCCACGAGGTGGCACTTGCTGAAAGCGTGAGCTGTTCTGGGTGCTCACCCAGTACTGGGGCAGAATTCCGGGGGTTGATTTTTAGAGCTGCAGAATGGGCATTTTCCAGTCTTTGGAGCAACAGGCTTCCTGTAGCTGTGAGAGCAGCTTCTTGCGAGTGTCATCTCACCGTGCCTGTCTCGAGTTTCACCTGGCACCAGCTCTGCACAATCACTGTTCCCCCAGATGCAACCTGCAGACAGGAACTCGTCTGAGACGGGAGCCACAGTGGGATTTGCCTGGAGAGCGCTTTTCATTATGTGATGCTTATAGACTTTCAGGCATTAAACTCCTTCTGAAGTATAACAGACACTTGTCTCTATTGAATGGCCTGTGAATAATAGCTAGGCTTTTAGGATTGATTTGTCCTTAGCAAGTAATTTAACACTTTACCCTAGGCTGCCACTTCTCAGCAGGATGCGTGACTGAGAATCTGATCCTGAATGAATTGGCTTTTCCCTGCTGAGAAATGTTTTTCCTGAGCAACAGGATCCCACCTTGCTTTTCTTTGCAGTTATTATCCAGTTTGGTCATGGTTTCTGCTGTGACACTCTGCTGGCTGCATTTCTGTGCTGTTTTTCCATTCACTGCAATATATATCTGCATCTTTTTCCCCAGAGTCGGCGTTGAAGGGTTGTTTATCTTTCCCCAGGCTTGCTGGGATGCTGCTCTGCATAGCCTCTGGTCTGAGAATCTGCTTACAAATTCCACCGACACGTTATTTAAATACAGGATTGTGAGCAAACATCCACCTTAATCCAGTGTAGGTTTTTGTGCAGGTTGTCTTGCAGGAGTCTAGTCAGTTCTGGAGAAGCCAGTTTAAAATGTAAAATGTATGAAATCTCTCTGCAAAGAATTTCCCCATCTTTTTAGTTCACTGTGGTGCTAGGCTGGAGCGTCTGCAAGTGTAGTCTGGCTGGTGTCCCTGGAACCTCTCTGTGTTCCTCCAATACCTAAAAGGGCCTACAGGAAAGATGGGGAGGGTCTCTTTATAAGGGAGTGGAGTGATGAAACAAGGGGTTTTAAACTGAAAGAGGAGGGATATAGACTAGATATCAGAAAGAAGTTCTTTGCTGTGAGGGTGGTGAGACACTGGAAGAGGTTGCCCAGAGAAGCTGTGGCTGCCCCATCCCTGGAGGGGTTCAAGGCCAGGCTGGATGGGGCTTGGAGCAACCTGGTGTGGTGGGAGGTGTCCCTGCCCAGGGCAGGGGGGTTGGAACTGGGTGATCTTGAAGGTCCCTTCCAACTCTAACCATTCTATGATTCTGTGGTGCTCAACTAGAGGAAGGAATAGCAGAAGGAAATATGAAGCTTTGAAAAGCAAGTTTTGCTCAAATTTGTCTCTTGCTGTTGCCACCAGCAGGAGAATTCCTGATTTTAGAGGAAAGAAAAGTTGCCTCAGAGGCACCTCTGGAACTGTTTAATTGTTCTGCTTTAAGTTCAGAAGACTTGTAAGCACTTTCAGCCACGATTCCAAGCAAACAACATACAGAAACAATTTTTATCATCCCAGTATTGAAGGCTTGGATTGACCTGGGGAGTAACTTAAATACTGAAGTCCAGCTTGGTAGAATTTGCTGCAACTTCTGATTGTAACACAGGCTGTAGATCCCAAGCTGCAAAAACCTGCTCAGCACCCTCTTTCTCTGAGGGTTTATAAGGGAGAGGGGGGGAAAAAATAAATAAATTGACAAACCTGTCTCAGAACAAAAGAATCCAAGAAAGGCAAATGCTATTTCTGTCCTCGTTACTAACGAGCTTTGTCAGTGTCTCTGGGATTGAACATGAGTCACAGTTCTTGGCGTTCTCCCATCGCACCAATCCAGTTGGGAGGTATGAGTTCAGCCCTGGAGGAGCCAAGCTGTGGGGACTGAGCTGGGCTCACGAGGAGGGCCAAGCCTGGACCGGAGCTGCAGCAGTAACTGGTGCCAGTTGGAGTCTTCCTCCAAGTGGCCATCATCTCGGCAGAGCTGCAAATGAAGATGTGCAGCCATTCCAGAGCAATACGAGTTTTCTTACCTGTTACCGTCCCTCTTGTCCCACAGAATGCATTTTCATCACTTCTGAAACCGATTTCAGAGCAAATCCAGGTGGTGCAGAATTTCAGGGAGAAGAACCGTGGTAGCAAACTGTTCAATCACTTATCAGCAGTCAGCGAGAGCATCCCAGCCCTGGGCTGGGTGGCCATGGTAAGAGTTCCAGTGGGAAATGGTTTCTTTGGACCGGTGGGAAAAGCCTGGCTCCCTGGTCAGCTGCTCCACGTCGATGTGTTTGTTCTTCTTTAGGCTCCAAAGCCTGGTCCTTATGTGAAGGAAATGACCGATGCTGCCATGTTTTATACCAACCGGATCCTCAAGGAGTACAAGGACGTGTAAGTTCATCTTTTTTTTTAAAGATGTCACTGAACACAGATAACGGGGCGTACGGGGGCTGCTCCGGTATCTCATGATAGCTGCCTCAGTCTTTAATTCAGTCTTCCTTTTAAAGGCAGGGTGTGTTTATAAAGCCTTACTTAGCTGTTCTCTCCCGATCCTTAGGGAATCTAAGATTCCTTGCATTCATGTTGCAGCTGGAATCTCCTCTAGCAAGTGTGTCGCTGCTCTTGTCTCAGCATCTCCTGGTGGCTGAGCAATGTCCCAGGGCAGCAGCAGTTGGGAGGCGATTGTCCCCCTGTGCTCAGCACTGGTGAGCCCACACCTTGAGTATGGTCCCCAGTTCTGGGCACCTCAACACCAGAGAGATCTGGAGGTGCTGGAGCAAGGGCAGAGGAGGGTAATGAAGCTGGTGAAGGGCCTCGAGAATAAATCCAGTGATTGAAGGAGCTGGGACTGTTTAGTTTGAGGAAGAGGATGCTGAGGGGAGGCTTCATCTCTCTTTACAACTACTTGAAAGGAGATTGTAGAGGTCGGTGCTGGTCTCTTCTCACAGGTGATTAGTGATAGAACAAGAGGAAATGGCTTCAAAGTGCAACAGAGCAGGTTTAGAGTGACATTAGGAAAAAATTCTTCACGGAAAGAGTGATCAGACCCTGGAACAGGCTGCCCAGGGAGGTGGTTGAGTCACCATCCCTGAATGTGTCATTTAGATGTGGTGTTGGGGGATGTGGTGTAGGGGAGAACTTTGTAGAATGGGGTTGATGGCTGGACTCAATGATCCCATGGGTCTTTTCCGCCCTGAATGATTCCGTGGTTCTAAGCTGTGCCTCGGGAATGGATCTTGTTGGAAGTACTGGACCCAGCTGAAAAGGGTTATGGTGTAGAGCAGGCCTGTGGCCTTCTGCATGTGGGTGTGAGATTAATACTGGAGCTGGAACATGGTGAGGCTGCTGTGCTGGTCCAGCTGCGTCTTGCCCGTAGGCTGGGAGGTGGAGAGATGTAAAGAACTGTTTGTAGTCCTTGGGTTTTAGTGGGAAATGCACCAGCTCACTCCTCTTTGTGTCCTCAGAGACAAAAAGCACGTGGACTGGGTGAAAGCTTACCTGAGTATCTGGACGGAGCTGCAGGCCTACATCAAAGAGTATCACACCACGGGGCTGACTTGGAGCAAAACGGTGAGTGCAGGCGGCGTCCGCAGGGGCTCCTTAGGCGAGTATCCCACGGTTATTCCAGCAGATAACAGAGCTCCTGCAATTGCCTTTCTTCTTGCTGGCCTCTCCCAGGGTCCTGTAGCAACGGAAGGGACTAAATCACCATCTGCTCCTCCTGCTGGGGCTGCGCCGCCCCCGCCAGGTCCACCTCCTCCTCCCCCCCCTGCTCCTGCACCCACCAGCTCCAGCACAGACGACTCTGCCTCCCGCTCCGCGCTCTTTGCCCAGATCAATCGGGGAGAAGGCATCACCTCCGGTAGGTGGAAATGGATAGCTGAGGGGAGGGTGGTGGCAAGCGAGAGTGCTCTTGTGCTGTGAATCCTTGTTAACAAACGACCATCTGGGCTGAGGATGATTCTGGAAGCCAGAAGCAGCCCCGAGGCAGCTCACGGGGAGGAAGGGAGCACACACGAGTTAGAATTATCAGCCTCATTTGTTGGGTGTAGCAAGAGATTAATCCCCAACCAGAGCAGAGAGAGGAAGCCGCCTGGTTGTCCCTTTGTCTCCAGTACACGAGGTGTGATTTTGCACCTATTCATATTTGCACAAAACACACCCCTTTGGCGTGTTACCTGGTTCAGTGAGTTGGGACAGACGTGAAACAAAAGCGAGGTGTTTGCCTCGCCTCGGGGCTTTTTCCAGCTGCAGAGCAGAAGAGCTGGCACCTTCTGGTTCTACAGCACACGTGTTCTCCTCAATATTGAGTCCAGCGTTCCTTGCTCCCTCTGTCACTTGTGCTTGGGTTGAAATTAGGCCCAGTCACAATGATTTATTTGCATTTTGAAAAATGTTTCCGTGGTGATTGTTGCAATCACTGATAGCTGGTGTTTGTGAAGCTGCGTTCTTGGAGGAGCTCAGGTTTGATGTCTCTTGCAGGCTTACGACATGTTTCAGATGACATGAAGACCCACAAGAATCCAGCACTGAAGAACCAAGGGGGTCCTGTGAGAAGTGGACCCAAACCTTTCACTGCTCCCAAACCAGCCTGCAATGCTAATCCTTCCCCCAAAACCTCTCCAAAGGCACCTGCGTTGCTAGAATTAGAGGGCAAAAAGTGGAGAGTGGTGAGTGCCTGGTGTCAGCGTGGGTGGGTTGGAGAGATGGATGCAGCAGGGAAGGAGGGTCTCCTGAAGACCTTCCTTGTAAGAGCCTGGAGGTGGATGCAGTTTGCTGCGAAAGGCCTGCGCTGCCCTGCTGTTCACACGGGTTAATTGGTCTGTGTTCCAGAAATAAAGTACTTTTTCCCTGCCTTTTCAGGAAAACCAGGAGAATGCCACTGACCTGGTAATCAGTGACACAGAGCTGAAGCAGGTAGCGTATGTTTTCAAGTGCACAAACAGTACACTCCAAATCAAAGGCAAGATCAACTCCATCACTCTCGGTAAGCGGAGAAACCCCGAAAACTCCTTCTGAAGGCTGAATCTCCGAAACCTTCCTGTGGGTGACCCTCTCTTTCCTTGGCAGATAACTGCAAGAAGCTAGGTCTGGTGTTCGACGACGTGGTGGGCATCGTAGAGATCATAAACAGCAGGGACGTTAAAGTTCAGGTGAGTGTTTCTCTGCCTGGCGTGTGATTGCTGCGCTGCACAGGAGTGTGTCGGTAGCATCTGCTTCTCCCAGTTCTGTATTTCCAGAACAGAAATCTGTGGAGAACATTCATGAAACGCCATCTGTCCCTCTGCTCTGCAGCTCACCCTCGCTTCACTGAAGCTCAGCTTCAGGGCTCTAGATAAAAATGTTAGTTTCTGTGAGGAGGCCAGCAGTAGAATCTCTTCCGATTCTGGCTTCGGTTTCTGATTTGGGATGGTCAGTTTGCCTGGTGTTGGCTGCACTTTTGTTCTAAAGGGATCAAAACAAGAAATAACTTTGGATTTTTGCCAAACGTGGGAAGACTTGAGTCCAGCGTTGGGGACTGGAGTCAAGCCTCTTGCCTTCAACGCGGGCGCAGAAGAAAAATGCGATTGCCCAGTTCGGGCTGATGCTCCTCTAACTGCTGCTTTGCCCAACCCCGCTACAGGTCATGGGTAAAGTGCCAACGATTTCCATCAACAAGACAGACGGTTGCCACGTGTACCTGAGCAAGAATTCCCTAGACTGCGAAATCGTCAGTGCCAAGTCATCAGAGATGAACGTCCTTATTCCCACGGAGGGTGGTGACTTTGTAAGTGTTGAGTTTTGAAGTCGTCGTGGTCTGCTCAGAGCTGGGGTGACACGGGGCGGAACTGGGATTTGGAGCTCTGCAGATGTCAGTTACGGTGGGGGCTGGAATGACAACTCTAGACTTGGAGGTTGTGAATCAGATGCTAAAACCAGCTGATGGTTTGTCTTTGCTGTTCTGTGAGAGCTTTTTTTCTCCCTCGGGATCTCTCGGGGGCAGAGCAGGCGGTGTTTGTGGTACAAGAGGGGACGTAGCATTTATCTAAGAAAAGAAATGCCTAAAGCAGTGGAAGTTACTGGCCTGGGTCGTAAACTGTTTTTTGACAACGGGTTTCTATTTTTTCCCATTCAGACTGAATTCCCTGTCCCAGAACAGTTCAAGACAGTGTGGAACGGTCAGAAGTTGGTTACCACTGTGACGGAAATTGCCGGCTAAGCAGAAAAGCTCCAAGGCTCATGCTCCCCTGGCCCTGCTGTGGGACAAATCTGCTTTCAGATGATTCTCTTAGATTTCTTATACCTTTCTGCTCTCAAACTGCTTCTCTTCTACCCGAGAGACACAGCTACCTGCCGTCACTGAAATACCTCTGGCTGGGGTTTGGTGTAGGTGGCGGGTCGGTTTTTGTCCACATCTATTAGCAGGAAGGTGTATTTTTTTTTTTTTTCTTTCTTCTCCCCTTATCTGATCTAACCACCAATTGATCACGTCAGATTTTGGGTGAACTTCACAGCCAGTACTGGCAGTTGGATTTCAGAGTGGTGTTTGGGTTTTTTTTTGTATTACCTTTAAGCAAACTGTTCATGTGAGAGAAGAACGTTGTCACCTTTTTAACAAATAATGGTTTGTGTCGGGGTCCACAGTTGCTGCGCGAACAGCTCAAGGTCCTGGAGGCTGCTAATTCCAGCTCTTTGTACTAGTTGGTGGCATTACAGGAGGCAGGAATGGTTTTGTTGGACCAAAGGCTGAGGACCTGGGCCGTAGCATTCCACCCTAACTTCTCTTTTATCATTCCTACTAGCTCAGTGTATTTCTGATTGTGCCATGACAGGAGGCTTTACATTAACCAGTGCCACAGGAAGACTGCAGCCGAGCAACTGCAGTTGCCCCCCTCCCTCCCCGGCAGTCTGGCTGGTAGCTTGGAGCTGAGCACCTCTTAATTCCACCTCCCCTCCACCCTTCACAAGGGGTTCTGTGCCCCAGGGCTTCCTTCTTGGAGCAGCTGAACTCAGGTTCAGTCTTCCAGAACGGTTCTTCTGAACCCGTCCCCTTCTGCAGAGGAAGGGTCTCCTCCATTCCAGGGTCAGTAGCGCGGGGTTGGAAATACCCGAGTTGGATCAAGTCAGTTCATCACTTTCTTCCCCACCTGCCATCAGCCCCTTCCCCGTAAAGCCAATCCTCTCGGCCTGCCCTTTCCCCTGTCGCTTGGCTCTTTATTTTGGTGGAAGTTTGTAGCCTCTGTTCCAGGGCCCTGGAGCAGAGCGATGGATCCAAGACGCGGTACTGTACTGACCCACAAAGGGAGCTGCACGTGCTTTGACCTTCACTTTTCCAACGCCTCGGGTGGCATAAGCGTATCTTAAATGCGTTTCCTCTATAAAGTGTCAATGGTCTTTTTTCTCTAGGACAAAACTTACAAAAAGGAAAAAAAAAAATGCAATTTTTTTTTTTTTTTTAAATTTTGAGACTGTCCTGTGACTTGTACTTGTCTTCTCCTGAGGCTTGTGGAAAAAAAACAAACCTTTCTTATGTACTTAAGATTATACAGAAGATAGAATAAAGTTAATGCCAACTTGCTCATTACAGCGGCTCCTGTTTGCTCTTTTGGGGGGCACGTGGGAGCTCAGGCAGGAGGAGGAGGTGCCCTCTGGTGCCCAACCCTGCTTTGACTCCTTTCCCCATCAGGAAATGCAGACTTTACTCGACTCCCCTCGACAAAATTTGTCAGTAGTTGTCAAATCGCATGTCTTTTAGTTGGTTAAAGTTCTTTATTGATTTCACCTGCTGTACAAAAGTGCATAAAATAAGCCATTAGTTGAAAACTCTTCAAGCTGCTAATACCCGCTTAATTCAAAACCCTCCTTTTTCCCCCAGAAACCCCTAAATTTGGCCCTTTCCCCTCCCATCTGGAAGGAGGGGCTGTACGATCTTTCCTCTGCACACAGCCCTGTAAGTCTACTTGCTGATGCCCTTAAGAGATGCAACATTATTAACACTAAGTCATTTTAGTTAATACTGCTGGTGTGTCCAACGAGGAACAGGCGAGAGGGGAAAATGAACCCATCCCTAATTAGTTTGCCATCACCAGGTGACCAGAGCAGCCTCAGATCTGAGAACTGACCTCAAGCCTTAACCAAGGGCTGCGTGGGATGGAGCGCTTTGGAGTTAGTGCAAGGCTTAGTCTTACCCATTTGGGAGTGTGATTACATCCAGGCAAATCCCAATTTTACTGCAGTGTAAGAGGTGCCACCTCTGCACGCTGTGGCACTGATCAGCTAAACCCCATCTTTTCCCCCTTCCCCAGATCCCTGCAGGATCAAACGCACAAAGTGCTGTTCAGCAGCAGCGGCCGCATTGACCGTGGTGGTCGACCCTCCCCAGTGCTCAAGCCTCCCCTCCGTTTCAGTGCAGGAAGGGGAGGATAGTGCTGTAAAACCACTCCTTGGAGAAGTGGAGGTGATCCCCTTTCACCCCCAGGAACACCAGCTTTCCTGCTTTGTCCATCTCCTGCAGCCCCAGGCGATCCTGCGGAGAGACGTTTGACTGTGTGGGAAAGGCTGGCAGTGGCTGGAGAACCCCACCCAGAGAAAAGCACGGATGGCCACAGACCCTTCTTGCAGGCAGAGAGGGTGCCACCTCTGCTCTTCAGAGCTCAGAGAGGTGGAGGAAAAAAGGCATTTTTGGATGACTTAAGGCTTAGAAAAGGAGCAGAGTTAATTAAACATGTACTGACAGGAATCTTGAGCCAGGTGTGAGAACATCGCTGTAATTCCTGCAGCCAGAACTGTCCTGGAGAGAAATGCCTTCCCAGACAGCTACTAGCAAGAGGAGGCTGTGACCCAGGAATAGCAGAGCTGTGGGGTTTGGAGCATCTCCATCCTCTATAGGGACACTATAGAGTGGAAATAGCAGAAGCCCCCTCAGCCCCCAGCAGAACATACCTCTATGTACAGTGAAGTCTCCTTCAGTGGAATGGTCTCCTTGGCCTGGCCGCTTTTGTAAAACCCAAACCACTGTCAGAATAAAAACAAGGAAAAAGTCGCTGAAGGGCTGCCAGGAGATCAGCAGGCTTCCACCAGCTTCTGCTGCAGACAGCGCAGCATCAGACCTGTTCGTGCTCAGCCTGCTCCTTGCCAACTTCAAGTTCTGCCACCAAAGGAGAAACCAGAAACAAGCAAGACCCAAAAGCAGCACCCGCCCTGCCTCACCTCAGAGATCGGAGGGTCCACCATGGTATCATTGAGAAACTTCACCATCACAAACTTCTTCAGAGCCATCAGGTTTTTCTTGTACGTCTCATTGATGCCCTGGATGAAAGCAACAGCAAACAGCATCACTGGAAAGCCCCCTGAGACCCCCTCAGGGAAACTGCTCCACCTTGCCCTGCACCTGCAAAGGACACCCTGGAGTGCCCAGCCCTGGGAGGCAGGAATCTGCATTTCTGTCAACAGCCTCCCTTGGCTGTGCCCATGGCGTTCAGCCTCATCTCCAGGCTGTAAAGAGGGGATGGGCCTCCCCTGGGGGAGGGACAGCATTTGCCCACTTCAAAGGTGATGGGTGGCCTGAGCATAGGCGTATCTATACCAACCACTCCACGGGAACTGCTGCCACCAACAAGTCTCCTTCATAGATCTATCAGCAAAACCACTTTGTCCAGCTACTTGACGGTCCCTGTCAAACTCCAGCAAAACTATTGCCAGGGAGAGCTAATACAAAGGAACTTGCTGCTAAAGCTGTGAGGGTGGTGAGACCCTGGAAGAGGTTGCCCAGGGAAGCTGTGGCTGCCCCATCCCTGGAGGGGTTCAAGGCCAGGCTGGATGGGGCTTGGAGCAACCTGGTGTGGTGGGAGCCTGCCCAGGGCAGGGGGGTTGGAACTGGATGGTCTTGAAGGTCCCTTCCAACTCTAACCAGTCTGTGATTCTGCTCTCCTGCTGGTGTTTAATCATCAGCCAGGTCCTTACCCTCTCCTGATTTATGTCAGCCAAAAAGATGCTGTTTTTCCTGTATTCCTCCTCCTTTAGAGGGTCGTGCCAATATTCTGCTTGTACCAAACTGGAGAGGAGAAAAATCAAAGATCAGACCGGAAAACCAGAGCTTCTTGCGTGGGCCCGGCCCCCCCCTCCTCGCAGCCCGATGAATATACTCACTGCTCTTGAACAGCTTGTGTGTAGGCGCCCAGATCCAGCGTCTTTCGGATCCAGTCACAGATATGGGAGCTCTCCCCAGGGCAGCGTGGAAAGCCATACACGCCTGGGGTACAGAGACATGGAACAACTCGGTGAGCCAAGCTGAAATCCCTTAATCCCTCCAGCTGGAAGAGAACCACCCTCTTACAGAACAGTGGCAAGAATTACCCAGCTAATCAGGTGGCCTTTAATCCTGCAATCTCATTAGACAGCCCTCCTGACCCGGGCACTGTTACACATCAAGATAATGGATGATGTTCCTGAGCAGAGGGTGTTGCTGTGGAGAATGGGGCAGGAATACGGCTGGAATAGCGTCTGGTGTGTTCGCAGGAGGCCTCAGTGTGGTTCCTTACAAGACTTCCCACTATGCTACAAAGAAATAGACTCGAGCCATGGAACTTCTCCGGGGAGAGTATTTGAAATTCATTTTAAATTCAAATTCATTTGAAATTGAGATTCTCAACTGCACACCTTTTAAATTCTATTTCAGACTGCCTCTTTAACCTACTGCAAAAACCATCTCCCTTTCCTTGGGGCTCTAGCCTTCCGCATGCCAACTGTGAAAGATCCTTGTGGCCCAGAAAGTTTAGTTTCTTAAAGGCTTTGGTCTGTAGTTAAGACGTTTTTTCTCCCAAAATGACTAATCCCAAATGGTTCCAAAGTATATAAGAATTCTAGGCAGAGTATAAGTTGTCTGCTTTCAAAGGTCCCTTCTCGTTGCCAGTTAAAGAAGACACCAAGGTAGAAGATGACGCAGTCAGGTGAGAACCAAAGCAGATCACCAGATTCAGACAGGAACAACGAGACGGTTTAATTCAGATGAAAACGGTCAGATTTTAGGAAGAGGTCAAAAAAAAAATAAAAGCATTCCTCCTGCCAACAAGAGTCCCACCCCCCCAGGCAAGGTGTGAGAGCTTAAGAGGACGCTACCTTGGTGCTGCCCCCCAATGGAGATCAGATTGAACATGGGAGGAGAAGGACACCTCTGGGCCACCGCCCTCCTGTGGAGAAAGATGAAGGAGCTGAGCTGGGACTCGCTGCTCGTTCTCGGGCAGCTCTCAGCTTGCCCCTACCTGGGCTCGGGCACTTGGGTAACATATGCAAAGAGAATTAACCCTTCCTGGTAGAGGAGGGCTAGAGGCAAACATGCTCTTGCCTCTTTCAGAGTGCTCCTACTTTTAATTTACAAAGGGCTTTGTCCATTTACATCCACTTAGTACTTGAAAAGTTTTAAATCAGAACCGAAAACCCACCAGAAATCACTGGGGATGGAACAGGAGGGTAAACTCACAGGAACTGGCCTCCCTGGGAGAAGCCCATTGCGTTGTAGCCTCCTTTCAGACGAGGGTCCGTGGCGAGCTGGCGGCACACCTCTCTCACTTGGTCATTCGCATTCATAAAGAAGCTGTTCTCCATATCCTAAATGAACAGCCAGAATCAGACGTGCGTTTGGACCTTTACAACAGTTCATGCCGTTTGCCTATCTGCAAACAGGCCGCAAACACTTCTACTTTTGGAAGAGGCCCTAAACTTTCTCAGTATGCAGGAAATGAAAGTCCATTTTTTGAGACTTCCCTTCACCGAGCCTTTGTTCTGACCCTGCCCGGGAACAGCCTCATATGGGACAGTGTCACTTCCCCAGACTTCTTGACAATTTGAGTCCTTTCCCACTCTGTGTGTGTGTGTCTATATATGAGATTTAAAAAAAAAATAATCATCAGACTTCACCCATCTTTTCCTGATCCCTCAAAAATAACATACATCACACATTATCTTGAGAGACTAAATAGTCTCTAGTTAAAGAACTTCTGTAGGGACACAAATTCTGTAGGACACAAAACCATCAAAACCCACAAAGGCGCAAAAGTCTCTGTGTTTATATGTGAATAAGCAGTTGTAAATAAAATTTATAAGTAAAAAAGATGGCAAGGAATAAAGCTCCACTTTAGCACAGTATCTTATATCACAGGCCTTTGTATTATCTGGAGCGTTGAGAGTGCCAATCAGTGGATTTGCATATTAATCCACTCTACACTAGGGTTTTCCCCGGTTCTTTTCCTCAGGTATGAGCTAGACATTTGGTTTCTGTCTGCTTAAGCTGTTTACTTCATAAAGGAAATAAACCAAAGCAACAAACCAGCAGTGAAAGCACTACAAGAATCCTCGCGGAACCACGTTAATAACAGACTGTGATAATTACTGTGCCTTCAGACCCACGCACCAGCCACCACCCTGCCAAGCCGAGCTGCGAGTGACAGCAGAGTCGATTACCTGGATCAGATTGCTTCCAATCTTGAGGGACAGCACGTATATCCCTGGTATTTTACTCTCCACTATTTTTTTAATGTAGCCCATGCTCTGCGGATTGCAGCAGCTGTCTCCTGTGAAAGAGCACAGGGTGACACAGGGTCACGCCACCACCCGGTCCCTCACCTCACCTCCACCAACGCACCAGGACCTCCCTGCTTCAGCGGGGCCAGGAGCTGCCAGGGGACCGGGGAAGGAGGGCCGGCACCTCTCCGCGGCCCGGAGGAAAGGGCCGTGGGAGCGCGGCCGACCTGCGGGATCCCCTGCGGCCTGCTCGGGTCCCACAGCACG
>VZRU01004375.1:25057-58918 GCA_013398155.1 Pedionomus torquatus | reverse complement strand
CAGGAGAGCAGGAGAGGGACTCTTTGTCAGGAAGTGGAGTGACAGGACAAGGGGTAACAGTTTTAAACTGGAACAGGGTAGATTTAGATTGAATATTAGGAAAAAATTCTTTACCATGAGGGTGGTGAGGCACTGGAACAGTTTTCCCAGAGAACTTGTGAATGCCCCATCCCCTGGGATTTTTCAAGGCCAGGCTGGATGGGGCTTTGAGGAACCTGGTCTAGTGGGAGGTGTGCCTGCCCACTGCAGGGGTGTTGGAACTCAATCTCTGAGGTCCCTTCCAACTCTAACCATTCTATGATTCTATGAAAAGCACAATTACAAGTCTTTTAAAACCCTTCCAAGCCATTGAAAATACTCTTATCTTTTTTTTTTTTTTTACGGATTTTTCCAGTAAAGCACCCAAACTGTCCGATTTTCTACAAATATGCCTACCAAGAGCAACCTTCTCCAACTCTTAACTCTTCCTCTGAAGTGTGCTTGATCTCTCATGCTCCATCAGAATCACAAACTGGTATCTATATTCAAACATTTTACCCAGTGAATATTCAGCATAAAATAAACAAACAGGTTTTGGAGGAATGACTAGAACCCAGACATGCTCTCCTCCAAGTAAATGCTTTTATCCCTGGGATATGGGCTTGGACATCCTTCCCTCTCAAGCCCATGCAATCTTGCCCATTTTTCTGCACAGAGACATAGCTTTAATAGGAACAGTGAGTCTTACCTCACCTCTGAATATCAGTCCCACCGCAGAAGGGCATAGTACCTGTTACAGAGACTTTTCTGGAAGCTTAATAAACATATCTGAAATTCATCAAGTCTTGAGGTTAAAAAAAGCAACTGTATCAGATTTCACATACAGAAGACCAAAGCAGGTGTGAAGACATGGGCTTTTCTGTACTCTTTCAGTATCCATCCCATTCAGTATTCTACCCATTCCAGCATCTATCAATTCTACATCTGTCTCCTGACACAGTTCTCTTTCTATGAACTAAGTATGTAACTTTTATGTTTTTCACAGTTTTTGCCTAAGGAGCTCCATTAACTGAATTTTAGCCCAGCATTCATGAAAGCATTCATTTAGCATTCATAAAATCCATCAGGAACTTCCCCCCAAGGCTAACCTCAAAACATCCTCCCAAGAAAACAGAGAGAGCATACCCGAACACACTGGAGAGGAAAGCAGATAGGACATATGTGCATTACAAGAGACGAGACACCAAAGACCTCTGTGGGCATCGATAAGCTTATCTTCTGCTCTGAATAATTAAACATAAATGTGATGCTCTCCTCATGCCTCATCCAGATCAACTTTGTGGTTAAGTGATCCAGCAGCACACAAATCCATTATTAATGACTGTGAACCATTTATGGCTTGAATTATTTTGTGTATCTAGCCTTTGAAGCTGAGTACAGAGGCCATTAAAAATCCAAGAAAATACTTTATTGACCATAGCAAATTCTGAGAGAAAACAAATTATATAAGAATAAAAATCTTTGAAAATACTGGAAAGTTCATGCTTAAAGCTGATTATTCAGCTTGAAATGGAGATAGTTTTAAAATGAAAAACACATATCAATGCATCCAACTAATTTGCTGGTTTGCCATTAAAACAATTCTAATTCCTAGTAACTGCAATATACTCAGTAATTATAGCCATTTAGGAGAGTGTATTTTATACCCTCCTATCATTTAAAAAAATACAGAATGATAGTCACAGAACTCTGTTTTGACTTCTACACTCAGTTAAGGCATACATTTGCCTAAAACGAATTAAAGTAGAAGAGTTTTCTGATTAAAAGTATACTAAAAACATTAAATATATAAATCAAATATCCAGCTTTGCCACCAAATTCCCCCGTAACCCTTTTCTCTCCATCTGTGCAAGAAGAATCTTTTTCTTTCAAGTGTTCCGTCTAGTTGGACTTTATGCTCTTCCAGATATAGTCTAACCATTAGGTCAAATGTATAGTGCCAAACAGAGCAGGACCTTGGCTCATAGAGGACTTGTTAGTGCCACCAGAAGACATTAGAAGTCATGTATTCTTCATGTATCATCTATCTAGGCAGTAAACTTCTAGAGTTTTCCCTAAAAGCTAATTAGGAAATACATACCAAAATGCATGCATTCTGCTATGATAGGCAAACTAAGCCATTTAAAGTAAATAGTTTTCTAAGAAGGTTCCTTCTACATTCTGTTCTTTGACACAGGAAAGGTAGTAAAACATCATGAAACCAAGCAAAAAATGTCTGTTCTATTGATAAAAGGAACTTCTAATGGGTTTAGTGTCTAAGCAGAAGGCCACACACTATCTCCAACATGTAGGGACCTTGAAGCATTTAAAACTTAAAAACAGAATCATGGAATAGTTAGAGTTGGAATGGACCTTGAAGATCGGGGTTATGTTCTCCTTTTTCCAATCAGCAGGATTTTCACCAGATTGCCATTATTTCTCAAATATGATGGAAAGCGGCTTGGCAACTTGGTCTGCCAGCTCCCTCAGGTCCATCAGGATGGATTTCCAATAAAAGAATATGAAGAAACAACAGTCTGCATAGAATCATCTAGGATGGAAGGGACCTTTAAGATCACTGAGTCCAACCATTAACCTAACACTGCTAAAACTACGACTAAACCATGTCCCCCAGCACCACATCTATCTTTTAAATACCTTTCGGGATGGTGATCTGACCACTTCTCTGGGCAGCCTGCTCCGATGTTTGATAACCCTTTCTGTGGAAAAAAAAAAAATTCCTAATATCCAATCTAAACCTTCCCTGTCACAGCTTGAGGACATTTCCTCTTGTCCTGTCACTTCTTATTTGAGAGAAGAGACCAACCCTCACCTCACTACAATCTTCTTTCAGGCAGTTATAGACAGTGAAATAAAGGTCTGGATAATAAATATCATTAATGTAATTGTTGGATGATGATTGTAAGAAATACAAACACATAAATTTATGTTTTGACTATGCCTTGAGAGACGTGAAAGAACAAAGCTCTTTCTTTTTTAGAAGCATGAATTTTTCTCACCCAAACCTTCTTTATTTACATATTACCTTTTGTGGTATAAAAACAAACTAAAGTTACAACAATCTGTGTCTATACAAATTGATAATGTTACTTTTATAATGCTTCCCCCAACACTATAATCAACCAGTTCCCAATCTGCAATAGCAAGCTACTTCCAAATTACATTAGATGTTTTAGCAGACTAACATTACATCTTCCATGTATTGTTAGGAGTAGCTCCTATGAATTCCATAGTAGGCTGGGCTGAAGGAGAAAAAACTTCCAAAAGTCTGTTAATTTAAAGAGGACTCATCTTGCTCGCTTTGAAGTTACTGAAAAAGGTACCAAGTAAGACTATTACAATTATTTTAAATACTCATTTTCTACTTCTATGAATATTAACATACCTTTATTCTACCTAGATCATCTTATCAGTACTATAACACATCCTTCTCTTGCCTGCTGTTCTGAAAGACCTCTTCTGATCTTCATGAACACCCAACAGAATCATTACCTTAGCCTGTGGCAATTATTCCAATGTTGCTGAATCCAACTACAAAACAGAAAAACTAGCCAAAACATGCTGCTTTTATCCAGTGCCTGAGTTACCACACAAAGGGAGGTCTTAGAAAGCTTATTACCCAAAATGAAACTAACAAAACCACTGAGGACAGTAAAACACATTCACCAAGCAGATTTTGAACTCAAAACTCCCTTCAGAACGACTGATGTTGTATTTTTGGTTTTGTTTTCTTTGAACCAGTACATGCGTGAAGTGCAAGCCAAGACTTGCAAGTATGTATCTATATGAAAAACAAGCAACTCTTGCACAAAATGTGATCCAGAGTTTGGAATTTCCTGCACTGCAACTAAAAGAGTTACACCATCACTGACTGGCAAAAGAACACCATTTATATAAACACTTCTAATCAGGAGGAGGACTACTCCAGCTCTTTGGAGCATGATTTGTAAAGCTGCCTAAAGCTGTATTTGAGATACTGGGAAATAATTCAGATTAAAGATTAATACCTTGTCTCAATGGACAAAGCACACAACTAATTCAATGCATCACAGCATTGACTGTAACTACTGGCTCAATTTAGAGTTCTACCATCCAGTTATACCTGACATGTGGTTGTTGGCTGTCTATAAATGCCAATTTTAACACTCTCTGGCTTGGATTTTTAGTAAAAATATCTTTTGCTTCTCACTTGCAGAAGCAGGAAGAACTGCCAGTGGCCATTTGTGCATATTCATAGATATTTCACATTTTTCACTACATTTGTGAGCATCCCATTTTATGGGGCTTGTATAAACACATGGGTGAGCATCTGCATCACAGGCCATGTAATTGCAGAACTGTTAGATACTAACAGGTAAAATATCTTTCCATTTTAAAGATATCATTCTCACACTTAGCTCAGAAAGAATTGCCTCACATAATGCAGACTGCTGTTGGCTAATAGGTCTGTAATGTAGACGCACAGGGTTAACTGAAAAAAAAAGAGACTTTTTATTATTATTATTTAATTGAAGGAGAATACAAAACATTACATTTGGGAGGAGCTTGCACCTAACTATTTTAGGCTACCTAAGCAGTGACATGCAAAAAGAATCTGACACGCGGCCAATCTTTAAAGGACCACCAGAACAAAGGACACACAAGGCAGCTGGTTTTCCTCTAATCAGCGCATACAGCTATCAAGGCACTCATAGACCCCACCAAGGATCCTCTAGTCGCAACTCACTGATCAACTGGACCAGAGCTGAACAGTAAGATGAATCATGCCTTAGCTTATACGCTGGCAGCCTAACCATGTTAGGGGGCAGAGGAGTGGGGAATGAGGAAATCTGGGAAAACCTGGGAAGGAGAAGAACATAACTAAAGCAAACTCCTAAATTAATGGAGGAATATACAGAGCAAATCATCACAAACTTGTACACTGAAAAAGTGCTTCTCTCTAAATTCATCTAAGAATGGAAAGTAACTTCAGACCTTCTGCAGTATTTTTTTCTATCATACAGAGCTGTCAGACATTATTCTTTAAATGAAACAATGTATAAAAACACAGATCAAATTAATAAGGGCAAAATAATAATATTTCATGCTTGATGGGACAGGACTGTTTTCTGAGAGTGCTTAGTTGAAGTGGACTTGTCATTGTACTGGAAACCCTCCAACTGCCTTTCCAGTTACAAAAAAAAGCAAGTTTGTCACATCCCCTTTCACCTCACTACTTTTCCAAGCCAAACAAAACCACATAAACAGTCTAATGAGATACTCTGCAGGCTTAGTCCTTTCAGACACTGCAAAATCAGCTTTTAAAATAACAGTGAAATAGTAAAGCACTAAAGTATACCGTTTCCACTGTGTTTGAGGAGTCATTCTAAATACACTCTAAAACAGACATTTATGCACCAGTATATTCCACCTGATATTCCAGTATCAGGCACTGGAAACAATCTTCTCACATAGCAAGGAACCATGAGGATTTCTCCTGGGGTGTATTGCAGGGTTCTGAACCATCAGTCTGGAAATACTGCATATAGACTTCTGGATGTAAGCGAGCAGTGCTGTAGCCCTACTCAGCTTTTGCTTAAATGCTTTGTGCAACAACTGGTGCTAAAAAAAAATAAATAAATCAAAATATGTAATGCTTTCTCATCCCTGATCTCCAACTCCCTAGACATTTTTCTTAGGTCCAGGAAATGATGTAAACAAACCCAGAGATTTTGGGATCTCTTTTGCATGTTACAAACATTGCAGATATTCAATAATCCTCAGTTTAATCATCAAGAAGTGCCCTTAGGCAAACTTCACAGAGCTTCAGTGTTATTTTTAAAAAGCAGTGTACTGGTGAAATGGGAAACTGCTATGTACTAGTTGCCAAGAGTATGTTTTTAAGGAAAAAAGGAGTTAAGTCCTTGAAATGTAATGAGAAGGATTATTGCAACATGAAGCCACTCTCTTGAAAGAGCTTATATCTGGAAAAGAATTCAAGTCCCATTAGAAACCAATGGAAACAAGTTTCAAAGAGATTGCAAAGTAATTTCTTTCAAATTACTTGGTTAATTTAAATGTATTAAACCATTAAATTAACAGAACACATATTTTAAGTTACAGAACTTCCTTTAAAGTAACTTTGAAATCAAATCTCACTGGATTCAAGTGTAGTCTAAAGGTTATTTAGTTTTAATTACCACATTAAAAAACCCACAAAACTTTATATTTAAAAATACGTACTTGAAAGCACTCTCTCCCATTCCATACTATTTTCTTCATGTCTTAGTCACACCAAGACCACCTGATTGAATGAAAAATGAGCTACTACACACTAAAAATACAGGCTTCAATCTCCAGTAAAGCCAGTCTGGAGAAAACAGCATTAGAGCATCTGCTCTTTGCGAGCAGAACAAAAAATGACAATTAAATTTATGCATATAAAAGTATCAGAAGACAACTGAGTTTTGGGTTCATTCTTTCAAATATACTTAGTACCTTAGGTGTACTACTATTTTTCAGAAAGGTACCTCAGGTGGCAATAGATCATTCTAGGATTTATGTTCATATACATGCTACATTAAAGTAGCATGAGGGTCTCCCATGTAAATCACTATAAAAATGAGAGTTTAGCTTAATTTTTTTCTGTTTATGCACACTACAAACCAGTAAGAGACTGGGATCTTTTAAAAACCGTTTGCAATCGTACAAGAAAGGATTGCTTATAAAAGCAAATTGAGTGATCTAAGCACTGTCATTCCTGTCAATGGCATCATTAGGAACAGTATTGAAGTTAATGAATCTCACAAGGATTTAAGGAACTATTTAAGGAAACTTTTCACAATTGCCTGGCTGTGCTCTCACTCTTTCAACTCGATTAAACCCCACTGACATGGAAGCTAGTTAGCTCAGTGCAGAGCCCTACATTTGCCTGTAACCTTTTCTGGGATCATGTGGGATAAAGGAAGTCATTCCTGTCACAAGCAGTTTCTTGAGCACCTGCAATTTCCAAGTCATTATGGCCCAAGCAATTCTTCACTTCCTAAATATAGCTTTAGTGATGTCTGAAAATATAAGGAGAATGTGGCCCGAGGTAGCTGTTCTAGTTACCTGTGTTAACATTAATTCTTTTAGGACATTCTATACTGGAATCTGAATTACCTGAAATGGACCAAAGGTTACAGTTCAGTCCTGTTCTAATTCAACCAGAATTTCAAAGCCTCAAACAGGAAATAGGCTTAGAATGTCTTATTACTCTCATTTGGGTTAATAGCCTAGTTATGATTCACTTTCTTCCCTCTTTGCTAGACTTGATCTGCAGCTTAAGCAGCATCACAGTTGTTTAATTAATATAGTGCCAAGGAAAACGCAAATACTGTTAAATCTTAACTAGAAAAATGAGCTTGTAATACTATTGTCAGCAGGCAAGCTTGGCTAACCTCCCTTGGTTCAACGCACCAGGAAAATGTAAGTTGACTCAATTGTGCTTCTTACAGCATTAGCAGTAATCCAGACATGCATCACTGCGCACAAGAAGATCCACAAAATCTTCATGACAGCAAGTTTCTCTTGAAGCTCCTTGGAAACCTTTTAGGTATTTAACATTCCTATTTATGCAAAAAATGATGCAACTTAACAGCAAGGTCCAGATTTTTACAGAGTTCGATCATTTCTAACATTTCTAATGTTACATGTGTATTAGAACAAGTGTCAGCTTTGCCTATCAAATGAAGGCCACTTAGCACTTTTTCTAGAGGAAGTCTAGTATTCATCCTCCTCCTGATACACAGGGAGTCTTATACATCCTACCAGGTTCTGTCCATTTTGCGAATATCTTGTTGCAGCAAACCAGCTTCATAATCCAAGGAAATTGATCAATGAAGGAAATACCAACAAAAAACCCAGTAAACTAACCCATGCAACGACACTGGATTTACTTTTCAGCATGACAAATGCTACTCTATAACCAGTCACAGATTAGGACCACAGCACTGTAAAAACTTTGAAGTGTTTCTGCTGCTCACCAGTAGAAATTCGATAGAATCATAGAATCCTCCAGGCCGGAAGAGACCTCCAAAGGTCATCTAGTCCGACCTCCCCACAGTCGCAGGGACACCAACAACTAGACCAGATAATACATCCTGTATTGTTTTCCACACACACACTATCAAATATATTCAGGTAAAAATGTCTGATACAGCATTTGACTGATAAAAACAAATTTCCCTACATGCTTTTTCTTTTAAGATGGATAGGTTGGTATCAGAAATGTTTAGGAAATGTTTAACAACAAAAACACAGCAGAAAATGTCATATTGGGTGTGTGTGGAACCACAAAGAACCCACAGATTTTTTTATAATTTTAATATAACTTCTGTCAAAAAAAATTACTTCCTTGTGCATAATGAGAAATTTGAGAAATTTTGGTCCTGCATACATGCAATGACAAAGGTTGCAGCATCTCCTCTCCACCATTTCAAAATTTCTCCATATCCTTCTGCACCAACCTTTGACCCACAATCACTCCTGCCTCCACTGCGTTGATGTAACTGGGTGGCAAGTCGCTCTACAAACCAGAATAAATACTGGAGGTGAAGGTGTAATAAGAAGAGCTCAGTGATTAAATCACCTTCCCAGAATGTAAGAGAAATGCCAACTAGGATCTGCATTCAAATATTCTCCTCCACTGTGCATCATTTATCAAGAAATGACTAGGTTCTTTCCCAAGGACTCTCCAGGTTTTGTTGGGAGTTTTTTTGTAGGGTTTTTTGGTTTGGGTTTGGTTGGGGGGTTTTTTGTTGGTTTTTGGTTTGGGTTGGTTTTTTATGGGTTGGGGTTTTTTTCTGGGTTTGGTTTATTTTTGTTCATTTGTTTTTTGGGTTTTTTTGTTAAAAATGTAGATAAACTCGGGGAATGCATACACAATATCTGTCTGAAAGACAGTATTTGAATGCAGAAACAACTACTCTTTTCATAGTCACAAGGCACAAATGTAGGTTTTCACCTGTGCCTACACTAGCAAAAAAAAAAAATTATAGGTCATACATAAATTGTTTTGATAGCTGATAGATCCTCCTACCATGAAGACAGGATGGGTGGTATAGGCTTTTACACTCATTCGGTTAGGAACAGCGGCAATCTCTTTTTATGAGCTGAGTCAGCTAGAACAAGAAAAAACCTACAGTCTTATGTAATAAATAATAATATAAAATAAAAAAATTAAAGTCAAACAAATCAAGATTATCATTCCCTGGAACTCTAATGTTGTAAGAACATAGACAGGAAAGCTGCAAAAAGAAGAATCCAATCTCTTTTTGAGCTGTAAAAAAAGTCACTAGAAATGTCAAAAGTTGATAGCTTTCCCAAAAGGGATTCTAAAACTTCTGAGTTTATGTCAGTTGGTATTTCTGCATTTCTAAAAGACCAAACACAGAGAGCTTTGAAATTACATCCTAATTCCGCAACATGGCTTTGATGATTACTGTCTAATGAGAAAAGCCAGTAAGAAAAAAATCAAAGATACTTGCTGCAGAGCATATAAAGCAAAGTAACCACATAGATGGCATCATAAGGTAACAACAGAAGTGTTAAATGTTCCTTACCAAAAAAAACAATAGAAATGTAACAGACAGAAAATTAAGCAAACTGATTTTACAAAGCTTGATTCAGTAGTCGTCCTTCAGCCATTTTCTTATTACACTATTCATTTTATTCCACACTCATTGGCAGCATAAGGGGGGAAAAAAAAATCATCTACATTTTAAGAAAAATATTAATGTTGGTACAATAGGGTCATTGGTTTTAGTTCTGTAGTTCACTTCAAAACAGAGAAGCTGTTGCCTCTTCTTTCCACTGCCAACTTTCCCATGGCATGAAGTAATTAGTAGGCTGACAACAATGTTCATGATGACAGATTACATAAGAAAACCTTTAAGACTACCAGTAAAATATTGAATGTACCTTAAGAGGTGAAATAATGAAGTAAAAATAGAGCAGTACTATATTTAGGACATTTCTAAGACAGAAATCATAAGCCAAAATTGTAGGTGTAATTCTCAAACAAGTAATGTTTTAAAAAAAAATAAATAAATACACAACTCCCCCCCAAAAACTGTTGTAACTGAAGCGTCAAATAAAAGAGAATGTTTCTAAATGAATGTATGTAAAAGCAATTAAAAAAGAATACAAGTGTAAGCTGTAAATGCAAGAACAAATAAAAACATGGCATCTATACAGACAAAGAAGAGTCCAAGCAAGTTGTAGTAGCAGCAGACTGTTTCTAAGGCACTTAACATGGGATGGACTCTGATCAAGGTACCTCATACAGAAAAATACAAGAGAAAAACAGAATGGTGCTGTAGATGCCATTTTTAAATGTAAACTGTGTTCTCCTTCCATCTGTTCAGGAACCCTGAAGCAGGAGTTAGATTAATTTTATTTTTTTTACATTATTTTTGTCACCTTTCCCTCCTTTGCATGTCTATGTGCTCATATTGCTTAGAAGTAAGATTTATGTAGACTCTTATCTGTATTTAATATTGCAGATAGTTCCGATGAAACCAGAAATACATTTATTTCTATTACTGTACTTCCTGTTTCAATTCTAGAAAATGCAAAATTGATTCTTGCAAATTGTACTGGATTTGCCAAATGTGGAGAGGGAAATTATGTACTTCATACAATAAGCACCTGCAAGATAGCAGCAATTTAATTTAACCCATGCATCTTAATCCTGGCCCAGAGAGATCATTTCTAAGTTAACATCTATACCCAGTTTAATTTGAATAGTTTAATCTTTGAAGTCATTAAAAGTGCCTGTCAGAACAGGATTACAGGTGCCTGCAAATAAATTCAACATCTAAACACCCTAAATAGGCTGTCAGCACACATTTTTGCACCCTGCTGTTTCATATTTCCTGGAGCCCCCATTGACAGTACTGTGAACATAGCTTAATTTTTAGGCTCTTCCTACCTACAGTTAGGAAACTAATACTACAGTTACCATTGCATCAATCTCCCCTCTTTATATGATGTAGAAAGCACATATGTGGTTAGCAACACTGTGCTGCATTTCCTGATATGAATATTTTCTTCTGAGTTCCAACTAAATAATTTCTCAGACTGGTATGTTTCTTTCTTAAAATGATTCCCACAGTGAACTGGGATAGCATGCTGGATCAATACCTTCCAGTCTGACTCTCAGCATCAAACTCTTGCACTAACAGAAAGATTCACTGTGCTACTGATCCATGTGTTTGGATGACCACCTGTAGGAGGAAAATTTACACATTGCTGATGTGTAAAAACATCTAAGTGCCGCTCCAGTATCTATGNAAGGGGGGGGGGGGGGAATAAAAATCTAGTTTCCATTGCTGTTCAGAGAGATTCTTGCCATTAATTTCCAGAGCATGAGGTAAGACATAGTCCCTTATATATACACTGTTTCCCCTTCCTTAAAGCATCTATTTCAAGAAGCATTTTAAGCCTCTATTTAATTCCTCTTTCCCTTTGTTTATCTGGTTATTTTATATTCCAATACCTGGACACAGTCCACTGCTGCTACTACTGCAACTGAATTCACACTC
Organism: Pedionomus torquatus; assembly: GCA_013398155.1. Lineage (NCBI taxonomy): Eukaryota > Metazoa > Chordata > Aves > Charadriiformes > Pedionomidae > Pedionomus > Pedionomus torquatus. Next base: position 47,315 of record VZRU01004375.1, on the reverse strand, counting down.
AAAAATACTGCAAGACATATTCCCAAATGTAAGAAAATAGAGCGCAACTCCTTCCAGTTTAAAAAAGTAACAAATCTGTTACTTAACAAATGAGTAGTATTTAATGGAACAACTGATCTACATGATCATGTTGGAAACCATCTCTGTATCTCCAGCTAAGCTCCAGGCCTGCATGAATCCATCAGCTCCTTAGGCTTCCCTCAGGCAAGGTTCAGACAATATTCAGACATTCAGGGATGCTATTCCAGCACAGAAGCAAATTCTAAGCACGATCTGTGATATTATCCTCAAATCACATCATTTTTCTTTATCATCAGTTGCGTGCAGTTTTGTCTTCAACATTAGAAATGAAAAAAAATTACAATATTTTTTTAATTCTTAATGAACATATAAATGAATGTAACAAGTATTGTGAATGCAACAGAAATAGCCCCTCAAGTGCTTCCCTTTATAAAAACTGATACAAAAACTGTTCTGCATAGCTATAATAGGTCATTCAGCTCATGCCTCTATTTTGCCAGAGGGAAGGTGAGAAAACGAGGGGAGATCATGCCTATAAACTTCAGCCTTTCAACAGGAAAATCATGACAACTGATATTATGAGATAATCATACAATCAAACCCATCAACAATTTGCATTTCAATACCTAATGCAAACATATGTTCAGGGTAAGATGGAATAACCACGTCCTGAAAATTAAGCAATTATGGATGGACACATAGAGAAAGGGGTTAGGTTTACTATTAAACGTATTGAATGTCTGATTAAAAAACACGAGAAGGGTAATTTTCCCAGTTGCATATCAAGGTCTAAATACTCAAAGTGTCTCTTCTCATCAGTAAATGCCTGTTCAATCAGACCGTATGTCAGCTTCTCAATTTTCAGTGAATGACCCCAATGCACACTCTAAGCACAGCTCTGAAGACTTTTCTGTCTACTCAGAATATAACTACTTCGAGAAAATTTTTTTATTTTTTATTCCAAAATACAAGCAGGAGTTAAAAAGTTAAACTTACCTTATAAATCTGTAGTTGGATCACTTTATGCCCGGAATTCAAATCAGTGCAAGACTCAAGTACTGGTAGCAACTGGTTTTTTTTTCTGGAAGACCTTTCAGCAAAACAGAACAGAACTAGAACTAGGAAGTCACTCAGCTTGCAACTTCTAGGGAACACCAGCTCTACAAAATTAATGTAAAAGACAATATAACATTTTTTTGAAAACAAATGGTTTCAAGACAGGAAATGAAAAATGCTTTGCTTAAGCTGCCTTGTATGTCTTTTACTTCTAAACTGAACAACTCTCTTTTAGGAAGAGCCCAGGCATGAAAATACTGTTGCAAAGTTTATCAATAGCCTCCCCAAAATGAATCAAAGCCTAGGGCATGAGATGTAATTATAGATCCTGAAAACTCAAATACTATCATCAAATACGTTAAACATTATCATTGCCAAAATTTTCCAATAGAAACTTCAAAGAAAACTGTATATAAATACTAAAAGAATATTCTTTCAAACAGGAATAAAATGTCTGTATAGGAGTAACGTGAAACTGAAGTACCAAAGCACTTCAGTTGTCGTGAAGAAAAAGATGCTTTATTCCTCACTGCATTTAGAAGAGCAGACACTGCAACAAATAATCCAAGTTGCTGCATTCTAGGTGGGTTGTTTCTTGGTGTTGGTGTAGACGTTCTGCAAACATGGGTTCTACATCCCATTTGCTCTTTAATTATCCTTTCATTTGTTCCCAGCTCCAGAGGCTGTTCATAGGGTCAGGTGACCATGCACAAACTATCATCCATCTCTTCAGCAGACACTGACAAGAAATGAGCCTTGTCAGTGCGTAAAAGACCAAGGCAACGAAGGCAGGCAAGGGCCATGTGTAAGTTGCAATATTTAGGCCTGATTATGCTTGTACAATAACTCACAGATGAGAGTAGAATACAAACACAGATTTGGCCTTTACAGAACACACATGGAGTAAATGTTACCAACAACTGAAAAACTTTGCAAGTTAGAACAGCTTGGCATACTCTATCTCTGTATTGTTTCTAGCTGTTCAGATTTGCATCAGCTGTTCAAACTAGCTTCATGAAGCAACAGTCACTATAATATGGAACTTTCAAACTCAGCCGTGGTGCTTTACTTTCAGCCCATGTAAGGGTTTACTGTAATACACCGTCACAGGGAAGGCGAGAAGAGGTTCCTGCATCCATATAAATTTTGTCCCCTCTGCTCTGAGTTTGAATCAAACTAATCTGACATTTAAGTATTAAAGACATGAACTTCACAAATCACCTTAAAGGAATGATAATTTCAAAGCTCTTTTGAGGCAAACACATGCTGACTTTGTTAGTGCTGAGCCAAAGAGCCAAACATCTGAGTTGTGTCATTGAAATGTAATTATAGAGGGACAGCTGTGTGCTGAGCTGTGTGACCCTGAGTAGTGCAAAATGCCACAGAACCAGAAGCATTTTGTGACAACTTAATGGAACACAGGCAAACAAAACCTACGTGTGATATATTTTAAATTGCTGCTTTCAAATGGAGCATTACAAAACATCAATTAATGAGCAGTTTAGCTCATTGGCATAACCCAAAATGACTTTCAGGAGTATATTTACCAGTGTGAAATCTTTCTTGTATACTGAATGTATGAAATGGGCAGCAAGTGATGAAAGGAATGCAATTTTGTCCACTCCATGCTAGCCACTTCTGTCACAGGACTGTGACATCTCTCATCTCAGTGTGAAGCTACATCTCTTCACACTGGAAAAAGGAATGGGTTTATTTTGCATGCTCCAAATGAAACAAACACATATTCATGTATGCAGAGGCTCTGCTGAGGATTAGAAGATGCAAATGCTGTATTAGCATGCTTTCAGTCACACTGTATCCCACTATGATCCACAGAGGTCCTACTGGTCCAAGGGCAGTAAGAAGTAGAAATAGGATTGGCACACTGGAACATCCTTTAGTATAGGCAAGGTCTCCCTTTCTGGACCCACAGAAAATGCTCCCTGCAATCACTGGAAGCCATTCTGCAAGCTATAAACTGGGAAGTTCAATGTCAAGGACTAGTAAAATGCAATACTATATGGCAGGCTGCAACATTTTTCCCCTAGACAGGAAAAAAGTGCTGTCTAACATTTTTCTCTCTCATTACACATTATTTTATTCACTGATAAAAATAAAGATGAACAAATACTAATGAATACAGCATATAATCTATCTTTTGAGGCTAAAGATACATAGAAATCATGAGAACAGAAATTAGGTTTATAAAACTTTAAGACAATATTGATATCCACATCTGTATACCTAAACGATGTTTTATTAGACAGCTTTTTAGCAGAATCATTTTTTTCACTAGCTCTATTAAAAAAAAAAAAAAAAAAAAGGAAAAAACCCAACAATATTAAGCAAAGAGACTAAATAAAGAAAGGTTAAATATCAAATTAAAAAGAAAATGTATTGTCTACCAAACTCAGGAGAATTGCTTGCAACAGACTCATATTAAAACATTCTCTTAATACCTGAGAATTTTACCTTATGCTTCTCTACACTATTAAGCTTCAAAAATTCATCCCCAATTCAGAAACATACTAGAATCACACAAATAAAAAGTAACTGCACAGATTATCATTAACATTTTAAGGACTTCTTTTTTTTTCTTAAAAAAAATTCTTAAAGCCAAGAGGTTAAGTAAACCTCTTTTAAACTTCATCTTAAAAAAAAAAAAAAGCAGCCAACAAAACAAACAGGTATTAATTATGTTTACGTAGACAGTGCCATAGTATTAAGCTACCACAGATTTAAGCTAAGAGTGACATCCAGTGGAAAGAGTCCATACCTTCTTTAGCTCAGATAAAACCTACTCTAATACGTTTTTGTTATGAATATTCAGAAAGATAAGTTTGCCTTGTATTACACATCACTGGAAAGGCAGAGGTGTGTGAGAATGACAAACAGCACTGGACTTCCATAAAGTTGAAAGTTAGGCCAAATGAATCAAGGTATGGTACAAGACACAAAATTCCTATCATTGTTTCACCGCAACAAATTGCCTGCCCTACAGTGACTAGGGAAGATTTTGCATAAAATTTTCCCTATTAAACTAGGGAGCAACTGAAGATTTTGCACAAAAAAAGGAACACGCTTCTGATAATACATTGTCACAGGTATTTATTATCATAACTATTAATTTGTATTTGGTAATACTCTATCCAACTTTTTAATGGCACTTAATTTATGAGGAAAGAGAGATACCATAAACATGGAAGCTGATACGATTTGATCGAATGAAGCTGAACTGTGAAAAAGCTAGGCAAAGATTGATGAGAATAATTATTTTTTTTTTTTTAGAAGATGGAAACAAAACCCTTGTATATGACCAAGACTGTTTCTCCAACTCATCTCTTTGGATATACACTCTTCTTGAGCAAAAAAATAAAACAAAACAAAACAAAAATAACCCACCAAAAAAACCCAAGGAGATACACTACACAGGATCCCGGGTACATTTCTCTGCATTTGTGAGCTGTGGGAGATGTGCTCCATGTCACCAGCATCCTTTTCCCTACTTCCTTTCCCATATATATAGGAAGAAAGAACATGCATCCCCTCTCCTCTCTGGAGTCCCTAATGAATCCAACACACTGTTTCTCATTTCATTACTGTCTGACCAAACTGTGAAGAAAGCTTTGCACTACTCTGGCTCCATTTTCACTTTCTCTGCTTCCTACTTTGCTTGATCTTAGATTCAACACGGCTTGAGGAAAAATGTTGGGGGAGAAATAGTGCATTTGCTTTCCACCATACCCCTATAGCTACTGCCTCCTACCACATCAGGTGTCACCTCCGCAAACCCCTATTTAAGTCAGTCAAAAGCAATTTGTTAGACAGACAGCATCTGCTGCAAAAATCTAGTAGGCACGGCTGAATCTTCCTGCCTCTGTCAATAAAGCCACTCAGCTGTTAACAGACACTGAGTGAAGACAAAGTAGACAAATTAATCACGTGGTGATTTTAAGAAGCTTCTTGCAGTATTTCTGTGCTCCTGAAAAAAATTTTCAAATGTCTTCTAACCCCAGTTGCAAAGTACCTCCATACTCAATATAACTAGACACCGTTTCATAGCCAGCAAAATTCAAATCCACAGTCAGGAGCTCTTACCCTATCACCTGCTCACTACCACTGTCCTACATACAAGGTTGCCAGTCCAATAAAAATTACAGTATTTAACTGTTAGGTTTAACAGTAACTACATATAAAGTATGGTAGAAAGATTCTTCCTTTGGTGTAGTCATCTTACCATATTCAAAAGCACTACCATTTTTCTGTTTACACCTTTAAGTAATTTTCCCAATACATTCCCCAGCTTACAAATCAAATAAGCATTAATAAAGAAACGATAACTTTTATATATCTACCATTCTGCAATAGATTTAATGTATCAAAAGATACTGAAGTAATTACAATGTTGAGTGTTAGTGCAAAATTTTATATAAAAAAGGTAAGATGAATCAGGAACATGTACATGCCTTACTTTAAGAAAGACACCTTTGTAGTGCTTTGCTTTCAATGCTAAAATCTAACAAGGGCTTACTGTACTGAAAATCTCTGTATTCAATCACTTTTTTTTTTATAAGAATAACTATGCATAGCATCAGGTACTGTAGTGTAAGGAGGTGGGGGGGGGTATTCAGAATAAATCACCCTATATAATATTCTTTCCATAAGTAAATACTAAGATTCTTTTCCTTCCAAATTTCCTTAGAGTAGGAGTTCACTAGTGTGGTAAAGGAAGCTAAACCAAGTGATCAATGGCAATATCCGAAAAGCATAATTTCACTCCACAAAACTAGTTCCGACAGGCATAAAGGACCAACCTCTCAAAGATACCACAGATGAGGTGGTGCACATCTGCATACACAGAATCTCATGTCTAATCAGTATATGGACTTTTTATAATATTATGAATTCCTAAGTAGGCAACCATATGTGGGAATAAGTGTCATTATGAACCAATATTGCATAATTGAGTATTTTAAAATACACAAAAATCAAGTAAAACAGAACACTGAGAAATCGTGCTGTAACAAAAAGAAAGCATGTAGATCTTCTAATTACTGCACTGCAGAAGCTGCAGCTGCTTAAACCAGGAACATGACTAGAAATGTGAAATATCAGAAAGATCTTTTTTTTGAGACAGAAATAGTAACTATAATAACTGAGAACAATTATAAGTCTTATAAGGACATTTTGGATAGGAAACATGGAAGACAACCTAGATAAAAATAGAAAGGCGTGCATTGATGCACTGGGTATGTTATAATTATGAGTGGAATTTTCCTCAGTAGAGGAAAAAAAAAAAACAATGAAACCAGTTCTTGATTACTGAATCCTTTAAAAGCAAATTGTCACTTTTTCCCCTATTCATTTATACCTCGGTTCTGCAGCTGGAGCTGCATGAAGAGGCATTTATTCTTTTTGTACTACACCTTCATTTAACTGGGAGATTTCATTTCAGTGGAAAATATATCAGCCTTAATATCTAGCAGATTTATGTAACAGCTTAAGAAATATTCTAAGAATAGAAGTATAAGTTTGCTTTTTGATGGAGTTTATAAAAAGCCTACTACTGTCTCACCGCAATTAAAAGCAACCCAGAAAAAAAATAGTCCTACTTCTCAAAACCAGAAGTAGTTACAGAAAGTAAAAAGAGATTATGAACCTAGTACTGAAAATATTGAGCACATGTTATATTTCAGGCACCACAAGCAGTCACTGTGAATGCTGCATCAGTTAAAATGAGAATTTGACATATTTAGACAGAAAGATGGTTGATTACAAAACTGCTTTTTAAATGTGTTACCTTAACACACAGGGAAAAATGACACAAACACGGTGATGATGCCACCTGAGTAGCTAAAGAGACACATCAGACTAAACAGGCTTCAAACTACAAACAATGATGACCCGGTCTGAACCCAGGACACTTAATCAACAGCCATTCCTATGAAGTCAATGCTGTGAACGAAACAGAACAAGACATTAGGAGTGATTCGCATAGGCAGCAGAGAGCAAGGAACTAGAGTCTCCTAAATGAACAGAATAAGAAGAGATCAGAAAGGCTGAGGTAGTACAGGATGGTTCTGGTACTCAAGTCTCTCTTAAAAACAGCAGAATAAAGAGGTTCTCTCTGGTCCAAATGCTGCAACGAGCAAAGAGATGACAGATCACCGTGTCTGCACCAAACTTCAATCAGCCTGGGCTGAGCTTTTGTCAGTAAAAACTGTCCAAAAAAAAAGAAAGAATAACTATATGGGACATAGGGCAGCAAGTTAAGAGTAAAGAAAGACTTGCGTAACCACATTTTCAAGATTTGATATTAAAAGACAAAGAGAATTTAATTTCACAGTGTAAAGCTCACCACCTAGAGACAAACCAAAGGAAGGAACTATATATTAAATAAGACAGCTGTGGTGCAAAGTTGGTATAAAGAACAAATGAGGCTCCCTGAAGGCAATTCCATTAAGTTCTCCCTCACCTGTGAGGTAACTATTCACCACAAAAATAGGAGGAATTATTCACCCTGTCTCAATTATTTTCTGTGTGTCAGGAATATGGTCCAAAACAGTATTCAGAAAGTCATTGTATTCTACTTGTCAAAACAGCTTCAGAAGGAATGCAAATCACACTTTCTCTTTTACAGCAAGAATTCCACTCAAACTATAATTGAATGCAGAAGTAAGATAAATCTGCCATTGGTACAGGAAAAGCTCAAAAACCATCACAAAAAATAAAAACAAAACATAAAAGAGGGCACAAGCCTTCTAATAATGAAACGGTTTTTAAATGGAGGGGGAAATATGTTCAATTTGCTGTAAATTATAGCTCTGATAGAATACTGCACATTGAGTAACAGCGTTAAGTGGCTGCTATAACAGGCATAAATCCTCCAGAAGTGCTCAGTACTCCAGCACTGCCAATCAAAGGGAGCATCTCTGAGGCACCCTGGAAAAAAACATTGCTGGAATAGTCACTGCAGATTGCTTGTGCTGAAACAAAACTAAATTAATTCAAATAGCAAAAACAGCCTTGATCTGTGTTTGCCTTACAATTAACAGTCCAGGTTAATGCATTCTGTGAGGATTATAAGTGCGACAAGAAGTTTTGGCACATTGGGGTGGTTTTTTTCTTTCAGTCATTGGAGGGTTTTTTTATTTGGTTGGGTTTTGTTTTCTTGGGATTTTTATATATATATATATATATTGCAGCAGCACCTGGAAGTATCATTAGAGGTTATAGCTCCTTTAGACTTGCAGAGCAAAACATTCACAAAGAAATAGTTCCATGAAGAGTTGATTTAAATGGGGGGCAGGTAACTCCTGTGAAAAATGCATAAAAGCAGTTCCAAAAAATAGTCAAAATATGTCTTCAAAAGAGTTCAGATCTTCATTTAAAAGTTACAGCTTTCATTTTTGGCCAAAATGCATAACAGAACAAACTTCTACAAAATATTTTAAGTATGCTGAAAACACTTTTATTTGTTGAATTAAATTCAATGCTTAATCATTACCCAGAAAAATCATAATCTCATTTAACATAAAATATAATTACAGAATAGAGCAAACACAAAGGAGGCACGCAGAAATTGGTAGCATAACTATTGAAAATACCTATTAAGTTGGTACTTACTCATCTTTTGAGGAATCTGGATTTTCATTTTACCTTATTGCAGCCTAGGTTTCCCTTAAACTGCCACTTTACAGTCTTCAAAGGGCTGCTTACGTCTAACCTGAAACCCGATTCCTACATCTTTTACTCAAGCTAACTAATCACACAAACGTGTTGTGGATTTGTACAGCAACAGCAAAACAAAGGTTGAACATCAGATCCAGACCAAAAACTATTCAAACCTGAAGATTATAGAGAAAGCAACTAAAAGTCTAAATGTTAATTATTCTTTTCTTACCAGCTTTTGATAAATCCGTGTGGTAAGGAATTTAAATACTCTGTACTGAATTCAGCCATCAAAATGAGCACAAAGACTTTCTGAAATTTTTAAAAGAAGATCCATGCTGCAATCAGAAGTTTTGTGACTCAAAAATTCTAAGGCCAAAAGCTCCAAAGACTAAACAGTATATCTAATTTTATCCTCTAACTATATTAACATAGTGCTCTGCGTAATAGAAAAAAAAATATTGGATAATATTGATAGATTAAATTCTTTATATTTACAGAATCACAGAATCACCTAGGTTGGAAGGGACCTTTTAAGATCATCTAGTCTATTAACTCAGCCATTATCCATCAGAGAGAATATACATTATGTTTATCAGAAAATAGCAAAAGTGCTATTAACCTGTATGTATGTGGGAATAATTCTGTTCTCTTAGAGAGAATGTAAACGTTTTTAACTTAGTCCAAATGGTGCCAGAGGCCAGTTGGACAAAAACTCATCTAAAATTGCCAGCTCGCCAATGCCACTGGTTCTCTATAAACGTTCCATCAGGGTCTTGAGTGCACCAATGGCCCTTAAATGCCCTGATCAGCCTCACCTGGGACCTGAGCCCACACAGCCACTGCTCAGGAGCCCAGACACCTTGTGGTGGGACTGCGCCATGGTCCTTCTCTGCTCCTCCTGGCTCATCCTCCCTTGTGGTACAGCCCACACCTCTGCTCTCAGACACAGGTTCTCCAAAGCAAAACTTATCTCCTTGGGAAGGGGGAAGGCAGGAGGCAGTAGAATTGTAGAATGTTTAAAATTGGAAGGGACCTCAGAGACCATCGAGTTCCAACACCCCTGCCATGGGCAGGGACACCTCCCACTAGAGCAGGTTGCTCAAAGCCCCATCCAGCCTGGCCTTAAACACCTCCAGGGGTGGGGCATTCACAACTTCCCTGGGCAACCTGTTCCAGTGCCTCACTACCTTCACAGTTAAGAATTTCTTCCTAATATCCAATCTAAATCTCCCCTCTTCTAGTTTAAAACCATTACCCCTTGTCCTTTTAGTACCCATCTTATTTGATCTCAGTGGCCAGAATATCAATTAAAAGATATTAACAGGACTTCCTCTTTCACAGCTAGAGCGATTTCCTTTCCTTAAAATTAAACATTTAATTAGAAGGGGAAGAAGGCAGACTTTTAACTTGCCAGCTACTTGCCCCATCCTCCACTTAAAGACATTCAAGACAAGTTGGAAATAATTGGAATAAAAGCAGAGAATGCAGTGACCAACCAAGGCCTGCCAGAGACAACACTGAGTCAGACACCCAGTTCTCAAAGATAAGAACTGGTGCGCCTCTGCCAACTATGGCAATGATGAGGCAGCATCAAGAGGGAGATCTGGCCTGTGCTCACGCTCATTGTGGCAGCACAACAGAACTAATTAAATAACAGTAAAATCTCTGGGAAAGAAGCTGATTCTTCAGTGATTTCATGACAAGTGATAAGACTGAAAACCCAAATTATCACTTGAATTTGGTCCAAGTGTCAGGCAAAATGTTCTTTATCTCACAAGGACCTCCAGCTATTTCCTCAGACTGAAACTCTTAGAAAATTTAACAGGATATATCGTTATGCTACTATGTGAACACACCAGTGAAAATATTTTATTTTCCAGACACATTCATAGATAATTCTAGAGTACAAAGCAGTAACATTTAGATACTGTGTTTTAATAAGCAAAACTTGGAAAAAAAGGAAAAAAGGATCTCAATACGAGATTAAACCCATCTCTAAACAAGGAAGGTGACATCAAAGCACTATCAGTATATAAGAGTTTAATTTCTATCTCCTTTTGGTACTCAAATTACCATCAAATTGTTTTCCTGAATTAAAGCATTGGTTGGCTTATCTTTTTTATTATCCCCAAGCATTACAAAGTGCTGAAATGTGATATAAGGACTAAGTCTCCAGGGACCCTGAAATGGCTGTCCCTCTGACATTCTACTCTCCCAGTTATTTGTATTCCATGATAGTTCTGAAGGTTTATACAACTAAAATATCAATATCACTGCTTTCCTGATAATTATTTCACTAAAAAAAAAATCAAATTGAGGAAATCATCCACTGATGGGATGCTTTTATGGTACAGCCATCAGATCACACACTACTCTGCAGGACTCTGATGAGAAATAAGGAGCTTAAGACATTATCTTTCATTGCAGCACAGAATGCTGGAATTACGGTAATTAGTGTTTGAATAAGTAAATTATTTTTTTTTCACCCCATTTCTTCACTTGGGAAATAATTTGGTCTTCTGTGATGTAACACCAATGGAAATGGTGAAAGTGACAGAAATACAGCTTTCCTGCAGAGCTAAGAGCTAAGCTAAGTTATCAGAAAGAAAGCCTACTTTTGGAAATGAGTATGGGCTTTTCTGGAGGGTTCTTTTCACCAGACATCAAGTAATTTTATTTATTTTTGTTGCTTGGTTTGAAAGTTACTCTGACTGCAGTTTCCCCTTTCACAGGCATTTTAATTAACCCCCCCCAACATTCAACAGAAAGCAAACTAATTGCTTGATAACGACCTTTTAAATGCCCAGATTAACCTTAATGGCTTTAAATGGAATTTTAATGAGTTATTCTGAGTATAACTAATTATTTGCTATTTATACGCATAGACTTGGACACAGTGTTTTTGATTAAATGAAATTTTAGCACAGGATATTGTTTTACACCACATTCTTTGCACAGAGATACACCATAGGAGACATACAAATGTATATATTCACATACATTTGTGCTCTGGCTTCATAAGCCTGTCTAATAGCATGGTTTGGAACCGGGGACCCATATTCAAGTCCACGCTCTACCTGACTCGAGGTAATGCAAGATAAACTGCTCTGAACCAAGAAGAAAAGACATCCCACGTTTCTTGCTAGTGGTCTATATATGGTACGCATATTGGTGAGACACATGCATACTTCCCCAAATCAAAAAGCTGAAATTCTGAGTTAAATAACGCACTTTCAGAAAAATGGTCAAAACGTTTCATACTATTTTGGCAAGAAATTAAAAAAGCATCTTCAAACATCAGAAGCTCCTGAAAAATAGATGTATAAACTGTAGATTTGCAAAAGTGCCTTACTATGAAAAAACACATTTTATCCTCCTGAGGAAGGAGGTGAGTCATACTTGCCAAAGTCCTAATTTATTTAGCTTCTCAGTCAATTGACAAGCTGAAGAAATGGGAGTTTTGCTTTGCTTTTTGATGTGGATTTGTTTTTTTAAAGCAGTAGTCAAGCAATGCTTCTTTTATAACTCTTAAATCCAATCTCTGCAACTCCTAGGGTATAAAGATCGAGGCAAGACAATACCACTAATAAATTTTACAAAGTATAGAGAGGAAAAAAAGAAAAGACAGCATTAAAAGTTCTCTTACAAGCCTGTGAATGAGCTGAAGAACAGCAGCTGTTTTGAAAAACTGGCTTCCTTCACAGGTCCATAAAAACAACTCTGATACATGCTATAGCATAGTATAAAGTTGGACAGAAGTACTACTACACTTGAGTTTGATCTTAAACATTAACATACCTTCCAGACTGAACTGTCAAAAGAACTTAATTCATCTCCATTTCAGCTACTCTATAATTACTTTTCAAATTGTTTTAAACAAGGCTGCATGGAACTGCCATAGACTGAGAGCATGTTACCTAGCTATCACAGAACTTCAGGATATAATACCAAAAAAATTACAGATAATCACAGAGTTCTACTCTCATAGTCCTGATTTGGATAATTTACTCATTTTATTGTACCTTTCTCATTNGCCAAGAAAAAAAAAAAAAAAAAAAAAAAAGTAATATCTCACGTTGTAAGATATGTGCCATATGAAATGTTCACATACAAACACTAAAAGATCTGAAATTTACTTAAAATATCTATCAGAAAGTGACTTTTCCACATTCCCTACACGGTAAAATAAAGTTTCTTACATTATCAAAGTATACTAAAAGAAGCTTTTAAAACACATTTAGGAACATTAATAAATAGCTAAGTTATTTCTTAGGAATCAGGAAGACGGACTCAACAAACTAAAAAGAAAAAAAATAAAACAACCACCAGGGGTTATGAAATTTGGAAGTCTAGAGCCAAACACCAGGTCTTCTGGCAAAACAGACAGTTGCTTCAATGAAAAGAGCATCTTGCTTTTCCTTTCCGGCAGATGTCACCTTCGATGTCTTTTCTAACAATGAAGAAACCAGAAATGGCTGTCAGCCATGGCCATTCATACCCTTTCCTCTTCAAAGCCCATTGTTGATACTATTTACAAAAATATTTCTGGGGTGTGTGTGGAAGGAATTTAACTGTTTTTCAGAGTCAGATACTACCATGACATCTAACAGGTATATCAGACTCCACTGCAACCATTGGCCAATTTCCCTGATCAATTACATGATAACTTTTATGGACTACTCTCTTCTTCATTTTAAAGCCTCTTGCCACAACAGTAGAATATAATAAAGACAAAAGAAGATTAAGAGAGTGTGAAAACGAGGACACTAAAATACAGCTTTCATGAGTTAGTAAACTGGAACAGCAGAATTCAAATATTGTAAGTTATGATGAAAATAAGAACCACTCCCCAGACACTATTAGATACTTCTTGTTATTGTTCAATGTATTAAAACTTACTTCTGCATGAAAACTTTTCAAACAGAATTCAAAGGAAATTAAAGATCTGCTCATCCCAACAACAGTTAAATTGAAAATCCTTAGATGAAAATTGCTCTTAAAATACAAAACTTTACTTCCCAAAACTGAAGTATTCAATTTTGATGTGCTAAAGACCAAAGAGGTGTCAGCAATTTCAGTGTTAGTGCAAGCTCTACCTCATTGCTGCACTACTCTTAACTTTTTGTTAAAGGAATTCAAATTCTTTACACTTTTTTGGATAATTGGGATTATTTTTAAAATATTCATATAAACAGTTTCAAAATCCCATTAATAGTTTCAATTTTTATCATTAGAAAACATTCTAATGGAAATCTTACTTTTCTCTGAGTTACACAATTTGTTTTTTAATAGAAAAATTAATGGTTTCTTCATGTGACCAGTAATCCATTAATTCCTTTGTCTTTTCATAGTTATAAAATATGCTCCTGGCTACAGAAGCTTTTTTTAATTTCCCACTGAAACTTACGCAAATATCATAAACAGAGTTCCAGTTTAAGTAACTCTTAAAACTCCTGCATTGACTGAAATAACAAAAGAACTCAAGACAAATTTTTGCAAGCTTTGTAAGTCTGGTTCATACAGCTCTCTAGAACAAGAAGGTTACAAAAATAAACTTCGTATACCTTTAGGTAGCTAAAAAAAAAAAAAAAGCAAAGCATGTTTACAAGTCAGCTTAATTGGTTCTTTATGATAAATATCAACAGAATTCCTCCAAGTAGAGGTACTTGCTGCTACACTGCTCTGTTATACTTCTCAGACTTCAATGATATCTTCACCCTCACAATTTCACTGAACTAATGCACATACAGAATTTTTTTCTTCTTTTCAAATAATTAAAAGACTGTAAAACATTCTTGCATTTGCCTGTGACAAGTTCATGATCTACATTTCACAGACAGGCTGAAGAGAACTGAAGCTGACAGAAGACTTGAAGTATAAATCACCATCATTAAAGGCCTTTGCCAAACAAATATATAAATTCAAATCATGAGGAGTTTGGCAAAGAGTGAAGCATTTGTCATTTAAGTACATCATAACCCTTTTGTGGGTGATACTGTCTGACACACAACAATATGGCATGCCCAAATGATAAAACATCATCTCTTCACTGAACAAGTACACATGTATTGTCAGCTTGCTAAGCTAAAATCACTTCATATTTCTATGATAAAAGGAAGCAGAAAATTGGTGTGGCATAAATAGAAAAAATGTCCACGTGCATTACGTGCTTACAGCCAGAAAAGGGAAAGTTAGCTGACCCTTGCGAGTAGAACCAAACTGCTTTATTTCACCCTTATTCCTCTCATCTTCCCATTTTACCCCCATACTTTGATTTCTCAGTGTTATGCATTTCCTTTCTTTCCTCAAAAGGAAGATCAGAGATAACATTGTTATGTTACTTTATGAGGTCAGTCACCTCACAAATAGGGATGTAGACAGATGTTTGACACCTTTTTTGCCTCCATCTTTAAGACCAGTGATGGGCCCTGGGATGCCCAAAACCTTGTGCTGAAAGACCACAGTTGGAGGGATGATAAACTCCCAGCCAATTCTGCACTTCAAATGTACATTAAGCAAGTTTGCTGATGATACTAAACTAGGAGGAGCTGTAGACTCCCTTGAAGGTAGAGAGGCCTTACAGGGAGATCTGGACAGACTAGAAAGATGGGTAATCACCAGCTGCATGAAATGTAACAAGACATGCAGGATTCTCCACCTGGGACAGGACAACCCTAGTTACATGTACAAATGAGTCAGCAGTGTGCCCTGGCCACCAAAAGGACCGACCATATCATGAGGTGCATCAAGCACAGCACACCCAGCCAGTCAAAGGAGGTGACTTTCTCACTCTACACCACGCTGGTGCAGTCCCACCTCAACTACTGTGTGCAGTTTTGAGAACCTCATTATAAGAAGGACACCAATCTAATAGAGTGTGTCCAGAGGAGAGCAGCTAAGTTGGTGAAAAGTCTGAAGGGCAAGATTTACAAGGAGTGGCTGAGGTCACCTGGTTTGTTCAGTTTGGAGAAGGCTGAAGGGTGACCTACAAGCCCCTGCTGAAAGGGGGCAGCAGAAGGGGAGGTGCTGAGCTCCTCTCTCTGGTGACCACTGATAGGACACAAGGAAACAGGTTATGGATACAGCAGTATGTGCCCTGATATTAATAACAACACAAATAGCTGATTGAGTCTTCTCGTTTCCTTTTCAGTAAAGGGAAGAAACAAATCTGAGCTTTTTCCATCTGCAATTCTTCCAAACCAAGGATATAGTATAACCTGAAATCCTGAATCCTGGATACTTAGAAAAAGTTGTAATTCTTCAACAATTTGCAGAGCTCTAACACTGCTACTTACCACAGAATTCCTACACGACAAATAGCAGTACAAAGTGCTATTAATACTACTTCAAATTTCATGCTTAATTTATGAAATCTTCATTTAAATCACCTTGTCATCAGAGGGTTAGAAATTGAAGATAATTTGTGCTAATTTTTTTAATTTCAATTTAAATTAAGCATATCTTTGGTAAGTGGATCAGAGAACTCTGTGGGGTTTTGAGGGTATGTGTGTGTTTTGTTTCGGTGTTTTAAACCACTTATTACTATCATCTCACAGCTTCAGAAGATCAGTCTTTGAGGAAGGGATCTGAAAACCATGACACCACAAAGATGAAAGTAATTTAACAGCAGCCACAAAAGATTCCACACTAAGTAAGAATGACTGAAGCATAAGTAGAATAAATACAAGAAAAAGCTTACATATAGATGCTGTAATAGGTATATTTTGATGCTTGTTCTCAGAGTCCATGACCTTAAGAGAACTTGCACTAGGGCCCACACAGGGCTCAAGATGGTGTAGAACAAACTTAAGCGTGCAGTAAAACAGTAGCATTGCCAAAAGCTAGTATAGACAACTTATTTCATAGACAACAGTATGTCTCAAGATACCTTATTTAGGTTTGACGGAAAGCATGTTCATTCACTAGAGATCCATAGCCTAGATTTCCCTTCCCTAAAAAAGGTATAGATTCATTGAAGAGCTGACTGACACCTGTTCTACTCTTGTAAAACATGACTTGAAGAAAAGAAGTTTCTATTGTTCATGAAGAGCCAAGCAGTCACCTATGAAATAAAAGAACTGGCTTTGTTTTTCTCCTCAGAAAGGGTGAACTCACATTCACGTCTTCTGTTCTCCCAAAGAACATATTAACAAGCAAGCTAGAAACTATTCTAAAACCTTTAGCAAAAGTTACTCAACTGTAAGGAGAATAATTCAAGACTTCTTGGGCCAGGTTAGAAGGAACATATGACAGAGTGCAACTCATTTCAATAACATTTGTTATTTGTGATAGAAGATTTACTGAACAAAAACTGAAGCTATTCCTCTTCTCAGATTCTTTATTGAGCAGAATACAAAAATATCACACATTTTCTTGATGGCATAGATAGAATTAAATATGCCTTAACTTCTGCTCACCATATACTTACACAAAAGAATAACAATTCCATTAGCTTCTAATGCTCAACTGGTTAAAACTGAGGAAGTTTTAGTCATACTAGGGAACTTTAATTTATAAAAGCAAAATAAAAAAAGACTCCACACATCACCAGGAGGCACTTGCAAGCATTTCCAGAACTCCAATTCGAATGTGAATTTAAAAAAAAATGATGCCTGAACTTTTGGGAGCAGGAATAAGATCCAGGCTTTTACTCTTGAACATGTATAAGCAGAATAGAGCCATGGAAAGACAAAAAGAGTGCAAAATTCAAAATGTTTCAGGGCGCTGCAATCTCCCACTGTTAACCTGCTGGCAAGGGTTTGGTACCTTAAGGGATTAAAGGTCAAATGGGTTCCCTAAAGTTTAGCAGGAACAGAGACAGGTCAGACAGGAAGCACATAACTTCTGTAGGCTCTGCAAGGAAACAGCCATGGCATTTTTCCAAATCCCTATCCATTAAACACAATCCTCCTGCAGCATAAACTTAGGTGGTACCAAACTAAGATCTTTATTTGCTAAAATGCCTCCTTTCTCCTTCCCTACCGCACCTCCAAACTTGATATCATTGCACAATATTTGTTATTATCCGGATTATGCCATTCTTTCTCTACTGTAGTGATGAAAAGTATTTTGAGGATAAGTTTCTGGAACTATCAAACAATCCCACATCTAACAATTGTGGCAACAACTCCACAAGGAGTGGAGACTGAACTATTCTCTCTAACCCTCGCAGTTAGCAGTTCCAATGCGTTACAACCTTAACTTATGGAATACCTACCAAAATGCAGACCAGCACTGTGAGATCATTGTTTGACATTAGACCAGAAACAGACCACCTCAAGAGGCAAAACAACAGGAAGTTAATTTAAATATCTTCCCCAGAATTAAATGTTCTTACCTCAGGTGATCAGATAACTGCCTGAGTAGTAAAGATATTCAAGAGAGTAATCAAAAAATTGGACTAACAAGAAGACAAATACTAGCAATGTTTAAAGAAAAGTTAATTTTAAACCAGGTGTTATTTCAGCAAAATCTGTAAAAAGTTGATAATATTAAACTAAAAGAAAATATTTGGCATTAAACATGCTCAGATTTTTCACATTGCTTGTCACAATAACATCCTTGATAAATAACTAAATAAATCTGAGTCAAGCTCAGTCTACTGCCTCTGAGGAACTAGAGGCTCATTACCAATATCATTATCTAAAACTAATTAGTAGTTGGTGATTGTAGCCTGCTGGCACTAGGAAGCTGATTAACATTCCTCAGAAACCAACAGGGTTGCTTTGGGGGAGGAGGAGGATATTTTCCTTTTGCTTCAGCCTCAAATAGCAGAAAGGGAATTAAATAATTAACTATTTATACCTGTGCACATTCCAGCTCAGTTTCTTTCATTATTATATAAAGCGCGATGATATTGGATGTGCCTCAAGCATTTTCATTGCTTGACATATGTTGAGTTTTGAATTTTTTTCCTGGTTAGATGACAGAAATAGAAATGCCGAACTGCAATTAAATATTTTATTACCATTGTTTAATTAAATAAATACTGGGTTAACTTGTCAAAGCAGATTTCACTGGCATGCTAGAACAGTAGTTTCATTTTTCCTCATTAATGTAATCTGTGCCTAAAAACTGTGATGATTAGTATAATTACTTTAAATAGTACTGAGTGCATTTATGGAAGAGGGATGGACCAATTACTGACTATTCCATGGTAAACAGTTTGTAATACTATTCCGTGTAACCATTTTCCTCCTTTTTTGACTGAAGAATGGGTTCATCTAAAAGATCATAAACTGAAGTTTAGACTAAACTTAAGTTCCATTTCAGAAGACAGCTCTGCAGTGTGACCTAATCTCAGTGTCTTATTTAGTGGGTACAGTAAGAGTCAGATTTGCAAGTGAACTTTCAAAATTTTAGAGATCTGTATTGAAAAATTTTCCTTTTACTAGCATCCATTGTAAAATGTGTGTTACTAAAAATGGTTTATGCCCAACGTAAATCCTCACCATAGTAAAAGATCAGATGAGCAGGAAGAGCTGTAGTTTTTTTATATTTCTGTTCATTTCTAAATGCTAAGAAGTATGTATCTATGCACATATATTAATATACACAAAGAGCTAATGTATGGAGAGAAAAAAGATCTGTCGACTTTGCTGCTAACAAAGCAGGGTTTTTTTTTAAATTTTGTTGTTGTTAATATTCTGAAGCACTAGATTTAATCCCAGTGACACAGCTGGGAGGCGTCAGCGCTCGAAGGCACGCTGCAGCAAGCACATCACTGACCTCCGGTGGATATAGTTGTTAAGCACTATCACTGAAATTCTTAAGGTTTCTGAGATTCTTCTTTAGTTTAACTACTTTCCTTCATTTGGAATAGGAGGATGTGAGATCATCCCTCTACTTTTATGAACTGGTAGAAACTGGCATTCATGACATCCTAAATTCACAAAAATATGCTGCACTAGCATTATAAACCATTTCATTTTTTGAAAAAAAAAAAAAAGTACTTAAGAAATAACATGGTACAAATTAAAGGACAAATAGTACATCGTATTTAAAATTAAAGTCTATATTTTTGCCATATCTGAAGTACAAGTATAAGAAATTTTGTTCATTTATTTATGGCAAGATTAATCTCAGCTCTAGCATAATGTGTGCAACATTCAAAGCATGGTGCTTTTTTGCTGCAAAAAATACACAACTAACACAAAATATATATACAAAGTAGTAAGTAACTACTATTAACACTGGAATATGTTCATAACAGTGGAACAAAATGAAAACGCTTACAGTTCTTAAGCTTTGGACTTTAATGCAGGTATTTATAAGACTGCATCGATAATGCTCAAACTCAAAAGAAATGCTGATAGTTCATGTACAGCAACTGAAAAATTACATAGATCCTTCTCATTAGAGTAATAGTCTGTAACAAGATTGATACCTTGTATATAAATATGCCTGAATATTACAGAATTTTCCAGTTGAAATTGGAATGCATGCATTTGATGATTCTAACCTTGGTTAGGAGGACATCATGTGGCAGAATAACATAGAACAGACCTGTAACTTTCCCACGCTCAGAAAACACCCTCCTTGCCTACAGCTGCTACCCCTTGCAGCCAAATATATTAAATACTGTTGACTGACTCTGTGAATGTAGAAGCAATATCCAATATTTTATATTAGGATAAAAGAGTGGATTATTAAGATGATATGCAATTCTGTTGCAAAGATGTGGATGAACAATTGGCCTCAAAGGAGGTTTCTCAGTCACTAAGCCCCAAGCAGCCATTTTAAAATTTTTGAAGTACACAGTTCCCTTTTAGAGGATTAAATTTCACCCTTCTTAAACCCTTAGATCAAACCGTCTTTGCCAGAGATGTACCAATAGCAGTATTTTGTGCATCTGTGACCTGAATGCATCAATAAGCAACTCCAAGGAATATAGGAAAGAGCCCCACCCTTTCCCATCAGTCAAATCTCCTCTGAACAACTCCATGATTACTAGCACATAAATGGAAAAAAAATATTTCTGCAACTATATGGTTTTGGTTGTATTTCTCTAAAAAATCTGTATTGTTTCCCTTGACAGAGGCCATTAATAAATCCTTAAAATATCAAATGAAGATGGAATCTACTTACACCTTAACTAAAAAATTAAAAAGAAAGAAATCCACTTTAGTTATACTACTAGTCATAAATTATGGAATCAATTCAGATTGTTCTGGTATCAGACTGGGAAATCAGATAAAACTGGAAGAACAGGAAACAATTTAACAGCATGGCTAAGGATGGACAAACATCTACATGTTTAGAATTTAATTTCAGATAATTGCTGAAGACGGTGGAAGTTTTCAATCAGAAAAAAAAAAAAAAAAAAAAAAAAGCTGGGAAACAGAAATTCTAAGATTTTTAGATTTTTCCTTTCCTGTTTCTAGTAGAAAGACATAAGCTCACACTATTTCCTTTCACAAAATCATAGAATCATTCTTGAAGCTTTTTTTTTTCACTGAATTAGAAAAGCTATCATAGAGATATTAATACTGGTTTTCAGTGCATTCTGAAATTAAATCCTCCATATGGGTGATAAGCTTTCTGTAATGCTAACTTTAAACACATAATTGAGATGTCCTGAAATATTTCTATTTTCAACACTTCTACAGTCCTTCTCAGTCTGTAATACTCAGAAGTCAAGCATTTCCCCCCTGACTATAGTATCATTTAGGCACCTGGATCTTCCACTCTAATCCTACATTCTTTATGGAATACGTACTAACAAAATAAGTTTGTGCATTCCCAGAACTCACCTCAGTGAGCAATCTTAGATATAACTTAAACAAAGCTTAAACCTCCCCAGAATAGTTTTGACAACCCAAGAAAATATACATCAGGTCTGCAAGCTGGGAGACCACCTTTCAAGCACAGGCTAATTAGCTATGCAGGCTAGACAAAGAAATTGGGTTTCTAATCAGTGGGGTCCCAGAACAGCATTCTGGCAGGAGTAATTGGAAAGAAGTAAACACCTACGCACCACATTTTCATGTGTATATCCTGCATCTTAACAGCTGAAAAAAGCTTACTTAGCAGGAATGCTGTTAGAGGAGTGGAAAATTATTATGAAGAGAGGCCTTCTTCGGTAGTAGTGAACAGAGCTGAGGCCTTTGAAGTTCATGAACAGCATTTTTAAAAATGCAGGACATCTCACTATAGGTGAGGTGTGTAAAGTAGATTGAAGACTGAGTTTTTAATGAGATTGATGAGATATGATATCTGCTGCAGCAGAGAGGTGGATTCTGTGATCCAAAGAGTCACTTCCAATCTTGCTTTCCTGTTCTGCAGGCAGAGATTGGGAAAAAAAAACAGCAACCACTTATACCAAGACCATAGTTGTTCATTGCCTTGGCCAGAATCAAACTTAAATACAAAAGAAACCTGCTTTTTCAGTTTTTTTCCCTGACAGAGAGAAAAGGAAAATGGCCTGGCGAAAGCCACACCACATAAAAAGGGTTATAGGGTCACCAAGTCCCCTAGTGGCTATATCAAGTAAAATTCATAACTAACA
>VZRU01004375.1:228-16032 GCA_013398155.1 Pedionomus torquatus | reverse complement strand
AAGAAAGAAAGAAAAAAGAAAAAAAAAGGCTGTGAGGAGCCCAGACAGTTTTCTACCACCTAGAGAGCAGTTAGGGAGAAGGCAAAAGCAGACTCTTTCCAGAGGTGTGCAGGCAAAGAACAAGAGGTAGCTCTGACTGTGCACAAAATCTTCTCCATGAGAGCGTCTAAGGACTGCAGCAAGGCCCTGGGGAGGCTGCACAGACTCCACCTGTGGAGATGCTCAAAACCAAACAGGACAAGGCCCTGAACCTCTGAGATTAACCATGCCTTGCACGGGAGTGTGAACTACATGACCTCCACACATCCCTTCTGACCTTAATTCTACAGTTCTAAAACTGAGACTCAAACATCACACATGCGAATGTATATGTTATAAGCGTGGCATGAGCTGGTTAAAAATTAAGATTAAATAGTTTAAAAAAGAAGGTTGTGCCAATGTGTGGTATCAGATGCCTTTTTCTCTATGGCAGAACAGTTAATACTCTAGCTACAAAAGTGAAACCGAATAAAAGAATAAATCCTTCATAATAAGGCTATAATGTTATTGAGGACCTCTTATTATTAGAAGATCAACAAAATAAGCTGGATGGCACTGAAAATGCAAATACTAAGATGTCAGATATGAACTCATTAAAATATTAAATGTATAAGCTTTGTTAAAACTGCAGAGACTGCTGTCTTTAAAATTACTGAAGCCCTGCTGTTGGCTTTTCAAACTAGTTCATTCGTCTCATAATTCCTTTGGAAAACTGACAAACAAAGAATTACAGTAATCAGTATCTTACAGAGGCTTTAATAAAAATATGGAGGCATCCTGATGTAAAAAGATATAGATTGTGGTGGTTGATATATAAATAGCTCTTCTTTGAATATCCCAAGAGATAACAGTAATTTTCAGCACCAAGGCTGCCCTTAAAGCTAGTTGCAATTGAGGAAAATACATCTAAAAAGGTGGAGGGGAAAATTCTGTGCCCTTTTCCAAGCTGTTTTGACTATTAAGAACTCAGTTTCAAGATAAATTCAATATGCTTAATATATATGGCATGTTTACATATGGCATTTACAGCTGTAATTAGGTAATTTTGTAGATGTATATATAGATAAACATAGGGTCAAGCATGGATACAGCAAACTGCTTAATACAAAGATGGAGATTGCTTGTTTAGTTGCCTAGCAATAAGATCTGACTCCTGTAAGCTAACAAATGCTGATTAGAGAATGAAATAGAATTATTTAATTTAGCTAATGTCTCATACAAAAAGGAATATAAGACTATTGAAGAAAGGGAAATAGTAGGTTAGAAAAAAAATCAATTCTATCTAGTGAAATCTATTCAGGAAATATGCAATATGAAGAAACAACAGTATCTAAATTGAAGAAAGCCTTAGTCTCTTCACTCTGACACTATTTTTCATCGTTCTTCTTCTTTTAGGAGAAACTTTAATTCCATCTTAGATAATGGATTTGGCTTTTGAATTGTTGTGTTTAACTTTGTCCAACTCCCTCAATAGTATTCAGAAGCTAGGAGAGAAAGAGCTTTTTAAAAACTGAACTGGATGAACATGGTGGCTTCTCTTGGAAAACACAGTATGACAAAAATGGAAAGCTTGATGACATTTACTACACTGGTGGAGAGGCAATAACCCACACTTGTGTTTTATTTGTTATGAAGAGCTTTAAAATTGCACTGATGCCTTTTAACACATTTATAAGGTCTCTTCTCTTAATTCTTTCAATATTGCAAATGTTTTTCTCTCAATACTTCAGAGGTAGAACAAGAAGGTGACAAGCCAAGGATAGATAGCATACTACAAGTCCAGCACAGATTTGAAGTACTCCTTGGAGCAGTACTGACATTGATCTTTTCCCCTTACAATCTAATGTAAGTGGATTAGTCTAAAACTAGGAAATCGGAAGCCACTGGATAGCATTCCAGCATTATAAGCAGTGTGGACTTACAATGCACTATTGATGCATTATTAAAACTTGAAAGAAGACATATGACTCCTCTTTCTGCTATTTCCAGCCTTTCTTTAAAACATTCTTCTTTAACAAAGCCTCTAAAACGCAAGATGTGCTCCTGTTGGAGTTGTCACTTAATAGTGTTCCATCTGCTGGGGACAGAAACAGTCATAACATTTCTCTCATGTCCCGTTACACCAGTATAAATCTAGAGTAACTCCACAGACTTCCTGTGCGACGCACTTACTCGGGTTTCCTCTACACATGGAAGTGAACATAAAGGAAAACTAACCTCAATGCAGAGCACAGTAACAACTCAGAACTAACTCCCATTATAAATGTTCTTACCATAAAGGAACGAAAAGCAGCTTTTCCCACTCTGAATATGGATTAAACTACTTTGAACAAAGACCATCCCAGTAAAATCCAAAGGTGTAATCACATTTCACAATGCACTGCTTTACAAAAAGAAAGATGTGGTACCAGAAAGAAGATACCCGTCTTCCCTCTAGTCATATATATTGTGCTTTTCAAACACTCCCTAATTTAATTTAGGGCTAGTTTTAGATACTATACATAGCTTTGCATTTTGGCATGAAAATACGCTTTCACTGCCCATAATGTGCATCTGTACAGAAGAGTCCATAACTTCGTACATAAGCAGCACTAATTGTTCCACAAAGACAGTGTCTTTATGTCTTAATCTTAATTCCCCAGTTGCAGAGACTACTACACAGACTAATTAACTACATCTTGATTTCCTCTCGTACTGTGGCTTCTTTGTCCTTGCTACAGCAGTGTGAAATACCTTTAAATGGGATATAAATTATATTTACTACATGAAAGGTCTTCATAAAAGAGGAATTTACATTGCTGATTTTTCTATGTTGTTCAGACTATATAGTGATATAAACTACACAAATATCTAGAAAAGCAAAAGCAGATAAAAATGAAGGACTAGCAAGTGAAGATTTTGATGGATTAATCATGGTAAATAATTCAACCACTGTTAATTTACTGAGAAGCAAATTGATTGCCTGTTTCATGACAGTGCTTTCCGCATAATAATAATTTATAGATTTCTAATAATTTAATCTCATATCTCCTACCACAAATATCCTAAAAAAGCTGAGACAATGGTACTTGTTTGTACACATCACTTAGAAGACACTTGCTGTTTACAGGGATCTGTCAATAAAGAATAAATGGTCTGAGATGTAAAGCATTGTTCCTAGGTCCATTGTTCCTAGGTTCCTACACACATTTGATATTTTGAGACTGTCCAAATACGTGTCATCAACCCTGTCTACCCATATCTCTCACAGACCCCCAGAACAATCCAGCACTAAGAAAATCCATGTGGTCAACATAAAAAATCACAATCTCATTAGAAAAAAAAAATGTGAAAGGAGGAGGGATGCAGAGTTGGCTCTGATCTCTTGTTGATTCTCACAAGTTTCATACACATTCTGTGGCATAAACGGTGANAGCACTAAGAAAATCCATGTGGTCAACATAAAAAATGACAATCTCATTAGAAAAAAAAATGTGAAAGGAGTAGGGATGCAGAGTTGTCTCTGATCTATTGTTGATTCTCACAAGTTTCATACAAATTCTGTGGCGCATAAACAGTGATTTCAGAGTTTCTGAAAAAGAACAAATTGGATAGAAACTTCCAAGGCGGAAGTAATTAAATTCCTCATTTAGGGCAATGTGGTATTTGCTGTATCTATTCTGATATCATAAGTACAGAATCCAACTTCTACTTTTTTCCTATGTCATAAGAAAAAATTGCTTGAGCTATTACTTTCAGTCACATGAACCCGTAATTTCAGCTCTGCTCTTCACTGTTTTTTTTTTATTTTTATTTCTTTTGACAAGGCACAATAAATGAACTCTTAATTCACTGTGAAAGTAGTATGCTGTCTAGCCCACTTTTATATTTCCATGTCACTATTGTCTTAAACAATATTCAAATATGTGCTGTCAATTGCATAGTAAAGATCCATATCTAATTTGGAAGATGAATTGAGAGAAAATGGTGATTTTGAACATATTAGTTTACAATACGCACCACTTGGAAACAAAGCTATGTTGCCAATGTACCAGACAATGTATTGCATATTGTGACGGTAACAGGTTATTTGCATTTGACATTTTCCAATGCTTCACACTACACAAGAAACAAAAATACTTCATGTTCCCAACCAAGATCCAGTAATCCTGGTTACTTATGATTACTCCAATGTGAAGTAATCATACACCCTGTGTTAAGCATGACTACTCTTTTCTATCTTTCTATCTATTTTATAAACCAGCAAATAGCCAAGAAACCATCTAGAGCAATTAAATTTGAATAAATAAAGTATATGTTACACTTATATTTAGCCCAAAACAGTTTTTAGTCTGGCCTAACAGTAAAGGTTATCAAGCTTATGCACCAGAATTCTACTTACAGTTATCATAATCAAGGTAGTAATGATAGTAATGATACTCTTTTTTAATTAGATGTCAGTATAGTGCAGACCGCTTTAGGCACTCCTATCCTCGTCCTTTGCTTTCACTGTCAATTTCTAAAATTCCTTTAAAAAATTAGTAATTATAAGGCCTGCAGAAATCCTGCAACTGAAGTTAAAAAAAAAAAAAGACAATTTGGCGCAAGGATATTTTGTATATTTTTATCTACAGATCTGGAGATTTACACTCCCTGTCTAAGTAACCATACTTAAAATTGAGATAAAGCAAGTGTTGTATCTCTCGATGTAAACAGGAAATATCCATCCTACTTTCTGTGTTTGTTGTTATCCAGGTACACCTGAGGCATATCCTGCCTGTGAGACAAGATATCGTCCTTCAAGCAAATCCCTTTGAATTCTTCCTCTTAAAAAACAGTCCATGAAAGCATGCATCAGTAGTCTGACCATAATTTTCTAGATTACATTTAATTATAGGTGTTATCTGTAAGAGGTTATAATACCATACAGAGGACATGGCATCATACGAGGCCAATCATCAATTCACATCAAAAGGAGGCCAAGAGCATCCCCAGTTCCTTTCTCCCAGGCAGCCCTAGCTGCATTAGTAGTGCCTTCCCTCCAAGAGCTCTGTGACAGCAGTTCTGAGAGGGGACAGCAGAAGTGACAACTTTGCATCCTGTAAAAGAATGAACAGTTTGAGACAGCAGTACCAACCCTTTTAAGATCAGCTCTTGCAAGTCTGAGGAATGAGATTTCTGACATCAGTTTTGTTTGCTTACTTTCCAGTAAAGTTTCGAGCTGCAAAAGCTTCTTTTAAATCCCAAGATTCACTGTTTCTGAGACCTTGCTGGACCAGGTATAAATACAGAAGCATTTCTCTTTTTCTTGATAGCTGGCTAAACCCCAAAGAATACAATGAATTCTTCTCAGTAATATTTACAGAGACTGGAGGGGGAAAAAGATACTAAGTTTCATCAGCTATAATAAATATAAAATATTCTTGATATGAATGTAGAACTGAAAACACAAATACCATTGTGATGTTCTGAATTTTTTTACAGAAGCCTGAAATCTTCTTTCGGAAGAATCTTCTTTCTGCCTAAAACATGCAAATCACTGAAATAGCAGATTGAATAAAGGTGCGATAATTGACTGAATAAAACAGTGATAACTGACTGATTAAATTTTGCCGTAACAACTAGGATATGTTTTCTGTTGAAATGTCCTTATCTTGATAAAGACTTGTAACTTGTGTAACCTATCTGTCCTATAAAGATTCATGGAAAGAAGTCACTAATGAGTTTCATATATCTGCAACAAATATCAAATCTTCAAATGCTGTATCTTGCCCAGAATTTCTGTAGATCTGGGCAGTCACTGGACCTGAATGTGAATTATGATTTCTTTGCAAAGATTTTTTGTTCTTATTTCCATTGAGAAGCATCAACAATCTCCAGCAAGTATAGAGTTAAATTTCCTGATCTGCTTTCACACAGGTGCTGAAGGTGGGATAACAAGGCCACCCTGAACTACCTAAGATTACACCCAAATGTTTAGGGAGTCGATGCGACTTTGCTAAGAGGTGAAAAAGGACTGCAGAAGTACCCAAAACATAACTGCTAGAAGGTGTGTATGTGCCCAGATGGGTTGGGGGTTTTTTGCCTATGCTCTAACTGATGCTTCTGTAGCAGTTATGATATGATTTGGGCAGGATGAAGCTTTTTATAGATAAAATCTCTCTTCTGTAACTTGGCTTCTGCTGCTTTGCAACTGATGCTAATACAATAAAGAAAAAACAGTTAGAGGGGAGCACTCTGCACCCAAAATTCACCTCCAGTCAATTCAAATAGCATGTAACTGCTCTTGGCATCTTTCTTTTCCTTGTCTTTTCACATTGTCTTGCGGCTAACAGCGCACAGAGTGCAAAGCAATTGTCAGTTTCTTTAAGTGTCTTCTTAAAGAAAGTAACTTCTGTGAGTTACTTGGCAATGCATTACTTATGCATATAGTTATGTGTTAAACAGGAAGAGTATAATTTCTGTCTCTTACAGGTAAGAGGATAGATAAGATCTTATCCACAATATCATCTAGCTTTGTACTGGTTCTTGCTCATTTTAGTCAACTGATGTGACTATACCTGTTGCCTACTAAGTGTCATTATCTATTTCCTGGAAAATAGCGCTTTCATTGAAGAAATTAATGGTATCCGTGGTCCTTGCTAGGAAAATACAGAGGTTAAGGATGCTGTCCAAATCTGTTGTTAAAGAAACAAATGTGCTACTATACACATATGTATACTACATATGTACACTACAAATATACTACATCTATTAATTGAAGGGTACAAACGTGAAAATAAGGAAGCTGTATCTTTTGTTTATGAGGAAAATGTAAGTTAGGTAAAGACATAAAAAAGACTGAAAAAAAATGCTAAATACAGAACAAATTATCTTTTTTCTAGTTTTAGTATACCTAAACACCATAGACTATGTCACTAATATTTATGCAGGAGAAATGTAACATTTGTTTTCCCTTTACCAAATGTTAGTGTTACTGAAATATGCTTATTTTTTGTCTCTACATATTCTACATGAAATCAGTCCTTTATAGGTTCTGATTGCTGTGAAAAGTGAAACTGGGAAACGTAGCTTAGAGTACTGAAAAAGGAAAAGTTTTTTATAAATTCTCACAGAATATAGCTATTGTTTCACTCCAGAAACCAGAAGCTTTAGTTCTTATTCATCTATATGAGGTGAACTGCTTGGCTTGGACTTTTTCTTAGTGGCTTCTATGTAGGTATATACAGGAAAAATAATCTTGGTTATCTCGTTTAAACTGTGCTATATTTCTAATCAGATATTCTTATTGCTTGGAATTAATTTGGTTTAACTGTTGTGGGGCCTTTTGGTTGGCTGGTTTTTTTATTTACTTAGAAAATACTTTAATAATATAATTGAAGATACCTGGCTGAAAGTATCCAAGTTCTAATTTTAACTAATCAATAAACTCTGTGCATTTGGACTCATCTTCCAGAGTGTTCTCCTGCTGACATACCCACAGCCTTGTACTTCTTCTGTTTGCCACAGTGCTATCATGATTCTATATCCGTTTGGCTAAAAGATATCATCTGAGTATATTTACAATGTGGTTGTGGGAAGCGAGATGAATGGGGAGCTGGCTAAAATTGTATTATTACTTAAGAAAATCAGGACCAAGGAAGGGAAGGACAAGCATAAGGCGCACCAGAAAGCGTTACCAAGTTAACTGAGGATGGAAATTCCCGTTGGCAGGAATAGTTTTAACATAATTTGTATATGTTTTGGCTTCTCGAGGTACTTCAGCCGCTTAGAGGAGTAAGAAGCTGAGATCTTACTGAAGTTTTCTACTGTAGCTTTTAATCTGCAAAGGTGGACAAACCAAACTGCCTCCTTTAATCAGAACAGGCTTTAAGCTTAAATCACTGACTCCTATTTTCCTTAAGCTTTTCCAGCAATGTTGTTTAGGAAACAACATAATAAACCTGTTATTTCCTAATGGAGCTAGAAGAAAATCAGAGTTAGTATATTTGAAGCAAGCACCCTATACCTCTGCTCTCAGCTAATTCTCTGAGAACTGCTGCATTCAATAACTGAGTAAATAAAGTGTACAATAGGGATAGAATGCTGAGTCTAATTCATCCCTAATAAAGCTAACATTAAGTCAGTAGTTAGAAGGCTATGTCCTTTTGTGTTTGTTTAGGGCCTAAACAGAGTTCCACTTGCTAAAAATGCAATACTATGAGTCTAGAGAAGGAATAAAGGCTTTTGATAAGCTGAAGAGTGTTTTTCATGTCGGTCTTTTAAATACTCTCACAGTATCTAAGCAATGCTGAAACTAGAAATTATCTAAAAACTTAATCTCTAGAAAAATTTGTAACTCTGCCCAATATCATCTCAATCTTGGGATCCAGCTATTTACAGCTGAACTAAACACAGGTCCGTGGGCAGATGTGCTAACTTTGATTCATGGAACTTCTGTTGCAGACACGCAGCATGTAAATGCCAAGCCTGAAAGAAAATTAAAAATAATTTCAGTAAGCCATTTATAGTAGCCAGAATAACTACCTAGTATGAAATTATGCTTTCTTATATTTTTCCCTTAAAAAACACCACCAACAATGAAAACCACCAAAAAAAAACCAAAAACCACAGAAACAAAACCACTTTTTTTTTTTTTTTTACCAAGGAAATGCAAGAAAAATGGCCCATTTGGAGATTCTTCTAATTACAGGTATTTTACAATAAGCATACATACAGTTTTGCAACAGTTGCCAACAGTTTACCCTTGCCGACAGTTTACCCTTGCAACCCTTCTTGATATTGCTCACCAACCATAAAATAGCAACTCCTGCCGTTCCTGCAGCTGCAGGTGAGACTGTTGCCAGGTGGCAAGGCCATACTGGCTCAGAACTTGCAAAAGAACAATGTTTTCATAACCTTTTCTTTTCAGATCTTCCATCTTTACTCAAAATGGTACAAAAGAGAATCTAGAGAAATAGGATTGTATTATTCAAATGTATCTCTGAAGTCCATTTTACCTTTTGTTAATTAATTTCCGGTGTTCACTATATTTGTGAAGCTGGGTAATAGGAAATAATTCTGTGATGCTGAAACAGCTTGTATTGCCAAAGAGAATTACATATTTGCAAAATGCAGAACACATTTAACTTTTTCATAGTATCATAGAATGGTTTGGTTTGGAAGGGACCTTTAAATGTCATCATCTACAACAAGCAGGGACATCGTCAGCTACATCAGGTTGGTTGCTCAGAGCCCCATCCAGCCTGACCTTGAACGTTGCCAGGGNATGCTGAAACAGCTTGTATTGCCAAAGAGAATTACATATTTGCAAAATGCAGAACACATTTAACTTTTTCATAGTATCATAGAATGGTTTGGTTTGGAAGGGACCTTTAAATGTCATCATCTACAACAAGCAGGGACATCGTCAGCTACATCAGGTTGGTTGCTCAGAGCCCCATCCAGCCTGACCTTGAACGTTGCCAGGGATGGGGCATCTATCACCTCTCTGGGCAACCTTGTTAAGTGTTTCACCACCCTCATGGTAAAACGTTTCTTCCTCATATCTAGTCTGAATCCACCCTCTTTTAGTTTGCTACAGGCCCTATTAAAAACTTGTCCTCATCTTTCCCGTGAGCTCCTTTTAAGTACTGAAAGGTTGCAATGAGGTCTCCCCAGAACCTTCTCTTCTCAAGGCGGCACAAGCCCAACTCTCTCAGACTGCCCTCACAGAAGAGGTGTTCCAGCCTTCTAATCATTTTTGTAGCCCTCCTCTGCTTAAATTCTACTTTATGACATAAAATCATGCCACATGAGAGCAGAAATACCTACTACCTAATAAAAGCTGGCTTCAGAGTCAGATCTAGCTGCTTTCTTTTTAAAAATAAATAAATAAATAAATAAATTGAGAGCCTTCAGATGTTTGGCCTGATTTAGGTTATAGTCTGATAGTGGTTTTGATTCCCTTCTCCTGTCTCTTTCCAAAGTAGGTATAAGAAACAATTTGGGTGCAAATGGAAAAAAGCCTCCTTTAGCTTGGTTTCCAATGAAATGCAGTAATTTCACCAGAAGAGGAAAAAAAATCATGATTTCAATGAGTAGCTGTACTTCCTTTAAATGGATTAAGGTCTAAAGAATGGCAATATAAAAATTATCTATAGAAATGCAAAACAATTTTAACACTCTGTAAGCAGAGTGGATTTAATAAGGGGAACTACAGGTCAAACAATGGATATGCTGTTTATTGTAATCTAATGGTCTGGAACCTATTTAAAAATACAGGTTTGAAATAATACGATGATATATGCAAGTAATAATCCTTTTATATTAAGGGAATGTTTTGAACTTTTCAGTTAACAAGGGAAAACAAAAGGACTTCGCTGATTTCCTGGTTAACAACTATTTGCCTGATTTCCCTGTATTTTTGTTACTTCTTGATCACTGAAAATTCTAACTAACTTGTCCTCACCCTATATCTAGCTCAAGTAGATCTTTGATCCCTAAATAACAGAAAGTCTGGCCCTTAAAGAAACGTAATGAAGTATTAATGCTGTCCTTTTTCATGAATAGGGATTGTATTAACAGAAATGACTGATAACTGTTGTATGTAAATATTATCTTAAATTGTAAGAAGATACACTACATTTCTGCCCATAAAAAAGTAAGACAAATAGCAGCTCGCTACACCCAACAAAAGCCCATTTCTACAAGTAACTAAAAGCATGTACAAGTTCTTTAGGTATTCCTAATATTTCTTACATATATAAACTGTGACACAGGATTTTCTGCAATGGAAAAGATAATACAAAATTATTTTGATAATACCAAGTGCAGCATTTTAATAATGGTAAGTAATTTTCTATCTATGCTTCTGAGTTAATCAATAATATATTTTTATAAAGATAAGAGTAATGCAATGCAGCTATAGGACACTGATGCTCTTCCAATTCAATCAACTAAATTTATGCTCAGTTATATTAGGTGTTTATGAATATGGTAAGTCTTTCATATAGAAGATGCCACAAGCAGGCAGGTTACAAAGGAATTAAGCCAATATACATTAAAACTGATACAAGGATTATTATAGAATCATAGAATGGTTAGAGTTGGAAAGGACCTTGAAGAACATCGTGTTCCAACCCCCCTGCCATGGGCAGGGACACCACCCACTAGAACAGGTTGCTCAAAGCCCTATCAAGCCTGACCTTAAATCCTTCCAGGGATGGGGCAGCCACAACCTCCCTGGGCAGCCTGTTCCAGTGTCTCACCACCCTCACAGGAAAGAATTTTTTCCTACTTACTTCTTAAATACTGTACAATTAAACCACGGAAGTCACTAAGGCATGATAGTGGAGAAGCCTATAAGATGTCAAAATTGGACATTAACATAGAAAATTGAAATACTAATAACTATAAAAGTTACAAATTACAGGTATTCTTTAAGGTAATTTAAACATGAACCACCACTGCTTAAGACAAAGAACAACTCTTAGCAAATACCGAAAAAGAGAAATTTGAAAGCTTTCTTACTTTATTGTAAAGCTGGTGCTAACCAATGTCAGAAACGGAACACTGCAGAATAGCCCACTCACTCTGCTGATGCTAAAGAATATGAACAAATCTGTCATTTTAGAAGACTAGAGAATGTGAAAATTTTGCAGCTTTCATCTTTCATTGAACTAGTCCTGCTGAGAAGACAGAGACTGTTAGGTTCAGGTTGGGTTTTTTGTTGTGGTTTTTTTTTTTCCTTAAACCATTCTGGGAATACACCTGCAATCTTCCCCTTTGAAAGTTATGATGATTATGCATTATTACAATCATATTGGATAAAAATATTCACTGTTCTAAACAGGACTCTGAAAGCAAAGCAAGCTGTACTGCTATGGACATTGCTCTGCTTTCCTTAGTTTCCTGAATAAACATTCCCCGATTAAGTATCAGTATCTCTGACACTTGAGTATTCTAGGCAGTTTTCACTGGCTCACTATAAATCACACCCTAAATAGCTCCTACACTTCTAGCAGAGAACCTCTGTAAGAGTCCTGTGCAATTGTAATTGCCAGACTGATTGTTATACTTAAAAAAAAAAAAAAATAGCAAGTCTTCAGGGTCTTACACAGGCAATAAGGAGATTTTAATTATGTTTTTTTAAAATATATCTGAATAAGTACAAAGGACTGGTTCTGAGCAGCAGAAAATTCAGGTGCTGAGTTAAGGTGTAGGGAACAGCATTTAAGAAGACAACAAGATGAAAGCAAAATTATTTCATTTTTTGTATAGAAGACTCACTGAAATCAACTGCAAAGAATTTTCCAAAGAAAGGGAAAAGATAAGTGACCTCCCAGGTAGGTAGAAGCACACTACTGTTTAGAAGGGTTGGAATGCTCTTGCATTAGTGACTATTGTTAAATCAGCCTCATTAAAAATAATCTCTACAGATATTCATTAGTTTAATACCAATATATACTGTGCAAATGAATATCCTGTAGAGAAAAATCACAAAGCCTTTTGTAACACTTTAACACCATCCACAGTACATTGTATACATTAGGCACACAACCAATATAATAGTGCCTTTTCCCAAAAGACAATGCAAACAATTCTTGTAATAGTGTATCTGCACAGCATAAATTGGTTTGCCTTTAAGAGCATTCTGCTTTAGTAGAAGTGCCAAAAAAAATGTTTAAATTAAAAGTATAGGTGTGTTTTCCAGTTTCCATTTGGATTTTGTTGGTTTTATTTTTCCTCTCGGTCTTTTTTTTCTATAGCACAGCTCTCCTTTAGAGAGCAAAATCTTATCACGGGAAAAAAGTATACGAGTAGGTTTGGTTAAATGTTTGTGCCATCGTGTGGATGCTTCACTCGTGGGCCATATATATGTGGCTTTGGAGAAAAATGAGGCTCACTTGCAAAGGCAAGCAGAACAATTGTTTGGAGAGTAAGAAGGTGCAGGAGGTGATTATGTTGGAGAAATTAGCATGGAGTAAATTAGGGTGTGAAATTTCAGTGAAGTACTTACTTTGCAGTAATTCTCTACATGGATGTTTTCATTCATATTCTATGCGTGTCTATACAACATTATTGGAGCACTCTGCATAAAACCCAGCCTAGCCAGATCCTCAACCAGTGCAGTGATGAGATGCAGTATTTACTGGAGATGGTACAGTGCCACACTGCTACAGCCACCCTGTCATCAGCAATGTCTGGAATCTCTACCCAGCAGGGCTCAGCTTTGTCATTGCTGCAATGCAACCTACTACACAGGGTAAATCATGGTGATTCCAGCTTGGCAAGAGTAAAGAAAAAACCTCCCAGTTCTGCAAAGCTCCTTTCCCACATTTTGTGGTTGTTTTGGTAGACAACAGCAGCCAGTCCAGGTTCTGAGCTATGCTGTATGTGCAGCAAGAGGTACTCATCTTCCTCTCAGCCAGATGCTGCACCTGTGCCAGAAACTCCTGTTTCTGTGCCACTCAGTCTCTAACGTAGTGGGTTCCCCGACACTGTACATCCCTTCTCCTCCAGTGGCAGTGCTCTCAAGTTGGAATGATGCGTAGATTCTGCAAGTTTATACTTGCAGAAACAAATCCAGAACTACCACTATGTCAATTGTAAAACAGCTTATTTGAATTAAAGCATCACTGGTGTTCAGGGCAAGTGGAAGAGAAAAAGGGAGAAAATACAAAGCAAGAAGGATTTTGGACAATGCACTAAAATGACTAATGGGCACAAGGTGATAC
Source organism: Pedionomus torquatus (assembly GCA_013398155.1). NCBI lineage: Eukaryota > Metazoa > Chordata > Aves > Charadriiformes > Pedionomidae > Pedionomus > Pedionomus torquatus. Next base: position 2,296 of record VZRU01004375.1, on the reverse strand, counting down.
TGAAACTGATAGCTATTAAATTTCATTTGCTGATTATTTTGTAAATTTTTTTTTGTGAAGTTGAGGGGACAAATTGGGAAAAAATCTTTAGGTAAACTTGTTACTGGATAATCACACAAAAACTGAGCTGCCATATTTTCAGACACAAATAATGGTTTCTTCCACATTCGTTTATGGATTTTAAGTAGTGGGTGAGATGTATAAAATAGAAAGCATTTCACCATCCTTTTTGTTCTCTGTAGTAGTTCATTGCCTTCGTCAATTGTGCTAGTGCAGCTGGTCTATGAGGTTGACAAAGTGTGGCACAGTCGTGAAGGAAAGCTATTGAGCAGCCAAGCGCAGAAACTTCTTAGGTTCCCACCTGCCAAAATCAGCGTGAGCTATGGAATAGCATACAACCTGCTGGTCTCAATATAATGCAGGATTGAGTGCCAAAAAAATCAATTGCAGTTTTAAGAAAACAATCATCATTTGCTGCTATTCTCTCACCAACCAAATGTTGGAAATTTTTTTTCCTGTTGTTATGGTAATAAGTAGGAATTTTATAGGAATGCTTTAAAATAAACAATAAGGTAACACTTTGGTCTATCAATATGTACTTACCATGTTTTCCATTCTCTTCTCCCCTTCTCTCCCTAACCCCCCAAGATAAATTCCACTTGTGAGGTCTCTGCCCTAAACAGTGTTGGAATGCTTATGCTGGTAATGCTGCACGTTAATATTCTGTCATTCAATGCAAAACAAAATCTTTGCTTTCACTTCAGTTTTTGAGATTTGTGGGTATTTTTATTACCTGTTTTACTGTGAGAATGTTTCTTTCAATAATATTAAATGGTTTTAATACTGGTTTAAATCTTGATGGCTTTGCTGTTGCCTCTGTGCCCATTGACCCCTTCTTTCAAACTGGATTCCATTGATTTCAGCAGTTTTGCACAGTTCTGCTTTTGCAGATTCACATGTGAGGCTCAAGCTCTTGCAGTAATATGAATATTGTTAAATGAAGGGAAGTATCATTATACAAAAAATCTGGTACAACAAGTACCTGTGACAGTTATGTTCACCCTCACACAACACGTATGTGCTTAAAACTTACTTTCGGTAGTTTATTCAAGATTTTCCACAACACAGCCTGGTAGGTAAACTGTCCTCGAGGCTTATGGGTATAAGATGGGGAAGCTATCTCGAACAAACTTCATTCCCAATAAGATGCAGCATAGGAGCTCCTGCCTGATGATACTCTTTAGGCCTTATATAACCCTTGGGACATGGTGGCACATTGTGTTGAAAGCATTAGGAATGAGGCTGGGTCTGGAAAGCTTTAAGTTCTGCAATATCATTTGTTTGGACTTGCCATCCATACAGTTCAAGAGTTATTACATGTATCACTTGCTCCCCGTCATCTCAACAGTGAGTCATACAAACCGAAAGTGGAAGACCTATGTGTGAACAAAGCAGATGTGGATGTTTGTGGAGTTTGTTGTCAGGTTTATTTAGCTCTTATTTTCTGTTCTGCCCCATCGAGGGCAAGTAAGTTTGAATTTTTGGCAAGTCCAGGTAACTTGCTACCTCAGCAACAATTTGGGACTGAAACCTGACTGTTCCAGGATAAAACCTCACACTGGCAAGTCTCTGGCAGTCTCCCATGACTCAAACTTCCACCTACAACTAAAAGCCTGACCATCTCTGTTTTGTTTAACTGAACAGCAGCAAGAAAACCCCACCAGCTGTGTGCTTACCATGCTAAATACATTAAAATGTCTCTCGGGAATCCTGGTTGTCCACGGGGTGCCTGCAGGACACCCTGCCACGGACAAGGCAGTTAATAGCTAAAAGCACATGCTGAGATAGAAATAGTTTCCAAACCCAGAAAGCAAACCTGAAATTGGATCCCTACAGACAAGGCTCTTGGAGCTCAAATGGCAGGTCTCGTCTCCTCCTTCAGCTCAGGACTACGTTCTATAATCAGCTAATTTTTTACTTCAACCAAAATTGAAACGTGGTCTGACTGAAAGAAAACCCAGGTTTAAGTAAATTTATTAATTAAAAAAAACCACACACACACAACAAC